>CM051493.1:3613906-3720977 GCA_028031935.1 Paedocypris micromegethes
TATATATATATATATATATATATATATATATATATATATATATATATATATGTTATCGAAATAGATATGTATAGAAATTGAAAATGCAATTTCTACATTTCAAACACTGCCTGGTCCGCTAGATGGGAGTATAACATTACTTAAACGCACAGGTAACTTTCTAAAACACTGATTCGCACTGTTTTTGCCGTCTTGCTTGTTCTCGACAGATATCAGATTCGTACAGTAATTCTTACACAGTTCTTTTCTATTATATGGCCTAGGCTGACAAGAATGATATTGTAATTGAGTTAAACATTACTGTTGTACAAACGTGTGAGAAACCGAACGTGGCATTGCATTCAGAAAGGTAGCGAACTGATACAGGTGCGTGATGAGATGATTCACTTGTGGCCGTCTGGAGAATTCCGCTCAAACCACTAGATGGTCCCAGAGACCGTGAAGATCAGCCCATTTTAAGGGGACGTGGAAGACTTTTTGGCCATGTGGGGAGTGAGATGTTCGCAAAAGCCATGAAAACAACAAAGTAAACAAGTCAAGAAAAATAATAACGACTGCGCTGTAGTTAATATTCATTTTTGTTATCAAGCTCCAGCCAGCAATTTTGCAAGATCTTCTTATTATGACTTTGAACAATCAGGAGGAACAATATCTAATGCTTTATGTTTATGTTTAGTTTTCACTGAACTGTACTGAAGTAGAGAAACATATTTAAACTTGGTAACTAATCTAATTCTTCTCTGATGGATGAACGTGTCCTGTCAAAACTCCTCTTATATCTGTGCAGTCAGTATATATTTATCAGCCTGTCAGATCATTTTAAGGTATGTTCAACAACAGGTAGAAAGGTCCAAAGAACAAAACATCAATGTATGCTTTCTAATATAATACAGTATGTGTGCTTATGTTTTTGGAGACTGTGAGTATTTAGTGGCAGTTGTGGTCCAGCAGTAGGAGGTGGACCTGCCATCTGGACCACAGCTTCCACAACTGAGTGAGTTTATATCATTTAATTTTATTGATAAGGAGACACTGACAAATTGATATTGAGAGGAGGACTTCATAGACTAATTTTAAACTTGTCCAATTTTAAACTTGACTGAAAAATTCACCTTAATCCAAAATTGAGCCAATGTCAGTGGAGAAATGCCAATTGTTTGTCAACTTTCACATCAACTTTCAAATACCCATCCTTTTTAAGAACAGTTTCTCAAATTTTTGCGTCAACGAGTAGCCAACACCTAGGCCTGAAGGTCCAGATGTACTGAATTGGTAGCCAACCAATCACAGAGTAGGACATTGCCTACAATTGTCTTGAGAAAATTAGATCAAGTAGCATCGCACAGAAAGTACATTTGTAACTTTAAGTGAATGCATAAATGTAACTTGTAAAGGTAATTGTTAAACTGTAACAATACCACACATTATTTAAATACTGTATATTATTTAGTTGGATAACAATATTGAAATTGTAGATGATATATGTATATGTATAACATATATATATATTATGTTATAATTTTATTCCTATTTTTCTATTGGCTCACCCGAGTCACTTGGCAAGGTTTCGTTTATTTTCTACAAAGGTATAAAACTCAAACTACAGATGGAGTGTGTGGAAGCAATGACAGTGTATGGAGGAATCATACGTTCATTAGAACCATGGCCTTTCTGGCTTTTATGGGCACACCATGTCAACATCCTCAAAATGCCCTTTTGGGACTGGGACCAGCAACCTCTGCTCTTTGCATTATGTTTGGAGGTTAACAGAGCGTGTGTAAGGCTGGGTAGTAAAACAAGACCCATCAGCAGTGTGTGTTAATGTATCCTGTGCAGCGTTATGAGACTCGCTTGAACTTGAGTCATTTGGACCCAAACGTTGGTGGAACTGGTGATCTGCTGTGGATTAGGATGCTTAGTCATTTTAGGTGGCGTGCAAATATGTTTTGTTAGCTGGGTGTGTGTGACTCTGATGTCTTGAGTTGTGTTCTCTTTCAGACCCTCACTACTGTTTCCTGCGGGACGTCCTCCTGACTGGTTGGCTGATGAAGCAAGACTGTTTGCGTAAATATCCATGATGTCCTATGCGAGAGGAGCAGAGGTCAACCACCAAATACAATATTTCAGAATGCATGCTATTGTTTCTTTTTCTCGCTCGCTCTCTCTCCTTCTCCCCTGTCCTCCCTGTTCCTCTCTCCTTTCACTTCACTTCAGGAAGGCTTTCCTCCTCCTTCTACCCTGGAGACGCTATAAATTAGTGCAGGGGTACTCAATAGGCGGACTCCGGTCCGCATCCGGACCCAGACGCAATTACTTTTGGACCGACGGCAAAACCAACATGCTACTCTTGTGATCAAAATCCAGGCGTTTTCAGGCGCAATTTTTATTCTGCATTGTTCATTCACACACACGCACCAACGCAAACGAATATATGTATAAATGTGTATAATTTATCTTGAATGATTGTGCTCGTTTTAGCTGCGGGATTTGTCCAATCACAGCCGCTGTAAGAGCAACGTGACAACTACGTCATCTGCGCTCTGGCGGCATTCAGTTAGTTACTTTAGAACACGGCCGCGGCGCTTAGTCGCTCTGGTCGCTTCAGAGTAGCCAGAGCCAGGCGAACGGAAGCTTTCGTTTGCGTAAATCGAGAGATTTTTTAACCTTAAAGAATATGGCGAGCTCAAAGCTGGCCGTCGATTAGAAAAGAAAAGTTGACTTTGAAAACTGCGAGTTTAAGATGAGTGGACAGAATAATATGCCATCCGCGCGAAGCAGAAAACCAATGTGTTTAATCTGCGAATCGTCAAAAGTGATCGTGAAATGCCATTTATTAATCCAAGCACGCACAATTTGAACAAATTACCCTCCACACACACACACACACACACACACACACGGCAACGAACGTCTCACGTGTCCTGGGACAACACAAGACACCTTTCTCTAATGCTGAAATAGTCAATGAGTGTGTAGTGGTGACTGCTCTGTGGAAGGGACTCAAAAGGATAATTCACAATTTATGATCTTTCTCAGATTGTTTGATGAAGAAAAGGGAGGTGAACAATATTGTGTCAAATTTATGAAGATGTTTTGGGTCTTACAAACCTCACACAAGGAGGGATTACATTTATGAAGTAGTAGATTCTTAGAGATCGAGAGATTGACCTGAAGCATGTTGTTTCTATATGAGGACGTGCCATTCACATATCGATTCATATTGGCAACTTGACCGATATTTTTCCGGACCTCAGACCGAACGGAAATTTCATAAGTGGACCCTTCAAGTTTATAATTGAGGACCCCTGAATTAGTGGGTGACTAATCACAGACGTGTTTTGACTTTGCACAACTCTCAGGTGACTATCAAAGCTTATGAAAATGCAATGCTTACGTACATTTAAAATGGTGTTAAGAGAGTTAATGGTGATGTGAAATATTAAAATACTTAATGTTAAATATGTTACTAAATAGGGCAATAAAGAAAAGGGCTAAAATATTACAATAATTTTCCCAGACAATTAAACAAGTCTGTTCTGCAAGAGATTTTTAAGCTTTGAAGGAAAATGAAATCTCTCTCTCTCTCTCCAGTCTCTCTCTCTCTCTCTCTCTCTCTCTCTCTCCTCATCTTCTCTCTCTCTCTCTCTCTCCTCCTCTCCTCTCTCTCTCTCTCTCTCTCTCTCTCTCTTCTCTCTCTCTCTCTCTCTCTCTCTCTCTCTCTCTCTCTCTCTCTCTCTCTCTCTCTCTCTCTCTCTCTCTCTCTCTCTCTCATAGGTGTATGTCTCTTAATATAAACTCAACACTAAATAAACACTCGTTTAAATACTGTACAGGACGTTGTGTTTTTGTAAAATAAACAATAATAACAATAAGAATAACAATAATAAGAATAAAACTAAAGCGTGAAGCGCGTTTACTTCTCTTTATCAGCTGAAAACCAACTGTAACTTATTAAATACTTATCACTCAAACACAATACATATGTCTACATAAAGCTTAGAATGTCTAAGTTTGGTATCCATACAGAGACAAGAAACCAGGAAACAGGGAAAACATGGGTTAGACAATCTTTGAATTGACTCTAGTGCCTGTCCTCAAACACTTTGCGTCTAAGTGGCAGCAGCTGAACACAACCACTTTGTGCTGCTGATCTCTTGGGCATAACACAGTCAAAGAGAATACATAACGCGAATTAACAATGAAAAATAATAACATGTTAACTTTGACAGCCATATATCTATTCTATATGCAGTTTATAAATATAAACACGTATATATACACACATATATAAGTGACATGTATATAAGACATACTATAAATACTGTATATGTAAAATACATAAAATATATAAAATACATAATTAATTTGCTGAATATATAAACTGTATATATATATATGTATATACATACACATACGTTGTATACACGCATTAATCAAGGTTTTTATATACATCGACCTGACATTCAGTGAGTTCAGCGAGTTTATCAGTTGGGTGTTTTCTCTGTTTTTGAGATGTTCTGATGATTCAGTCTGTCTTCTTCCTGTAGACTGACAGCTTGAGAAAAACATTACACACATTCAACTGCCTAAAGGTGTGAAAGGGGAAAGGTCAAACTGCAGAAAGGAAAAAGGAGATAGAAGTATGTGTTGTCTTAAAGAAAGAGGGGGAAGTTGTACGTGTTCAGTCTGTATCTGTGCAAGTAGAATGTTTCGAGACAGCATGGTTTCCACATAGAATTAACCTTTTCAGTTTCCTGTTGACTTCAGACTGACGCGAAGCCGTCTATAGGCTAGTGCTTTTAGAATGATGAATTGCTTTGTTATATAATTGTGATCCTTATCACGTTGGCAAAGACGGATGAATTTGCTAGTTTGAGAATGCCTACAGTGGGAATTTCTGTGCTTTCTTATACCCAACAAACACACACAACCTTTTTTCTACATCACTATTTATAGTCTCCTCCAGCCTGTTTTCTTGGAGCTGTTATTTTGTTTTGCAGTAAGTCATACGCTATGACATCTAGTACTAGTGCTGTTTGTACATTGTTGATGTGGGTGTTAAAATAGTATGTGGCATTTCAGATCCTTGTGTTTTACGTCCTGTGCGTCTGTGAGATTGTTGCCCTCCAGGTTGGACTAAGAAGGGGATGTGCTGCCATAAATAAAGCAGACTGAGACATAAACCATCCGTGTGCTGTATTCCCATGGTTATTCAAATGTCACAAATGTTTGTTTAAAGGAAAAGACAGATCAGCCACCTCACTGTCTGTTTATTGTGTCTCTGACATCACCGTCATTATTTATGGAGTTATTTTTTTGCGGTACACCCAAGCAAGATGTCGGTCCTTGTCAGTTCAAATCACTGATTCATCCTGTGTTTATAAAAAAAAAAAAAAGTCAGAATTTCCTGAATTGAAGAGGTAAATGCTTCTAAAAATAAAATTTTATTTTAAATAAAAATTTTTAAATTTATAAAGATAATATTATATATAAATGGTATAGAAAATAGAAAAATACACAGCACAAACATGTCAAAGTTAAAATGTAATTGCTTTTCTTATGTTTTTACAATTCTTACAATTTATACAATTATATGTATGTATAATATATATTTTTTATTTTATTATTTAAATAAAAATATGTATTTATATAAATAGCAATGGTATTGCATGTAAAAACCTTTTGCGAAAAATTTTTTTCCGATGAAATGCAAACAGAAACAATATATACCGATACATTTACACCCATAAAAATATATATTTTAATATAACCAATTTTTTTATTAAGTATTACCGGTATATAATAATAATAATAATAATAATAATGAGTATTTGTAAGGCGCTTTTCACAGTTTTAACTGTCTCAAAGCGCACATGTAAATATGTAAGGGAAATGTTGCTTTTTATTCAATTTGTCGTCTGGATTGTTGGTGTTAACTATAGTGGCTGCGGTTATGACAAGACAAAGACAAAGACCAGCGAGCAAGCACATTATATATACATTATATAATTATGGGAACACTAATATATATATGATTGTGTACAAAAAAATACCATGACAGTGTGTATATATGCACGGTTTGAAAGATTTGTGCTAATTTGTCTTTTTTTATTAAACAATTTTGTTTATTAACCAAAAATATCTGCAGAATAAAGCGTGCATTGTGTCGTTGGGCATTAACTCATTGGGCATTGACTTGGATAAATCTCAGATGGTGTTTGTGAGAATCTCTGCAGAGTAAAACAATATAAAGCACATTACACACAGAGTCAGCATGCGTATGTGTGTGTGCAAGAGTTTTTTTCTGATAAATAAGGATGTCCTGTTTGCTTGAATACACACCTCCATTGTTCAACATAAGTGGTGGCACAGAGGTGAATGACTGGCTGACTTCTTATCCTCAGGAGACTGCATGTGTGCATTTCGTTATGTTTTTCGGTGACATGTCATGTTATTGAAGAGTGTGTGTATTCCGCTCGAGCGGCGTGGAGACTCGAGCAGAACACGCTAAAAAACAGTAAAGCAATAATAGATGTGTGTACCTTAGGTTTGGAGGGGAAAGAGAGTTCACGAGCAAGCTCAAAGGTGAGCGGTTCTCCCAAAACAAACACAAGATAGGTACTGACAGTTCCTCCTGTGGGCCGTGGGTAATGAAAGGATTTCTGGGAAGTCCATTGTGCTCTTTATTCTTTTGCACCACAAGCAGCCCCTGATTGGAACGTCTGATGAAGTAATTAACTCGTTATCAGCAGGAGCCAATGAAAGGGGTTTTTAGAGACCAGTGCATAAGTACAAACATGTTTACAATGGCGTCATGTATAAAACAACAACAAATCGTCCGTTTGTCCAAGTGCTTGTTGCGGTGCACAAAAATATGACCATCGAAGTGTCAACGTCACCATCCACGTGCTTTTTACAGAACGCTGCTTTCACAAATGTCACTTCCTTTTCGTCATTATCATTTGGTTTACAATGGTTGTGATTTTTGTAAAGTTTTATTTTCCATTTCACAGGTTTTAGGTTGGTAGTCACTGTAGAAAGATACGTTTTCTTTAATTATGTGTCGATTTGTGCACTTAGCAGATGTTTTTAAAGAGTTTAAAAGAGTGAACGGCAGAAAAAAGTAAAGAACTTTGAAAAACTTAATTGAAACAACTTGAAAAGGAGAACAAGAGAGGGAAAGACAAATGAATAAAAAAAAAAACAAGAAATGGAAAGACAAAGAGAAAGAGAAAAACAGAAAGAGAGAGAGAGAGAGAATAAAGAAAGAAGAATTAAAGGAGAGTAAAAAAATTGTGAAGGAAAGAAAGGTAGAAATATGGAAAGACAAAGAGGAGAAAAACTATAACAGAGAGAGAAAAAGAAAAAGGACAAAGAGAGACAGAGTGAGAGAGAGAGAGAGAGAGAGAGAGAAAGAAAAAAACAAAGAAAGATAGACTAAGAGAAAGAAAATAATGGGAAAGAAAAAAAAAAAGACGGAGTGAGGGAAATAGCGAAAGAAAAAATAAAGACAAAAAAATAATGACCACAGCATTGTTGTGCTGGCAAGTGTAGTTTAAATCTAAAAGAAATAAAAGAAAAAAACAGCGAATTTTTAAGTGAAACATCAGTCAATTTGTTTTTCTGACTGGACCTTGTTCAGGTTAAATAAACTAGTTGTTGTGCTGAAGAGGAAGCGGCTGCCTGTGGCTCTGTATATACTCGGCTCTAATAAAAGGCTTCATTTGGCACCTCTCAGAACAACAGGAACGGACCTTCTCCCCAAAACATCCCTGACCTGACCCGCACCAGCCCGCAGACTGCAGATCACACACAATCAGCCCGCAAATATAATCAATAGCTGGAAGAGTCGTTTTCCCAGTCTATGGGGTTTATTTGCAATCACACTCCCTGGAAGAAGATTGTTTGATCTCAAGCAACTAGGATTGATACATCGGTGAGAAAAAAAATGATACAAACAGAAACATGATGCCACGGATAATCCAACTATGTTACAGATCGAGCAGGTTGGAAACATTTTAATGCTTCAACCTTATAAGTTACAGGGCTTGAACTGTGTGCAGGCTTGTCAAGTACATGATATAATGCATGAAAACCATTTCGTCGTGCGTTTACTGCTGCGAGTTCCTGCCTCTTCTCTCAAATCATACGCTCGTTCACACGATAGAAGGCCTGTTTGTCAGCGTGCGGCGTCCACTAACTGCCTGTTGGAAGCAAAAGAGAATTATAGTATCTTTCCTGTCGTTTGAAGTTCCCACCAACTTGTTCCGCTCCAGCTGCGTGTGAAGGACAGGCATTGTTGTCATTTTGCTTTATCTGTCATGAGCTCATATAATCTGCCGTTTTAAATGGTTTCGTCCACGTTTCTTTAAAAATCGTGAGACTGGATGACAACAGAAAGAAGACTTTTATAATATCCTGTTGATGTCCATTATCCAGCTTGTTTGCGTTTAAATTCAGATTATGTTTGTGAGTTATAAAACAGATGTGACGTCACTACGGTGTAATTCAGAAATGCTAAATACTGTCCTCGGCGAAGCGTTTCCCACGGCTTGACTGTGATCTGCTCTCGCCGTGCTTTTCTTTCCAACTCCCTGTGTTGCGTGTGCGACGAGGTCGAGCGCTGGCGACCCATGACGACACCGTGAGGGCACAGCGGACCAGAACCAGTCCCAGACAGGGCATGTCTTTAGCTACGGCGATCTCTGAGAAGACGCCGCGTTCCCTCGGCAGATTGATGGAGCGGTCACTGCTCTCCAAATCCCTCACAATGGCGAGAATCTCCTGACGATCGGACTGATGCACCATCCCGCGAACATTCAGAACTGCCGATATATGTCTCCTCCTGCCAGGACAGAATATAATTGTTGTCAACAGATCCACTTCAACAAATCTAAATATAACACACATTTTATACAAAGGCCACTGTTTAATAATTACTACACAATTACTAAGCAGTGAATTGGTATTAACTCCTTTGTTGGAGTGACAATGTCACATGATCAAAACCATCACATGTGAGTTCTCATACTTAGCATATAAAGCAAAAAAATAATATTACAGGATTGAAAATTGAACGTTTTAAATGCAATGGAACAAAAGTTAGCAAAAATACTGATTGTCCTGTTAAAAACGCATGTTTAATCAAAAGGTAAAAATATAAAAACGTGAAAAAGTAGGCTTGATTGTTTTTTTTTATCAATCTAAGAAACAAGATTAAAAATACCAGAATTGTACAATTTAGTCATGTATTATTACTCTTTATTATTTTAAATTGCAGTTTAAAACAAATGCAGATTCAATTGCAGATATGATATTCATGATTTAAAAAAATAAATGACAATAATAGAAATAGAACCAGCTACTGAAAAAAAAACAAGCAAATGAAGACACTTTAAAAATATCCTAAAAAAACATTTCAGAACGTCTCTAGCAAAAGTGATAAGTAAAAGTCAGCGTCCTCGTACTCTGAAGATGGCATGTCCTGTCTATAGATAACAATGTGACAGTGTGTGTCTGTACAAGTCAAAAACAGGAAACAACAGCGCTAAGCACAAAGAGAAGTAAAGTAGAATCTACGTTTCATCGTTTGATGTTCGGTTGGTGTGTGTGTGTCTGTTTGATTGGAGTGTGGCACCAGTCAGTCTCCTGTGACCTGGCAGGAACAGGAAGTACTCCACAGCCACTTCCTGTCTGCTGAGGAGGGTCGTGCGTCAGCAAGTAGGAGAGCTGCCAGCCAGCAAACACACACACACACACACACACAGACTCTCTCTTTTCTCGCAAACAAAAACAGCGAACTGAAGAGGGGTCCCATCTCGCCCATTCGCCTCAACAGTTTTACCCTTAACTCCATTCCCATGCACAGTGTGCCCTCACTCATAGAGAAAGTTGGCACAGACATACAGCACCACGGTAACTATTTTCAGTCAGGCATTCTTAGAATGACCTCAGGAAACAGAGAGGTGTTGTGAAAAATAGTCCTCAAGGAAGTGAGTGGGGAACATGTCAGATTTTTCATGAATGAAAGCACTAAAAGAGACAGAGTTCAAGTTCTAATCTTCCGCTAGTCTAAATTTGCTCAGCTAAATTTTTTTCCACAAATTACATAAACTGACAAAGTGCCATGTTTTACAGTTTATTTTGGTCCACACTTGTGTTCGGTATTTAAAAATGCCATTCCATGTTTGATGCTCTGTACTAACTATACTAACTAATACTAAGTACTGTACTAACTACTAATTAAAATCTACCAAGTAGTAACTAAAGTAATTCAGCACAGTGGTGGTCTTACCTTATATCAGGAAACTCTTTCACCAAGACCCCAACCTCCATTTGAATAGCAGGAGTGTCCTCCAGAGCTATGATGTCGGCAAGGTGAACTATCACATTATCCAACCAAGTAGAGCTTGAGTCCTGGAACAAAACATGTTTTCTTAAAAAATGTACGTGTTATAGTTTTATAGTGTACTGGAAAGCTGTCAATTTACACATTGCATCACATAAGAAGTAAAGAAAAAATAGGAAAAAAAGAAAGAAACTAAGAAGGAAAGACAGAAAGAAATATAGAGAAATAAAGAAAGAAATAGAGAGAGAGAGAAAGAAAGAGAAAGAGAGAGACAAAAAGAAAAACAGAAGGAGAGAAATAAATAAAAACAAGTGGAAGAAAAACAAACAAACAAACAAAACAAAAGACACAAAATTGGAATAGAATGAATATAGCATGGAGAAGACAGAATGGAAGACAGACCAAAAAAAAAAAGAACAAAAGGAAAGAACAAAAGATAAAGAAAAATAAAGATATCACATAGACAGCACACACAATCTAATCTACAGCAACTATTAATCAAAACTGCAGGGATTATGACAAACTAGTGCCATCACTGACCAGGTCATTGAAAAGATCCTTGATCTGTTTGGCCTCGTCCTGCAGACGAAGCGCCACCCTCTTTCTCATTTTGAGCGACGTGCAGATGACCCGGCCCCTCATGATGGCACGGACATATTCAACCAGGACCCGCCTGTGCACCTCATTCACCAACGTCTGCAGATGGAAAGACCAGATTAATCTCCTAACCTGTTAACTAGACTACAATTATGTGCAGTGTACCTGATATGGAGGACTTTCCATCCTCCGAAACCTTTTAAAGTGCTGTTTGATGGTTGCCTCGATGCTTTCATAGGCGTCAGTGTTTTCCAACCACTTCCTCTTGACCAGTTTGTCAAAGAATTGCTAAAACGAGCACAGATATAATGAAAACAATGTAGAAACATGTCATCTGGCTCAGATGTGAGTGTTGGTGTGTTACCCTGATGTGTTCGAACAGTATGTCTGCAAGAACTCGCACTGATTGGTTGACAATCCTGTCTAGAGACGAATGAGCTCGCTGCGAAACATCTTCACTACCAATGGCGTCGCACAGACGACAACGCTCCACAAAACTCCTGCACAGTTCAATTACAATTATTGTATTTTGATTATATAATTTACATGATATTTATAATTATATGCAAAACACATTTAAATATATACAATATATATAATATAAGAGGTAGCAAAAAGGTGAAATACCTGAATGGTGGAACACAGTTGACAAGCGCAATGGTCTTTGAAACATAGCCATCACCATGGTCTCCAAACTCTGACTGTGTATCGTGGAACATCTCAACCTTTCTCTGGAAACTGAAACATCACACACAAATACATTACTTAAGACAAAAATTGCCTTTATTTTTACATTTAAATGACCTTTTTGAAATGTACCTGTACAGGAAATCCGACAGACCATTCAAAGTGCAGCGAGCAATGCGAGCTCCAAGCGGCTGACTGACAGCCACAGATCTGTCCAAATCAACCTTCAGTCTCTGAAAGATAAGAATATTACCGTTACAACAACAGCTGTTAAATACTATGACTGTCAGAGTATCAGTGGAATCAATGTTTATGCCCAAAAATTAAACACGGAATAAGACGTGTATAGATTCAGTCATTGGCTCCAGCTCAGTCTCTCGAAAACAGAAGAATGATAGATGGATAGAGCAGAAGAATGGATAATGGGAGACCAGTACATTAAAATGACATTTCCTAGATGTCTGCATAATACCTGTATCACTGAGCGAGCAAGACCAGACTGATACTCTTCAATGTGCAGCGTCAGAGCCCATCTCTTCTCTTCATCAAGCAAAACTTGACAGAGCTCTGTTGTCATTTTCTCCTGCAGAGCGCACAATGGTTTCAGATGAGTGCGATGATAATAATGAGTGAGAGCAAATCGCTTTTCTGTAGCAAAAAAAAACATTATTACCCAAACAGTTTCAACACAGTCTTGTTCCAGGCGATCTATGACATCTTCAGGCAGGAGAGGATCAAGAGCTTCACATATGATGGTGCCCATTGAGCCAATAGTAACCAAGACATCCCTGTAGCAGAAGCAAATCTGTTATATACAGTGCATACATACATTATTGTTACATTTAAAGGTTTACATGTTACAAGCAAAGTGTGAAATCAGGTATTCTATAAAATGCCAGAAACAATGGCAGGCAAAGTATGAAATGCAGTAAAAAAATGTTTATTCTCTCATGTTTTTTACATTTATATTAAGAGATTATACATATTTGCATGCTTTTCTATTTTTTTTTTTCCTTTACGTGTGATTTGGCTAGTTCATTATTGTCCAAAAATGTACTTGTAAATTAAATTCCAAGTTTAATTCTACTCTGGTCTACACTTTTTCTTTACGTGCGAGTTGGTGGTTTCCTTCTTTCTTCGCATTAACCACGGAGCAAAAATATCCTTATGTAATGAGTAAATTTCACACTTTGCCATAAAATTCTGGGCATTCTGTTGAATTTTCAAAATTTGCCAGTAACACACACACACACCTATATACGTACTGTATATAATATATATATTTTTTAACAAAAAATAAGAGTGCATTTCTTCTATGCACAGCATCTCTGTGACTTGAAGGCTGTGTATAAGCGGCGCAATCATTCTAGGTATTTGTAAGCCACGTTGTACATAGGAGCAAACAATGCGCCTGTTATTAATAGACCTGAGCTCATTCTTCCACTGATTAAATCACCACAATGTAAAGTGAGACTGCAGGAAATATTTGTGAAAATGGAAACCACACAGTCAAAGACAATTATGCAAGAGTAAAAGTTCGACCTGTTGTAAATGTTGTAGATCCAGTCCAGCAGCGAGTACGTGTCTGTGATCTGAATGGGTCCGGAAGTGATCATCTTCAGGCGGCGGGCCACAGCACTGTGATAACTCTGCATGTAGACCTGGAACACGCCAAACTCCTCTGGGTAAATCGCCACCACATTCCGGCGGGCGGCATCCATGTCCTCCACCACCCTGCCCCTCAGACGCTCCAAGTACATGCCCATCTGCCCTGCAGCAATGCCCCCGGGCTGAGGCAAGCACCAGTCGGCTGCTTCTGCTACAGCCTTTACCCAGTTTTGCCGGAATCTTCTTGGCCGCTTGCATGGGCGAGTAGCATCACGAAGAACACACGCGTTTTCAGAAAGATCTCCATCTTGGATGTTGGCCTGAGCTTCTTGCCGCATTGCCCACACTTTATCGGCCTGCTCTTCCTGCTGTATGACCAGCACCACGAGGCCAAGCTGAGGCCCGCTGCAGGGTTGGCGCAGGGACTCCCTCACTACATCCCACATCTCTCTCTGAAGGGCTTCATAGAGAAGCTCCACGTCTTTCACTTTCCTCAGTCCAGCGTCCCATAAGCTAGGAGCGGAATCCTCACTGGCAGAACCCGCCAACAGAGGGAACCATAGAGGTGACGAATGTGGCATGGGGGCTATAATATTGCTGGAGGCGTTGGATGCAGGGGTGGTCTGCGTTAAGATCGAAGGGTCCAGCTCACACTCTCTCTCAAGCTCTTGGATGTGTGTGTCGGCAAGCAGTAGATCTCTTTGATTCACTAACTGCAGGATCTCCAGCACTGAAGAAAAGAAGGAGAGTCAATGGTTATATGAGTCGAGTCGAACTTCATATGAATAAAATTATTCGCTTTTTTCTTTTTCTCTTGATTTTTTTTGTCTGGGATAGTAATTGCTGATTGACCAATGTTTTTTTTTTACTGATTTTAACCAGGCTCAGTTCCTTAACTGATATTAACTACTGTACATACTGTAATGCGCATGAATCAAATGAAGCCTTACCGGACAGTGGCTCTCTACGTTTCACCGGCTGCTCTTCTTCTGCGACTGTCTCTTGCTCCGAGTCCTGGGAGCTTCGGTTTGTCAGTGAGTCTCCTCTGAGTTTACTCAAACTGACCATACGAAGAAAAGAGGGTCGTCTGCGACTGTCTTGGTCATTCTCGATGGACAGATCACCGGTTGGAAGGCTCTCCCTCCGCTCACTCTCCTTGCGACGACCTGTTAACCTAAAGTCGACAAAGATCTCAACATCTCTTGCTGTAATGTGCAAAGATTAAGATAAGGTTTGATCCATCATCAGAGAAAATCTGACTGAAACGGAGTGGCTATATTTTTAAAAGGCTGTGGTGTAAAGTACTTGAGTAAAGACCTTTGTTACTTAAGTATTCTTTGGTACTTTGTACTTGTACTGAGCATCATAAAATATTTAAGAAACTTTTAATCTCTACTTGACTACATTTGTGATTGAGTATATGAACTCTTTACTCCTCTACATTACCGTTACTTGTTACATTGTCCGCGACAAGTTGGCATCTTTTCTACTGCGGTTGAGGCAATATCGCCATCTGCATGATGCTGAAGGTACTGGATGCGATTTATGATCCAAATCACTTGTGACACACACAACGTGACTTAGACTGACGTTCTTTTTTTATCTATTTTGTTATGCCATTTTGACACATGGAGGAGTTCATTTAATTTGGTTTTCACTTTTTTGGGGGTGATTTTTAGCATAAATGCAGTAATGAGTAAAATATTAATGTTCAAGTAAAATATTAAGTTCTTTCAAATGTTGGAAACTTTCCGCTTTTTTAAAACACAACCTATAAGGAATCTGTTCTTTTACTCAAGTTTGCTTTTCAGGTCCTCTTTACACCTCTGCAAAAGCAGTCAATCATTAGCTTGATCTCTTGGCCACAATATTCCATCAAAGGTGAGTTGACCTTCGAGGACCTGAATTACTCACCTTAGAAGGGTCATGATTTCCTCCGAGGCTCTGCGATAATTCTTCTTCTTCTTCTCTGACGTTGGTGCAGCTGGGAGCGTGAAACTCTTTGACGAAGGGTTGTTTCCCCACACATTTTTTCCGGTCATACGAAGACCCTTGCCCAACTTTCCCAGGGTTTTCAACGGAGATGACCCACAGATTCTTTCCAGAGTTCCTCGTTTTTCTTTCGACCCGTCAAGGACTTTGGCCACACCTCGCTGCTCGATGTTGGCCTCATTCTCCAGAGCTTCGCTCACCTGAGAAGACCTTTGATAGTCGAGGCCTTTGTCCCAGACGCCGCTCTCTTCCTTACTCCAGCCCATTCCTGCCCAAGCTCCCTCAAACGGATTGAGATCAGATGGCGGCAGAATGAGTTCGCCGTTGCTGAGGTTACTTTTTATGATGACTTCACCGTTAGGAAGTTTACTCTTGTGTAGTTCACTACTGCTGTGGCTGGATTTGAATCTCCCGGGCAGCCGCTTTAGCAGGGGCATTCTGGTGGCGATGGTTCTGGAGACAAACGTCACTGAATCAAACCCTTTAGTTTGGTTTCTGAATTACATATTTTTTACATTACATATTTTTCATACACCACAGACCTTAAGTTTTTTAACTTTAGAAAACAATTTTTGCAACTAAAATTCAGTTTTTTTCTATTAAAAGTGCCTAGATGTCTCAATGATTGTCCAGGTTGATGGCACCTTCGAAACTTGTTTAAACCGCCTTTATCAGGCGGCTCTTAAATGACTTTGCCTTGTTGCTCTCTCATTGTTCAGTATTCCGGTGAAGTGTATATCAGTGTGTGTGAGCATATGTTGTTTGTTTAAAGCTTCATTACTCGAGAAGTTTCTTAATGTTTTTTATATTATATACTTAATATTTTGAAACGGACTAATATTACTCATTATATGCCTCCAATTATCTCTCCAGAGATTAATATGCAACTATTATTATTATGAGAGTTGCATATTAATTGAATTTATAAAGTTATATACTATACAAACTATACAATCGAAATAATGAATTAATTGAATACAGTGAATGCATACAACATAACCAGGCTACAAATGTGCTTTTGCTAGAGCAATTAAAACAAGTAATATAAATTTAAAAAATGTATTGCAGTGTCAAAGATGTGTTCACTTTCTTTGTATAATAGTTTTGTCTCTATTGTATATTGTATAATGGTTTTTCAGATCTGACAGGTTCGGACATCGTGTCTTGGATAATTCCCGGTAATGGTGGAAAAACATTTCTGGCTGTTGGAAACAAGCAGCTGTTTAAAAAGGAAAGAAATGTGTACAACGCATGTGTGTGTTTAGAGATGAACGTTAAACATTCCCTCACAAACTAAAAAAAGATATTCAATCGACTCTCCCAAATATCGAACAGTTCTAATTTTTAATTGCATAAATAAAGGAAATTGGCAGGTTTTGCAGAGAGATAAATATCCTTGGGATTTTCCGGTGTATACATGACATAAAATGACAGGATTAACAATTAATTTGATCAACAACAAAAAGAAATCTAAACTCAAATTTTGTTTTTCCAAACAAACCTTTTCAAGATGCCCTAAGATTACAAGTAATTTAAACATAACCAACAAGAGAGAATAGGAAACTCTTCAAATTGGTAAGCAACTCTAATGAATTGTTACTAATTCAATGAGAATGAACATTTTTAAATCATCTTGGAGAAAAAAATGTCATTTATGATGCATAAAAAATACATGATCATACATTCAGTATATCATCTAAATCTCAGATGTAATAGATCAGAGTCACTATCAACATTAATACAAGACGTATTTCACAAACTTCAATAACAAGTGTTATTATTCAGAAAAAACCCAAATTCACGTCCTACCTTATGCTGCAGTGGGCTGTTGGATCAGGGCAAATCCATTCTGCGGTCTGGGTCTGATAGGAAGCCTATCAGGGAAAAGAAAGACAGACGGTGTGTGTCTGTCTCAAAGATTTCGGGGCCTTGTATTGGAATGTCGGAGGCAGCCGTTCATTTTGCTACCAGATGATGATGCACCTTCCTGAGGAAAATGGGGACACCCTCCCTAAAGAAACACACACACACACACACACACACACACACACACACACACACACACACACACACACACACACACACACACAGCCTAACAAGCACTGTGTGAATTGCATTTGTATTCATTCAGTAACAATTTATAAGAAAAAGCCAAACTAATCGTATCGTAACACAAACACGCATTTATCTATTCAGCAAGATTATGAAATGCACAATAGCATGGTTTTAACAGAATGTTTTCTCTAAAATGTACTTATGAACATTAATATTCTCAAACTTTTGTAATTTATTCACAAGTAGCCTGACTTTAAGCAGAACTTCTAGGTCGGATATTTAACCTAAACTATTTTTATAAATAATTTTGGTCTTTATAATAATTCCAAATATATATTTGTATCCAATCCATGATTAATAAAAATAAAAAAATAAAACTCACTTTATTGTCAGTTTCTGAACAAACTGTTTTTGTGTTAGCTCTCCCTCTAGTGGACAAATTCTAATATCACATTACTGAACTAATCTGCCATCAATGAGACATATTTGCAACCTTTTAATATTATTTTATTGAATATATATTCATTAAAAAAGCAGACATAAAACATTAAACATTACAATGCTACATCTCTATATCGACCCACTGAGTGATGCAGATCACTTCACAACTCAACAATATTAATGTTCGAATAATACACATTTGTAAACAAAGCATTTATGTTAAAAAGTTGCTAAATGTACTGCTTCCTGAAGTTTCCAGAAGCCGAGTTAAGGAGCGCAGTCCTCACAAAGCTCCAGACTGGATACAATCACAGTGTCTGGTGAGCCGGATGACCATGGTTGTCTCTGTGAGGAGGAATGTTACCATGGTGATGGGGATAATTGTGGAGACTGGGATGCTCAATTCCTTCCTTCTGCAGTTCTTCTTGTTTGTGGAGACCATGTAACTTCAGTAACAGCTCTGTGATAAAGGCCTGTGAAAGAGGCTACTGTAACTTAACTTTTACTACATGAATATTTACAAATCTTTATTAAATAAAAAAATATTGAAATATATGTTTTAATTATTATAAGTTAATACTGATTTGTAGGCTTAGCTAGTAAAACAGCTAAAGAACAGCAATTTTTTTCAATTGTACCATTAAGAACAATGAGACATTTTTGCTCTTAAATTTACACTAACTAGCAATTCTCCACAAATGATTTCAGTGACAACACTGCGGACATGTTCTGAGAGAAAGCACACAATAAGCAAACGAACATTGCTATAATGAAAGCGCTAATGAAAGAACGGCTTTGTGGTAAAACAGAGCATGAGAAAAGCGAGGGAAGAAGGAGGGTAAAAATGTAATGAGAACAAATGGTTGTTGTAAGGAAACGAGTGCCAGCCGCTGCAATGTCCATTACAGAAGAAGGAGAAGGGATGACCAGTCAAATTAACATAATCAGAGAAAAAAGAATTAGACAGAACGATTGTGTATAACACAAAGAACCGAGATCTAATGAGAAAGTTACCTCAGTGTCACAGCCACTGCTCTGCAAAAGAACCTGCAAAACAAACAAAAACACAACTCCAGATTAACAATCCACCTCTCCTGTGGACTATTAATCTGGACATTTCATTCATGAAGCCAAGCATTTATGTGAAGACCTGTAACTTTTGTGCACGAGCTTCATCACTTGGAAGATCCAACAAATCGTCAATGTTCACTTCTTCTGGCATGTCCTTCAACAAATACACAAACACGTTAAAAATTATGACAATGTAAAAAACAAGTATGACCGTGCAAATAAAATCACAATTTATCCCAATAATAGTAAAATATGTATATTAAACCAAAAGGGACTTCCCCAGGAATATTTTTTTTTAATCGCTTTACTAAAAAACACAATTATCTTTGGAATTACCTTGTAATCTCGGTGGGAACTATAGTATTTACTTGCACACTGGCTAAAGAGGAAATGCAGATAACAGATCACATATCACAACTCTCCAGAGACTTGGTCTGTTGATGTGTTTGTCTAAAAACTGCGCTTACAGCTAATGTTTCGGACTTCCTAGTTAGTGTGATCGTTTTCTCGGGGAGTTGCCATGTAAGGTATGATGTAAGGAACCAAGTGACCCCAGTTTGTACTGCAGGGAGAGAAAGCAGAAGTTCCCATCCGTCCCTCAGAGGCCTGCTTCTCCTCACCTTCTGTGGACAATAAGTTTACATTTCTAAAATTAAATTGGAGAAGTACGTTATATCTAGGTGAACCAGACGTTCTGTTTTGACTTTTATTTTCATTTTCCATTACTTTTTTCACCCAAATAAATAAATCACACAAACATCCAAACTTACTTTCAATGTACTCACGAACTAAAAAAGCGTTAAGTGATTGCTTGTAATTTAAACGGTAGTACGCGGTGTTCGCAGCGCCAAAGTTTGGATTCGTCTCTCATGAAGTTACTTACCGTACACAAGAAGTGGAATCTTTTGTTGCAATGCAAAATGTGTTGTGTAAAAGCGTTTAATATTTTTATGAAAGCTCGTTTTTATCCTTTTTACTAACGGAACCAGTTCATCCATTGATGTGATGTACGACTCGGTTTGTGACCGGTGAAGACGCGCGTGGTCAACACTCACCTTGCCCTCGTAAAGTTTATCAAGCGCCTCGTCGATCCATTTCTCCACGTCCAGCCTTTTCTGGAGCTCTTTGCGGTTGTATTTAACTGTAACGCGCGCTTGCCTTCTATGGATATTAAATCCGTGATCTCGGGAATTGCGAGAATCACTTTCGTGCATCTCCTCAGCCATGTCACACGTGCATCTGACGGGCCGGCTCGTTCACAAGAGCGCGCGATATCGCGGTGCGCGCGAACGCGGGACACTGAGCACCAGGTGGCGCGCTTCCAACGTATAATGAAGCTCGAGCAATCCTGTACAATGTTACTATTTTAAGCGTAAAAAAAGTTGTCGAGTGGGATGGAGTAATGTACAAAGAATTACGCATAATAGAACAATTCAATAAACACTTCAGAAGTTGAAAAAGATGATAATGAGTTCGAGAATCAAGTGTTTCACAATATAATTTATAATAATCGCTTAAAGTAACAAAGACATACAAAATAAATTAACACAAATTCTTTACAAAGACAAAGACAATGATTGAAAGCAAAAGGTACAAAAATGCAAAATTGAAACTTAGGCACAAACTCAAGATTAAATTAAAAAGGAAATATCTGGCAAAAGAAATAAACATTCATTAGAAAAACTCCATGTGAAAAAACCCAACATAAAAAAAAAACACGTTTCTCCATTTCACACAAAAAAAACATTGCTTAATTCACAATACAATACTGGAGAAAAACATTCCCATTTGGTAACAAGCATGTAACAATTCCGTCATATTCTGACTGTAAAATGTTTTCTTTACATTATGGATGCCATCCTTATTTATCAATAGTTTGAAAAAATCTGAGCAAAAACATCTCACAATGTACAGAAAAATAACGAAGGCAAAGTCTTTAACTGAGAAAAAGTTGTTGACAGCTAACATTAGGAGTCGTATTCACTGATTCTTCAGTTCAACTAACGTGTTTGTCTTCTTTCACAAGAGGTATTTCCTTATTAAGTTCTCTTTGTATAAAGATATCAGCTCTCTGTTTATAGAGTTTCAAAACCTAGGTTTGTTTCGGCTTTTAGCGCTCTGTGTCTGTCTTTAGAAGCGAAAATCCACAGAGCCTGCACACACATCGGTGCGCGTGTTGGTTT
This sequence comes from Paedocypris micromegethes, assembly GCA_028031935.1. Classification (NCBI taxonomy): domain Eukaryota; kingdom Metazoa; phylum Chordata; class Actinopteri; order Cypriniformes; genus Paedocypris; species Paedocypris micromegethes. The sequence goes on from CM051493.1 coordinate 3,634,889, forward strand.
CGTCTTTACACTATTTGGTTTACAAAGTCCACCTCTACAGATGGCAAAGGTCCAATCCCATGTTCTTCTGAGCATCCACCATTCACTCGCTCATTCTTTCATCCACAACTATGAAAACTAGGCAAGTGCTACATCCAAAGTCTCATCCCTGCACGTGAGTTTGGTGCGTGTCTACATTAGTGTACTCTTGAGTGTATAGTTGTGATAAGGCGTGTGTGTGTGTTATCCTATCTAAGCATCCCTCCGGCACTCCACAGAAAGTCCTGGCCTGCAGGCAGTGTATTAGAACCTGCCAATGACAAACTGAGGCGACTCTCGGTGTTGCAAGGCTTCACCTGCCTGAAGTCTCGGTCGTAAGGATAGTGCTGCCGGTCTAGATTATTCACCGTCTCCAAATCATTAAACACCGAATCACACAGCTGCTGTCTGCGCAGTCTTTGCCTTCTCCTCCGAATCACCACCAGTCCGATGCAGACTCCCAAAAACACCGCTAACAGACTCAACACGCACGACACCGCCACCGCAGACGGGTTGGTTTGCCCGACACGAGGTGCCATCATCTCCAGACCCGCCTGCACAGGGAACTCACAGTTGGGCCCCATGAAGCCCGCCAGACACTGGCACACGGGCCCTGAGAAGTGTGTGAAGCAGGCTCCTCCGTTGTGACAGGGGTTTGTGAGGCAGGCGTCTGCTCGCTGGCTGCAGTTCTTCCCCGTGAAGCCCAGGATGCAGGAGCACGTGTAGTCGTTGATGCCATCCAGGCAGGTTCCTGCGTTCTGGCACGGGTAGCGAGCACAATCGTCGATGTTGGTCTCGCAGCGAGAGCCGGTGAAGCCAGGCCGACAGCGGCACAGAGCACTGGCACCCAGATCCACACACTCACCACCTGAACGAGAGAAGAACCAGATGTTAGTGACAGAAAGACGTGTTTATCAGATTTAGTGCATTTTGACAGAGCTTTTGCGGTGGTGGCTCCAAAACTGTGGAACAAGTTGCCCTTGTACGTCAGACAGGCTTCATCCCTATCCGCTTTTAAATCACTTAAAACTCATCTGTTTTTATTGGCGTTTGACCCGGTTTGAGTTGCGACGTTCTTATCTGTTTTTCCAAATAGTTTGTGTGATTTTGATCTTGATGCTTCTTATATTACTTGCTGTTTCTTACATAACATTCTGTTTAATCACATATTATTTAATCTAACTTACTATACAGCACTTTGTAACAATCTCTATTGTGTTAAAGAGCTCAATTAAAGTACATTACATTGGTGTGTGTTGTTACACTGGTGTGCTGTTGAATAGGATTTGTTTAGTGACTATATAAAAAATATAATTTCATCATCATTATCATTCACTTTTAATAAAAATTTGCCATTTTTTCACAGGCTACTCTCCATTTTTGGAATTTCTACACATTTAACTGGACTCACCGTTTGCGCATGGTTTGTGGCTGCAGCGATCGAGTCTCTTCTCGCAGTTGGATCCCGTGAATGTCGGTGGGCAGCGACACACATAACCACCGGTGAATTTCTCCTCACACGTCCCACCGTTAAAACAAGGGTCGTCGGCGCAAGTCATGGCAATGATCTCACAGTTCTTTCCGTAAAATCCTTGAGGACACGTGCAGGAGTAATCGTTTTCCAAATCCTGAACGCAACCAAGAAAAGAAATTACACATTTGCAAAATTATATCCCACTGACAAAATGTTAAGGCAATCAAAGCAACTATAAAACAAAATACGTGCATGTGCGCTTAAAAACGCTGTTAAAATTCATTAACAGTGTACTTATTATCATAACATCACATGTGTATTTATGTACATTCTATCACTATTATGCCCTTTATTATTCATTATGCATTTCATCCATCACCTAAGTATAATATATGTATGTGACAAATAAAATTTGAAATCAGCACTTCTGGTTAGACCTAACTGCATTTAAAGTAGAATTTAATCTATTGTAATCAAATAACCAACAAGAGTGAAAATGTTCTAATGATTTTATTAATATAAATAAATAAAGGCCCTATGAAAAATATTGAACTTGGTCCTTGCTAATATAAATAATGTTATTGTTATAAAGCTTGTGTGTATATTGGCACATTAACTTCAAATGAACTTTTCCAACCTTAATGGCTCACCATTTAATAATAATAATAATAATAATAATAATAATAATAATAATAATAATAATAATAATAATAATAATAATAATAAAGTCGAGTGACTACTCACATTGCAGCTCCCTCCATTCTTGCAAGGGTTGCAGTCACATTCATTAATCTCCAGCTCGCAGTTTGTCCCACCAAATCCTGGCCGGCAGGTGCAGGTGTAGCTGCCCTGCCCAGTGTTTGTGCAGGTGGCGCCGTTGGCACAGGGCTTGTGATTGGTGCAGTAGTTGAGGTCTTGGTTACAGAAGAGCCCGCCCCAGCCCTCTTTACACACACACTGCCATGGCTGAGAGCATGTCCCGTGTAGGCAGCCTGGGTAGTGCACACACTCGCTGCAGGACAGCCCCTGCCATCCCAGACGACACTTACACTCGCCCGGTGACTCGCAGTAACCGTGTCTCTCGTTGCAGTCGGAGGAGCAGATGGCTGAGGGAGGAGAGAGAGAAGGGGGGGTTACACACAGCACACACACACACACACACAGACCCCTCCCGGAGGGGCCAGATGAATGGGTGTGTTAAGTGTTGGGGCCAGCAGCTGGTGAGCTGACAGAGGTAACGCACTCTTTTGTGTGTGAGATGTGGCACACACACACACGCACACGCACACACACGCGCGTGCTGAATAGCTCTCTAGCATCTATCTGTTGAGTTTCTTTGTTTGGGGGAACAAAAGAAGTGCAGAGGCTCTGGTGGAGCAGCTCAGCTTCCATCAAACACACAACTAACACATAGAATGAGAAGTTGATAAGACGGATAAAGCGTCGTACTTATTCACACTCTAGAAAACGCTATCTTGACTATAGGGTACTACACGTATTACTTTCCAGACCAGATGTCGTCACAGAATACAGGTGGTACTCACGGTCAGAGCAGTAGTCTCCTTGCCAGCCCTCCAAGCACTCCTTGTTCCCATTTTCATCGCATGTATAGTGTCCCAGTGTGTCGTCCCGGGGACGGCAGTAGTCCGAACAGGCGTCACCGGTGTAATACTCATCACAGAACACGTGGTAGGAGTACCGGAGCTCACTCTGTTCTCCAAAATGGACATCCTGAGACCAGTCTTCTCCAATTGCCAATCGCCTGCGGGTTGCCAGGCGACTGATAAGGTTGTTCTGATTTTCTGTTCAGACAAAGTACAAATATATTAGTAATGTTGAGGATATTACAGAAGTGGATCATCTTATCACCCACCTGTGTAGTCATGATGCTCTTTGGGTGATTCTGCGTTCCATGCCTCAATAATAAGGGAAAATGTGCCCTGGAAGAAAAGACATTGTTCTACATCTCAAACTTTCACTTTTGTTTGCCTTCTGTGTACAGTACGCGTGCATTACACTTACCGGCCACTTGAAGTGGAAAGGCACCCGGATAGCCGCGCTGTTTGCGATGGAGCTCTGGTCGGCTCGGAGAACATTCGTCTGTCCGGTTCCGAAGGTGCACGGCGGTTCCGCGGAGATGACATCCTCTGAATGCTTCAGACAGATCCGAAAGAAGATGTTGCAGTCCCGCGTTCTCCTGCAGAAGCGGCGTGATGTGCTGAACGACAAGACTTTCAATTCGAAAACGCCCGAACAAGCCACCTGTTCAGAAACACCAACCAGCACCGTTATTAGCGTGAATAAATCTCAATTATAGTCAATATAAACGCATTAAACTTTCTCCTTACCAGCTGCAGGAGCGAAGTCAGAAGCAAGCAGCACAAGGACCGATTCGCCATCTCGTTTGATTAATCCAAACTTTATTTGCGTTGAACAGTTTTACTCATCCAATGTTTGGAGGTCGGCTAGATGTTTTGGCACAAACTTTATTCTTCGTCCATAGAATGTTCTTCATGTATCTGAACTATTGTCAGACGCCGTTGTCTTGCCTTCGGTCTTTCTGCGCGTGCGGTTAGTCTTCTTTGAGCGCGTTGATGAATGGAGGGTATTTTATACGTCGACCCCCCCCCCCAAATATGACGTCACGCCGCACATATGGCGTAATATTGGCTTGATTAAATTGACCAGTGAAAATGGCCAGGCGTTTACAGAGTGTTTAGTACTCTGGAAAATTTGGCACGTAGTTTGTAATGTTAAATAACTGTAGTTCATGTAAAATATGAAAAATTCAAGAAATAATTAATAATTAAAATACTACCTTTTTAAGATTATTCTAATAAAAATTACAATAAAACAATAAAAAATTCAATAACGTCTTACGCACAACATAGATCAATAATTAGAGATAAATAAATGATTAGGCAATAGAAAATACCATAAAGCTCCTCGTTGTTTTAGAAATGAAAAAAACAATATTCAGAAAGTTTATTTCGCTTTTATAACGTGTCGATATAGTTTAAGAAACAATAATTGAAAACGAAAAGGAGAATGATTGGCCGGTAGCATGCTGATAAATTAATGAATGCGCTGCTAAATGTGAATCACTTTTTCCATGCATGATATTGTCCGAAGACATGTGGAAGTTCTGTCCCACCCCCACATCATATCACGAGGCTGTGCTGTGTGGTCGCGCTGGCGCGTGCGGGTGCTAGAGGGACGGGAAGTTATTGTATTGTGTGCATGGCTCTTTCTTTGTGTCTGCATGTGTGTGTGTGTGTGTGTGTGTGTGTGTGTGTGTGTTGTGTGTGTGTGTGTGTGTGTGTGTGTGTGTGGTGTGTGTGTGTGTGTGTGTGTGTTTGAGAGACGCCCAGGAGACTCTGGAGGATGGGTGGGGAAATATCATGATTACTCTTTTGTGTGGGTCAGCGCCAACAGCTGTATGTTAACAGGCGGCGCACGGTCACTTAGACATTGTCCGTCTCAAACCCCTATAACACACCCATCCAGCATCTGTTGCGGTCAATAAAGCGATTTTAGCAATTCCAATTAATATTTCCAACATATTTCCACTTTAACATATTCAGCAAATCGTGTATGCGAATTTTCATCCTTATGTACGTTGACAGCTGTATGAGTAATTTCCAGCCCACATATAGATTTTGAGAATATATAAGTTGAGACGGTCGATTCTGCACCTGTTTTTGTCCGTGATGGAGCGCGCGCGCGTGCTTTGTTATGCTAATGAGCGACGCGTGCCGCTGAACTCTTTCATAAAGCTTTAAACACAATGCGTCATTGATATGTCTTTTAAAATATCCAATAAATAATGAGTCAAAGACCAAAATAGACTTAATGTTAAACACGTGTCGACAATCAGAAAATACACCCCGAGATTTGAAACAGCAGCATTCGCCTATAAAACATTTTGCTGTTAAACAGACTGATCTTTAGATAATATTCAGAAAAAATCCCTCTTGATGTGAGGTCTAATTGTTTTTAAAAACATGTAGCATTTCAGTTCTGCTTCAAGTTTCAAATCCTATAGATATTTTTTGAAACCGGATGGGAACATGCTATAAAGTTGGGCTTGTTGCAGTATAAGTAAAGTAAAGTGAATGTTTGAAAGTTTGAATGACCATATATCACATTTGTGCTCTGACCATCCAGTGAAGTTACACACACAGTGAAGTGAAACACGGAGAAGTGGGCAGCCTTAAGATAAGTGTCTTGCTCAAGGACCCTCCTGGTGTAGGAACCACCTTGGGTGGCAGGTCCAATTCCCCGATGGACCAAAAACTTCACTGAAGAGACATTTCAATTGTTTTCAATTATTTTCTTTTGCTAAACATGTTTTTTTTTTCACCATATAGTAGATTAATTAATAATGCACATTTAAGAACACTGACATGCTTCTGATGTCATTCATGGACTAAAAACTACATTTCCCACTAGCCTTTCCCTTCTTTCAGTGTAATCTTCGGTTTGATTGTTGCCACCTGTTCCTAATGGTTGGAGTGCATTAGATATTGTTTTAGATATGCTTTGCATTCCTTTTCCTGCACTAATATACTCTAATCACAAAAATGAACACCGTTGCTGTTTTCGGATCACTTTCATAAACAGTGACTGAAGTAGATTAAAACTGAAAAGTATTGTGAGATCTTGCAATAGTTTTGCGAAATTTGCAAAAAAAAAAAAAACCTTGCAAAAATCCTTGGTGGCACCTTGCACCATCCTCATGTTTCTGCGTGAGTACCTGTGTGCATTTCGTCATTAAGTCATGTGTTTTTTGTCACCCACGGACTCGGCCTTTCCTACTCTGCACCAGAGTCGTAACATCTAAAGTATTATGACTAATTTGTTAAAGTTTTGTCAAACCAAACTTAATAATATTAACTGTTATTTTTTTTACACTATTTAGCAGAATCCACAATACATTACATTCACAGACACTATACATCCACTAAACAGTTCATACAAGCGACTTCATTGACGTTTTCCAGGAACGTGTTCAACGCAAGAGGAGGGAATATCTTGCAGTATAACCATTTATAGTACAATATTTGCATGCAAAGATATATATTTTTTGTACTCATACTCTATATATTCACTCATGTGCGTCTGTATTCATGAAAATCCAGTTTAGGGTGAAGTTACAAAACTTCAAAACTGGGGCAAAAATGGCTGATTTTAAGGTCCAGGGATTGAGGCCTGCGTTTTTTTAGCCCTGCGTACTTCTAGTGTCCAACTTTTGATATTAAACAGATTTTGACTTTTGAGCATTTCTAGGAATCACCACTTATTGGAATTATTGACCAGTCATTGTATAATCCTGGTGGTCTTTTTTGTTTTGTTTTCTTTTTTTCAAATTTATCAAATTTGTTTCAACAACATTCAACCACATGTTGTTGCTGCAACCCGTTGTGCTAAAGTTTTTGAGTGCGTAAATAATGACATAGTAGCATAAAAAATGTAAAAAAAAAAAAAAAAAAAGCGGACTATTTAAATTGAATGCATTATCATTTGAATTACTATTACCTTTTTGAATTCTCATTTGTAAATAAACAAAATACAAATTAAATAGATTAATCATTTTGTTTATAACTGATCTCTCGATTTCTATATATTATAACACAGACTCAGCAGAGAGTTAGACAGAACTGAACTCAGTGTCACATGATCTCATATGTATTTATGTTTATTAAATTATTCCAGTCATGTGTGTTGTCTGATTGTCTATGTGGTGCAGATGGGCAGTGACTGATTTGCAGCTCCTAACGTTTGTAAGGGGGATGGTGGTCCCTCGGGGAGAGACACAAGCGTGGCAGGAGCATGGGAACCCCAGATCACGCTTCACTCCATATGCACACATCCATATTTATGACCCCGTATCCAGATATATCTGATATCTCTTTGAAAACATATGTGGATGCAAGCAAGCAGAGAAAGGAGAGTCATCATCCCTTGGTTTGTCACACAGACTGACCGGAGGCCGAGATACTTAATTAAAAGTTCAAATCTGTTGGCAAACAGTACGAGCTTAGAAATTCACACAACCCCCTGGAAAAGTAGTGAAAGTTCCTGGAGGTACTTTCACATCCTTCAGCGTGACACTCCACATTCACATTCACATCCCCGTCACAAAAAAAGCAATCGATCAAACTTCATTCACATAATGCGATCTGCGAGTCTCCCCTGAGACTGACTCTTTCTCTCTCTCTCTCTCTCTCTCTCTCTCTCTCTCTCTCTCTCTCTCTCTCTCTCTCTCTCTCTCTGTGACACACACACACACACACACACACACACACACCTTTGCCTACATTACAGACCCATGTAGGTTCCTGTGTCTAACTGCATCTGCTGTGGCTCGATTCCTTCGGGACATCAACACACACTCACCCACAAATCTGCTGGTCTTGAGGGCAGTTCTGACCTTTGCCCAGTAATCAAGTCGCTTAAATATGTGCATATCAAAACAGGTGTGTGTGTGTGTGTGTGTGTGTGTGTGTCTTTCAGGGCATCTGCTACATTTAAAGCAAATTACTGTATATATTTGTAATTACACAGACAGCCCAACTTAATACATCTAAATAACATTAATATACCCAAATTGAATTAAATCCTTGAGTGGCTGAAAATTTTGGCCAATCAATGTTCACATTACACTCACTGTTTTTTATTTTGCTGTTACTTTCGTGCAGAACAGCTTACCTCTGTCAAGCTAATACATGTACGTAGTATTACGGGTAATAGTGAACTAGCAACATTTGCAAATAATTTAGTTTAAACGGCATTCGATAAATCTGTCAAACATGTTTCACATAAAAGCAAAAGAAGACTGGTTCATCTGAACATCCGGTGATTTGGTCCACACGACGTTACAGGCCCCGGTCTGAAGCCTGGAGGAGGAAAGCGGGGCCTCACAGCAGTAGCCGCGTTGGTCTATTAAAGAACCCGAGTGACAGATGTAGGAGAAAAAAAGAGGGCAAAGAAATCAGCAGGGGTGAAAGAAAGAGAAGAAAAGGTGGAGAGGTCAGCAGGCCAACAGAAGAAGGGGAGGACAGACAGTTGTACTTCTAAAAGAATGGATCAATAAATCTATCCATGCAGCCTCCAAACCCACGTTTATTGTTTAAGATGCCCGTTAATTTGTGGTAGGAAGCAGTATCGAAACTCATCTAAAGTGGGTTAAAAAAAAAGCGTAAAAAAATAACAAAAAATAATTCTGTACAGTAGTTTGTATTAACAATAAATAAGTCATGCATGTGTTTGTAAAGTTATTGTTTAGAACAAGTGTTTTGTGTAAGGTAAAATTAGAAATATATAAAAACATGCCACAGGAAGAAGAAGAAGAAGAATAAATACAGCCAAGAACTAAAAACTATCTGTTAGATTGCAAGAAGATTCAGATGTTGTGGTCTGTCTAAATGTTATAGAATCCGTACATATGAAAAATAATGCAAGACATGAATGAGAACATAAACCGACACTCACAATCTGCACAATACAGTAAATTTCCTTTCATTAGAGAGTAAAATACACAATAGGGCGACCAGCTGCTGTCTCATACCCACACAAAGCTTTCTCCAACCACACACACACACACACACACACACACACACACACACACACACACACAGCTGTTTAGCTTGATGATACTGGAGCGCCACTTCCTGCCCTCAAACTTCTTTTTAAAGAACGTTGGGTGTAAAACAGTACAGTACACAATAATGCACAAAAACAAATCTTGAAAAACTAACGTAGACAGTGAGATCAAAGACAGTTTATTAAAGCGTGCATCAAATATTCCGCAGATTTTGTCAGAAACGTACAACAATCTAACGGAGGAGTTATTGATGCGGAGGAGATTGTTTAGAATCAGTGTTTACTGCCCCCTAGTGCCCACCAGTTGCCTGAAAAGAAACTTCTCAGAATTTTCTGAAGACTCATGTTTATTCAGTTTCTAAACCACTTCTCTATTTAGCATAATCATGGGGATAGACATTTTTAGGGTTCTTGTGATAAAGGCAGGAGCACACAAACATCCAGGGCATTCACAAACGCACAATTATTCACTCACACCTATGAGCGTTTTGAGCATTTAATTTGCCCATTTGGATACTAGAAACATAAGAAAGTGAGGAAGTCAAAAAGACACTAAAAGACCTGACCTAAACTGAATATGTGACATATATAAACCGATGCTAGAGAAAAGTCTGAAATCAATCGTTCTCTTCTTCGCCATTCAAAATGGAATTTCACCTATTCAATGTCCACTTCCATTTAAGTTAGATAAAAAAATTAATTATTTACACAAAGAAAATTATTGGAAGTTTTGGAAGATCATTATATAGTCTTTTGAAACATTAAGCCTATGAAAGCCAATAGCCGACAACATCACCACAGTAAAAATGTTCAAATCAGCAGTTTGAAATTCACAAAAACATCGTAAAAAGAATATATATAACTTATAGAATATATAAGAATATATATAAGCTCTATTCCTGGAAAACATGTTAAATTAATGTATTGTTATATGGAGGAAGATCATGCTTTATTGCTGCAAAACAAGACCACAAACACTTCTGCAGCTGCTTCTCACAATACAGGTTTGCCATTGACTTTTTCCCGGATTATTGTTAGAGCGCCCGACGTAAACTCCTGTAAAACCTGCACGGTTTCCCTTTGCAGCTGCAAAGACTCTTGCACAAACTGCTGCTGGGTTTCTGCGAGCTGCTGGACCGACTCGGCAAGAACCTCCAGCGAGTGAGAAACGGCGGTCAGGAGTGTGTTGGAGGTGTGCTGCTCCTGCACGCTGCGATGAGCATTGTTCATCATCTGCTCGCGGACACTGTCTGGCTCCGTCGCTGAGAAAGACGGGGTGGTTTTAGCCGAGGCTGTGGACGACACACGCTGTCGAGAACTGTCTCGAAACGCAAGGCTGTTTTCTTCAGAGCACGAGTTGGAGGAAGCTGCAGCAGAGGAAGATGCGAAATGCTGGTGGCTGTCCTCATCCGAATCTACCATGTGAGATTCCATATCTGAGATCGATAGAGAAAAGGGAAAAAAAAATCGATGACTGGAATATCCTTATGATAAGTTTTTCAAAAACAGACAAATTAATGAAATGTATTTATTTTTAATAAAATAATGGTTATTGAATATTAGTGATGAAAGGATCGGATGGTGTGAGTGGGATTGGTGGACGATAATGCCCATTTTAAATAAATTGATACCTGGTTCTGATTGGCCGATCTAAAATCATTGAGTTATTCGTGACGTAAGTAACGCGATCAACACAGTAGCACAAAATATCTGCATTTGTGCCTTGCGGGAACCAATCACAGTCACTGCTGGATGGAAATATATAACTTTTTGAATGGTAAATGTATAAGCACATATCTGAAAAAAAAAAATTATCAAATCATAACAGTAAAAGTGACTTCAGAATGGCTGTTCATGAACACTCTTCATTAAGAAACGCAGGTATAAAATGTGTAGCTTTGTGAGTTCTTATGTGTAAAAATATGCAACTTTATGTATACAAAAATATAGCTATTTGCATATGTGTATGTTCTCTGTCTTTGTACGTATATAAAAGTACAGTATTGGTTTAGCAATCACGATCGGATCTGCCGTGATATTAAATGCCTTGGGATGGACTGGGAAGCTGAAAAATGTGATTGGAACATCCCTATTAAATATTTAAGTATTGAATATGCGTTACCTCCAGTTTTAGGTCCATTATATAGCAAAGGTCGACTTGTTAAAGCCTGCGTTCCTCCCATCTCCCCTCCTCGGCCTGGTGAACTGCTGACGGACTCCATACCCATGAATCCAACATCTTCCTCTTCCTCGTCTTCACCCAGCACTTCTTGATCTTCTCGGACACCGTAAGAACTGGTATGTGGGGTGGCATCCCATGATTTTTTCTTTAGATCAAGGATGGATTCTACAATAAGCTCCGCCGGGGAAAGTTCAATATGATTTCTCGCCAGCCTCATCGAAAGAGTTCCACCATTCCGAAGCACGGCAACTTTGCGCTTGGTGTCACATTTAAGGTCTGACCACTTCTTTATAACCTCCATGATTTCTCGATCAGACTCTCCAATCTCATTAACTCGTGCCGTGATTTCAGCCCATTTCCTTCGCTTCACGTCAGCAGGGACGCCGGCATTAAATTTACCTGTGAATAGACACAGATTATCAGCAATTGTAAAGTAGATTATACATGCTTAGAAGACGTTTTCCAACTCACCCACAACGATGTGCCGATTCTTCCGGACTTCATCCAGCAATATGTGCACTTCACTAAAGGAGAAACGAGCTTTCCGCCTCTTGAAGCGCACAATGTTGTCTTGTTGGAGGTAGAGCGAAGACATCCTATCAGAAACTGGGTTTCCAAATGTGGGTCTATTGGAAACGATGGACAAAAAGTTATATCAGTACACTAAGAAATGCACCAAGAATAAACACAACAATTACTCATAACGCTTACAAAAAATCATTTAAAGCACATTTCAATGCACACAACTTCACGTAGGTACTGTGACATTGCAAATGACAAAACAAACAAAAATAGTTACAATTGGACCGTACATCTAGGTTTGTATAAAATTATATACAGTATTTTATCTAGTAAAATTATATACATAACATATATTTAACATTTGAAAACATGATCAGAAAATTATGTAAAATGACAGATCTCTACAGGTTTCTATATGAAATGTATTATATATATATAATATAATAATATAGTGATCACTCTCAAGTAAATTCCACCACTATTAAGTTTAACTTATTTTCTATTCTTCAAACTTCTGGTCATACAAAATGTTTCCTAAACTAGTACAACATTTGATCAAATGATTGTTTAGACAATGATAGAAATAATGTTGACAAATTACACGTAAAATCGAAATGACTGCATGTGTGTATGAATGTGTACGGCTTAAAAAATATAAAATGCACAATTCATTATTTTTTTCTTTTTTTATGTATCTAAATATACATTCTATAAAAAATCATATTTACCTAAATAATTGCATAATCCCAGACAACGTGTTAAAATTAATTGAGACGCAATGTATGTATCATCAGTCTCAGCTCATACGATTTTAATGAACAGTCCTGATTTCATTACAGTCAAATAAAGTACATAATGACATTTAATGTTTGATTGAGATGTTTTATGCAGTCACAAAATGCCGTTCAAGGAAGTGAAACTCTGACCCCATGTCTCCATCATGCTCTCTCACTTCACAAACATGAACTCTTGCGGACGGTTGGGATCATCGGGCTAGACTAGAGTCAATACGGTGACAATACAACCATAACCGCCCAGCAGCGCCATTGGCGTAGTAAAGCCGACGAACAAGCTCCCAACAACACAGCGCGTTTACGCTACACCGACGCCAGATCGCTTCGAGTTCGCTTCGAGTTCCGATCTGACGATCGCGGCGACACAAAGACTTGCGCTCGGACCGTTTAGCGTCGCTTTATGAGACGGGCTAACCTGGCTAGCTTGCTATTTAACCCCATAGTCACTTTATGGTTCAGTTTACAGTTCCCCGAAACACTGAACAGATACGCTTGATTCATCGTGTTGGAAATGACAAATAATTACCTTATGGCTGTCAATTGTAATAATAAATTTGTTTGGCTCCCCGATATGCAGAAACTTCGCAGAGCGGCGTATGCGCTGCGCATGCGCACTCGGGTCTGGGGTTGGTAGAAGAATGGATGCAGTTGCCAGCATCGGCTCCTGGATGTGTGATAAGTTCTGTCTGTGGCAATAGCAAAGTTCACAGCATGTATCAACACTTCCAACAATAATGGACAAGACTTCGATCCCGATCGCTGGTGTTGTGAAGATTGCTGTTGCGTCTAGTTTTATCAATGGCTTGTTCTCCAAAAAAAAGATGTATATTACATTCGACTGCTTTTCGCTATTTCTGTCTGGACTGATGTTGAATTTGTTCAGATGTCAAGAAAGTCCTTTATTCTGCCTCACGACTGTGGGTCTTAACTCCGTGAAATACTTTTTGTGGTGGAGTGGGACTGTAAGTGAGTGGATGACGTCATACTGATGGCTTTTATTTTAATTGTACGTTAATAATATTAATAATTATAATATTTTGTTCTTTTTGTTAAAGTGGTCTTCAGACTAATTTTCTGGCTTATAATGCTGTTTCGGCTGTTGTGCTGACCCCGCTCGGAGCTCTGGCAGTTTATGGGTGATTGATCTTCAATATTTCAAAAGTATTCCAATTATCAATTTAATACCAGACAATCTCAAACTCCTGAAACTTTGATCACTGACAAATCCTTAGATTTTTCAAAAGTCGAGTGAAGAGGAGAACAGCAAAAAGACAGACGTTAGCCCCATGATTGACGTCTACAGCAAAACTCTCTCGCCTCCAACAGTATTTGCCGTTCCGGGAGGAACACGTGTTCTCTCATGATTATTGTATGTCTTCAGTTCTGTTTTTTCTGTAATTACTCAGAGCAAATCTTGCATCTTGGCTGCTTCATGAACATCTCAAAATCATTGGGAAACTCAGTTGTGCTTGGTGCTGCTGTGGCTCAGTTGTCCTCGTCATTCATTCACCCAAGTCTGTGAAGCGGGTGACCTCGTGTGCAGAGCTAGAAGAAAGACTGATGGTATCAGGTATGATCCATCATCACGTCTCTAGTCCTGTAGAACCCACCGGGATTCGAACCTGCAACATAGTTGGATAGCAGGTCCAACTCACTACCACTGGAGCACAACTTTAAAAATGTTTAAATTGTGTAGTTTTAGTCTATTTTATAAACATTTATCCTTTTCATCCCCCGACTGAAAGTGTCCATTGGGTTTTGGTGTGTGTCATGCGATGTGTTTGTGGGATGCCTGAAGAATTGAAAAGTTTTTTTTTTTAATTTGGTAAAGTGCATGACACCAGAGCTCTTTACCTCTTCATTGGGATTGCTATGTTCCTTCAAATGGTTTGTTCAAATGAACCTCATCTTAATCAAAGGCACCTCATCTAAAAAAAGTCTCATATTTGATGTACAAGTGTACAATTTGTACACTTGAAACAATGTACAAGTTTTTCACAGTTTGTTTTCGCAATGATAAAGAAGAGGCATGAAAGTCAGTCGTAGTAAGACAGAATACATGTGTATAAATGAGAGGGGGCAGGGTGGAGGAGTGAAGTTACAGGGAGTGGAGGTGAAGAAGGTGCAGGAGTTTAAGTACTTGGGATCAACAGTGCAGTGTGATGGCGAGTGTGGAAAAGAGGTGAAGAGGCGAGTGCAGGCAGGATGGAGCGGGTGGAGGAAAGTGTCAGGAGCGTTGTGTGACAGAAGAGTGTCAGCTAGACTCAAAGGAAAGGTGTACAAGACAGTGGTGAGACCAGCTATGCTCTATGGCTTAGAGACAGTGGCAGTGAGAAAGAGACAGGAGGCAGAGATGGAGGCAGCAGAGATGAAGATGTTGAGGTTCTCCTTGGGAGTGACGAGGTTGGACAGAATAAGGAACGAGCACATCAGAGGAACAGCTCACGTTACTTGTGTTAGCAACAAAGTCAGAGAGGCCAGACTGAGATGGTTCGGACATGTGCAGAGGAGGGATAGTGAATATATTGGTAGAAGGATGTTGGAGATGGAGCTGCCAGGGAAGAGGGCAAGAGGAAGACCAAGAAGAAGATATATGGATGTTGTAAGAGAGACATGAGGTTGGCTGGGGTCAGAGTAGAAGATACTCAAGATAGAATGAGGTGGAAAGGGATGACTCGCTGTGGCGACCCCTGATAAGGGAAAAGCCGAAAGAGAAGTAGTAGTTTTCGCAATGATACAGTATACATTAGTCAAAACGTGTGTCTATCAATAGATAGGCAGACATGTACTGTACATTGAACTTTCATCATTTAGCTGAAATAAAAAGTCACAAAATGTAGTTTTTTAAAAAAATTCAAAATAGAATTGCACGCGGAATCAGAAACAGTTGGAGCATTGAAGCACTCTTTAGCAAAAATAACTATCAGTTGGCAGCCGCATGTGTTGCACACTCACACACATGAATGCACACACTTTGGTTAGTCTAAACTGACACAATTACAGAAAAGGACCTTCAATTTTCCATTTTATTTGAAACCTGATTTATTTGCCACTTTCTTTCCACACATCTCAAAATAAATGTAGTCTTTAAGTTATTAAGTGTTGGTCCCTACAAAATATGGACTGTGTAAAACAAAACACATGCATAAACACAATGATCGGATATTTGGTTTAATATTTGTTAAAAGCTGTGAAATTATTAAAAAGCAATAAACTTTAAACGAGTGACCCACAAAACCCGACTCCACAAAGAAAAATTGACTCCATGATGATGTTTCGCTATTATTATTAGCTCAATACAGTATTAGGTCAGGTGGGAAGAAACTATAATGTCCCTGTTGCATAATATTGAAGAAATACTTTTTGAAGGGCTTCATTTTGCTCAGGAGTACATTGTCAGTTGTAGCCACTGAAAATAAATGGAATAAAGTTATGTCTGTTATTATGCCTTATAAATGATAGTTATACAGGTCTTGAAATGATCTTACTTCTTGAATGTTGACCTTGATAGTGCCATCGTTGTCAGCGTCAAGAGTCTTGAAGGCACCTAATGGAAACAAAATACATAAACAAAACAACAGTTCAGTTGTAACTTCATACGGTATATTGTATACAGTCTGTGTATGTGTGTATATATAACAGAATTAACTGAACAATTATTTTTACAACACTTCATACTTACGGCACATGGCATCAAGTCTCACAAGGCAGCCGATGTAATTGTCAAAGTCCATTTGTCCACTCTCATCAGTGTATCTTCTAGTAATCATCCGAAAAAGCTCGTCATTTAGAGGAAAACCTGCAGGAAACAAAGATATGCATACACAAGTTATTGTATTGTATTATGATACATATAAAAGCAGCTTTTTGTAGGTGTTGGTGTTGGTGTACCTGCAGCTCTGAAGGCACCTGGAAGCTCATCTGCACCAATGGTTCCTGAATGGTCTCTGTCATAACTCTTATACACTGCCTGCGACAGACAATCGGTGTAAGGTAAAGTGTCTTCATACGCTTTACCCATCAGATAATATTGCTAAAGTTATAAACTAAAATACGTTTGAAACTTCACTCACTTGCCATTTCTTGATATTGTTCCAGAGATGTTTGAACTCATGGAAGCCTAGTTTACCAGAGCTATCCGACTGGAAAATCGTCAAGATTAAACACGTATGACTATACAGGTTACTCTTCCACAGGCAAAAGGGGAAATCGTTACAAATGTTTACAGTATTAGACCATTATACAGGTTTATTCACAAAGAATTAACCAATTTCATTGGGCAATTTTTTTTCTTAAATAAAGGAAATACAAAACTCCACCAAAGCTGTTTGTTGTGATTCTATGCTCACAAAAAAAAAAATCTATTTCATGTCTTAGAAGTGTTCAATGTCTTCACTTAGAGAAAAGAAACGCTCAGCATTTTGGCTTCAAAAAATGTGCTCTGTGTTTTCCAGAAGAAGTTTTTGATGTCAAGGTGCAATGTGCTTTTCAATGGAAATTAGGTTTTGAATCTGCCCTCTTCTGAGGAACATTAGACGTGTCTCATTCTCACATCCGAGATCAATTGTCTTATCTCACTGATGCCGCAGGTGGTGGCCACACTGAACACTTGTAAGAGAGGAAATAAAACTTGATTGTAGGTGGAATACTTGCAACTTTGTTGGAGTTTTGGATTTTCTTTTTAATCTTTTTTATTAATTCTTCTAGGTAATACGTTTTGGAAAAACTGAAAAAAATCATTAAACATGTATTTTTAAATAAACGATTATTATGAACGATCTATACGCCATATAAAGATCAGATTATTATGGCATACGTATTGTTAAGTCACATTTTAGATATTTTTAGCAGGATACATCCATAACAGCAACCATACTTCTGCATGACTCTATGCTAAATCCATCGGTCTTCAGATCACGATCTACATAAACAAAACAAAGATGGCAGAGAAGCTTCAGTTTCAGGAAGCAACGGGTCTTCACATTTAAAAGACAACTCACGTTTGGAGATAATTCTGTTAAGAATGTCCATTAGTTCCTTAGGGCTCACTTCCATGTCCTAAAAAAGAAGTTGTGTTAAATGGTCAATGATTTATCTGTTGTGCACATTATGAAATTCAAATTCAAATTTGGTCACATAGAAATTATACATGGTACAACATGCAGTGAAATGTGTTTTGGTCATTTAAACTTTATTTGCATGAATATGGTATCAAAATACAACGAAATGCAATACTCACATCCCCAGCCAGCTGCTGAAAGACTCTGCGAAACTGCTTTTCTTCTTCAGACTCATTAGGTTCAGACTGAACCAGTGGTCTTCGAGGTGGGGGCTGACGGAAAAAACACAATTATATGTCATTCTTTCTTTCCATCTACACATCTATCTATCCATCTCAAATCTAAAAGCATCTAAGGTAGTAATAATACTCTGTAATTTCAAAATAAAAGTTTCAGTCACTCACAGGTTCCGATGGTGTAAATATGCTGGGATCGATGTTGCTGTCAAACAGAAATACCAGACACAATTATAAACAACACTCCTCAAACCATTGAATACAACATATCCAAGCACCCTAAATATTTACATTTCATGAATAAACAAATTCAGGAACGACCAATCACTGACTATTTGGATAAAATCTGATTTGAAAAATGTCCCTGTTCTTATTTAGATTATAAATTATCTAATAAACAGGACAACGTTTTTGTAAAAAAAAAAAATGCCATTTTAATGCCATACCTGACCACATCGAGAAGACCACCGAGAAGTCTCTTCGCAGCAAACATCTTCAGGATCAGCTGGTTGATGGATCTGAAAGTGCAAATCGTTTCCTTCAATTTAATAAAATGCATTTAAACAATTCCAACACAACATATATTAAAAAAGGCTTTTGTTCGAAATGTAAAAATTAACCAACACACTTTACAAAGTCAATTTACCCAAAACCGACACACCCACTGCAACTATTTGCAGTTAAATCCAACACCCAAACTAATTAAACGAAAAAAGACTGCAAGGAATCAGATTACTCACTAATCGTACAAACTAGACTTCACACTGTACTTTGACAACTGAATAAAAGTTAACAAGTCCAGTAATTTTTAAGCCAGATTTGAATTAACGAAACCAAAAGACTTGAAAAAGTCTGTTTAGACGATTAAAAACGACCAAAGTGTTTTAATTTCATTACAGCGAATTATTCTCAGTCCACCATGTAAGTTATCAAGTAAAGCACTTAAGTAGCTAAACGCGAAAGTTGTAAAAACAAGCTAGCGCGCTAGTGCTCCACTCGACAAGACAGGGGTTAAAACCCCCAAAGTTGCATG
Organism: Paedocypris micromegethes; assembly: GCA_028031935.1. NCBI lineage: Eukaryota > Metazoa > Chordata > Actinopteri > Cypriniformes > Paedocypris > Paedocypris micromegethes. The sequence goes on from CM051493.1 coordinate 3,653,813, forward strand.
AAGTAAAAAAACTCTGATTTAGATTTTTAAAGCGGCAAAAGCTAGAATAAACTCACTGTTGCGAGAAAATGCTTAAACTTACCAGTGCAGAGTTGAGAGTAAAGGAGACTGTCGTCTGTCACACGGTAGTTTACTTCGCATCTGACAGGACATGCCACATTCCAACGTTACGCAAACCGCGTAGTGACGAGCACATGCGACTTTGTGCAAGATGCGCAAAAGACGTAGGGATTGAGCTTATATTTTCTTGATTTTAAGGAGTGGATTGTAGAAAACCTGATCTACGGGTTTTACTTTGCATGTCTGTGCATGACAACGAACGTTGAATAAAAAAAAAATACAGACACAAACAATAATTTATTTAGAAACAGCCGTATGCTCATATATTCTATATGCTTATCTTTTCACTGAGCATGATCAAAATGAAAAGATTACACACAATGACAAAAATGAGACATCACTTTGTCTAAAGCCACTGGTCGCTGTGAGCATAAAAATCTGACATGTTCCTATTCCAGTCCAACCAGACTGTGTTTGTAAAGACTGTGTAAATACTCTCATGCTCAATATTTTATTGTTGACTTGGTGTTGCGTTTTCAGCCTTTGCTTTACGAGTTTGATCTCTTAACCTGTTAGTCTGGTTCAAAGTTCAGGCATGTCTTTAAGTGCATTACTTTTTTCCAAGCAGTAGATTAGCTCGGACCACGTTTGGTACGTGGCGAATGGTAAGAGAGACTCTTGTCTCACGTAGCAGCGTTTCTCCAACCGACGAGCCTGCCGTGGCGAGGTTCACCACATGTTCTGACAATATATCCTCACACACTCCTTTAACACCATGTAGGTAGGATTTATACACGTCATCCTGCAAAATCAGTAGACTTCTTCGCTTTATCAACAGCGATAGCGTGTATCTGCTGTCTTCTGTTTGGGGAATTTCAGGCTGCAGGAAGAAAAAAAAAGAAATTCAAAATTATTGCGACAGATTAATAGATAAATATCTTGGTTGTTTAACTTCTGCTGCTACCTGAGTTTTAGAAACAGGTTTGTAGAAATCCAAAAGTGTATGTGATCCAAGACTAATGGTGGTTACTGTTGGATGATATAGTGGCCCATCCTCATGAGGCTGAGAAGGATCAAATTAATAATAAAATTAACGATAAAAGATTAGGCTATCAAATGTCAAGAAAAAATAAGCATTTTTACCATGATCCCTTCACCAGGCAGGTATTCGTTTACTAGCACATGATTAGCCGTCTTTCCAGAAAATGCTCCGAGAGCAGATATTTTGTTCGCGTATGTTTGCAGCCAATCTGGGAGTTTCTCTGCAAGCATTCCTTTTGGAGACGGTAAGCCACCTGGATTAAAATGGCCTTTTTTAAAAAATATAATTACACAAAACATAGCAAAATACAAACAACAGCAACTCTGGCAACTTACAGTGAATAATAGCAGGGGACGTACAAAGACACATCCAAGCTTTGAAAAGGTTTTGTTTTTGTAATTTTCAGATACATTTGTTTGGGCTTGGTGAAAGGTACAATTAAATGTTTTATGACAGGAAGGATTCGGTCAACAACTTACACATTCACAAGTGTTTCAACAAGTGTTTCACTCAACTAACAAATTGTCGGAACACAAAGTCAGATAGGTCTTTGATTTTTTTAACCCTGATTTTTAAGTGAATTGTTACTTTGTGTTGTGCACACTTTTTACAAACTTAAATTACGGTAATTAAAGAAGGGCGAAATGTATGTATGTTTTTTAAGGTAATAGTAAGTATACAACTTCGAAATCAGTAACTGACCCCAGTTCTGTAGTCTTCTCCCTGATAGTTGGGTCCACTTGGGTTTAGGAGCTCTATAAACCTTAGAAAAAACGTAGTTTCTTATGTAGTTTCTCCTGATGTCCACAAACACACACACGCACTCACGCACACACATACCTGCTTCAAAAGATATTCTTCTTCTCTGTCCGTTACAAAGTTTGGTATGTAATAAACAGTTGGTGGAGCCTATAAAACACATTAATAAATGTAATAGTTTGTGCAATAAACACACATGATAAAAATATAACGATCTAATGCTTACCTCCTTTACAACGTATTTTTGCAGATCGGCAGAAACAGTGCACGGATTTGTCATTGCTGTCTTGTTTCTGACAAGCAGTGTTTAAAAACACAAAACCTAAAACAAACTATAAGGAATAAAGTGCCATGTTAGCGCATGTACACGTGTGAAACAAAAAAAATCTAAGCTTAAGACGAATCGCATCTGATATTTTGAGATCGTTTAGCTGAGCGGTGCGCGGTTAAAAGTTTCTCGGTACTTGGTTGATGACGCATGCGTGTATCAACAACGCCCCCTGCAGGTTTGGAGCGGTGATGTGCATCACATGAGTGAGAGTAGTACCGCAGCTCAAAATACAAACGTTAAAAAACGGCAATAAAAAACCGGCGCTTTAGAAATGTAATCATTATCCCAATATACAAAACTATGATTATGCACATGTCTGATATGTATTGGTCTTGCTATTGAGATAGAGTAACAACCATGATTTTTGTTAATTTAAAATAAATATTAACCCGGTATAAGGTTTCATCTGTAAGTAATTCCAGCTGAAATATTTTTTTTTCTTTTCCATCTTTTTCTTCCAAATTGAGCCCGCAGTGCTGCAGCTCTGGTTTCCATGGCAACGATGGAGCAAGAGCCTCTTCTTGAATCGGTCATGGTTTCTTTCATTAATAGTTATTGATCAGGTGTGATAATGCTAACAACATCAACCCTAGCACAGCACTGGACTGCATATTCCCTCATCAATACTGACCGCCGGAAGGGGGGAGAGAGATAGAGAGAGAGAGAGAGAGAGAGAGAGGGAGAGAGATAGATAGAGAGAGAGAGGGAGAGAGAGAGAGAGGGAGAAAGAGAGAGAGAGAGAGAGAGAGAGAGAGAGAGAGAGAGAGAGAGAGAGATACAGTTCTTGTGTGTGTGTGTGTTTGACAGAGAGAGATAGATAAAGAGAGAGAGAGGGAGAAGAGCAATAAAGAAATAAATGTGTGTGTAAGCGAGAAAGAGAGAAGAAAGACAGAGAGAAAACAGAAAGATAACGTGTGTGTGCGCACGCGTGCGTGTGTTTGTGTGCGTGTGTGTGTGACAGTTGAGAGGCAGAGTTACTGCAGTGTCTGTTTCATTAACTGAGCGACACAAATAACTGACACACAAACAATAGACCAAATGCCTATTTGCTGGTGATACAATCAATGCCATTGTTCATTCACAAAATGAACGTTTTATGAACTTACAAATCTGACAGATACTGTAATATGTTGGCGGAAAACTATTAGAGCTAGAATGTGTGTGAGTGAGTACTGCTCCAGGTCTATTAGGTTGTTGTAATGTTGCGGTTTTCAGAGTTGGGGTTGCCAGGGTTACGCAGAAGTAGTGATGAAATCGTGACATGAATGCGCTTGTGTTCTGACACACACTCCTCAAAGCCATGTACCACACAAACTTGTCGCCTTGACAACAGGATTTAATGCAGAGATCCTCCCCTACAACTATCTTTGAAAAACAGACACCTCCATAGGAGAAAGCAATCACACAGATCCTCCAACTCGACTCAGACTGAAGGAAAAACACTTCTACTCTTTAGGAAGATGTGCTTAGGATGGATTATGTAGCAAACGTTTTCCCTCCGTTTTTCTTTTGTTGCTGCAGTCGTGATTACGACCTTGAATGTCTATGAAGGTGAAACTGTAGGACACTCTAAAATAAAATTGAAAAAAAAAAAAAGGTTTGCATATAATATGCTGAAATATATTTATGTCGTTCTATTAATGCAAATTCCTTTTTGTGAGAAATACTGTAAACATGTCTTAGTGTGTGTGTGTGTGTGTGTATAATTATGTTATATACTGTGTATATATATTTTATAAACTGTCTTTATACGTATTCATAATATATTTCATATACATGTACATTTAATTATTTAAATAAATATCTAGTGTATATACATATTCATAATTACAAGTATATAGACATACATACAAACATGTGTGTGTGTGTGTGTGTGTGTGTGTGTGTGTGTGTGACTTGGTTTTGACCTTTATGTTGCATCACATCATTATAAATACATTCAAATAAATTGCGCATATGTAAATATTTACAAACAAATGTATAAGATGTAGAATGCAAAAATCAAAGATGCTTCATGCATTTACATACGTTTATGATACTGTTTGCAAACATTTACAAGACACACACAACTTTTCAGTTAACCACTGTCATCACAACGTTAAGTATTCAATTCCCAGAAACATGCTGATTCGTGATCTATCGACAAGTAAATGTGTGTGTTTGTTTCCTGTGGGACACAAAAAGTCACATTGACCAGGATTTAACACAACAGAGTAAAACCTGTACAATGAAACATCTCACTTTGCATCCTTTGTTCATTTCCCCTGCATCATGGACCTACTTACATCTGCCTTGTTAAGGTTTCTACAACCCCAAAACCAAGCATGTCTAATCTCAAGTTCAGAAGCCACAAATCAAAGTACTAAACACTGAGTTCTTGCTTTTTTGGAGGACTGAAACGTCTTTCTGCTGATGTGGTCTCAGCTCTGTATGATAAAAGAACCCCATGATCTCTTATTTTCCTCATATATTAGATGTAATTAGTTGTCATGGGCTTTGTGCCGAGAAAACGAGCCCTTGGGTCTGTTGTAATAAAAAGTGCTGCTACACACCAACAGAAAACAAGTGGTTTTATGAGCCACACAATTGGTGCTTCTGGACCACTATATTAATTATCGTCTAGCTAAATTAATAAAATGCAGTCCCAAAAGATGAAACCTGCTTGATGGAGACGATGAAAAACAAAATTTGTTTGTAATAATAATATGTTTGATGGCATTTTGTGCGAAACCTAAACGCACACATAGAATCTCTTCTCTGAAATAATAATGACCTTGGAATTCAGTTAGTGTGTGTGTGTCTGTGTTTTTGGTTAGCGAGGGTCTTTTTTTGTTTTGCAAGTATCAGGACAATTGAGGTACGGATGCAAGTGGTTTCCAAGGCAACCAGGTAGCCCATATCAGCTATAGCTATAGCGATGATTACACAAACACAATTATGAGGAACACTTCACAATTATAATCGTTTTTGGTGCTTCTCGAGACGTATGTATCTCAATACTGCACACACTTTAAGCAAACAAAGAGCATCACAGGCAGCAGGCGTTATGATTCATACTGATCTTGCCATTCATCATAATGACACTTCAACCACGTCGTCAAAATGCAGCATTGCAGGACGACTTCCACGCGCCTGTCTATCTGCATCTGGAAACGACAAAGACAGGATTTAAAGATTCTGTTTCCTTTGTCTTTTCACCAGTAATGATATGAGAGATTTGGCTATTGTTTATTAATTACATTTACCGTAATAATTGTGATCTGCCTTCAACTATTAGAATTAAGTAGATTTATCCAAAAAGAAAGGTCATGACACATCTGTACCTTAACAAGATATTTCCAATTTATAAATATATACATTAATATGAGTATAAAAGGCAAGAAAATACAAAATAAAAATGGAACTGGAAAAATGACGTATAACAGCTTTCACAGTTCAATAAAATCACAATTATCATGAGTATATATATTTTTATATGCATTATATATGATAAAAAATAAAAACAATAAATATTTATAAAAAATATAAATAAAAAATTGTGGGCTTTCTAAATGATAATGAAATAAAGAATGAGTTTTATCTGTAAGCAGTATGATGCAGAGGTACTAGCAGTAAAATGCTGTGGTAGACATTGCTGTAATGAACGGAGAAGACAATGATTTTTTTTCAGAGGTTTCTGCAATTTATTTTCCATTCCTCTAAACTGAACAGAAGGAACAGTTTTGAAAATCAAAAATAACACCTTTCACTTTCAAAGCAGTTCAGCTTCACACAATTGGCAATTACAATGATAACAAGAGTGTCATTATCTTGACACTCACAAACAGACACCCATGCAAACACACTCACTCACATTCACGCGCACACCCTCTCTCTCTCACTCACGCACACACACACACACACACACACACACACACACACACACACACACACACACATTCATGCGCACAAGGGAATGTAGAAGGAGAGACAGTGGAATGCAGGACAGAAATCACACACTCTCCTTCTGACCTCTCCTTCCCGAAATGAACAGAAATACAAAAATAAACACACTTTAAAAATTACAACTCATTTACAAAAACCAAAAAATGGAAATAATAAGAACACAACAACATATCTGTCAAAGTCTCCCATGGTAAAAACAGGTTTCTTGGTTCAGATTTGCATCCAGTAGAAGGTGAGTGTGTGTGTGTGTGTGTGTGTGTGTGTGTGTGTGTGCGTGTTTGTGATGGGACCTAATGCTCAGTAAAGTGCATTTGAAGCCTCAGCAGACAGGAAGAGAGAAATGAATTTGGGTGCTAATGTGGCTCTGGGCCTTCCTAACACTGACAGATATGACTGAGCTACATGAACTTTACAACCTCCGCCGTAAACATCACACCTAAAAAACATTTAACACTGAAATAACATTTTGTTTCGGTTTATGCAAATGTAAATACATTCATAAATTACATGTGGGGTTAGGAGAATCAAGCCCAGAAACTAGCAAAGTCAAAAACCAACGTATGTAATTCAACCGTTAGAACAAACGAGACCGCAGCCAAAAACAAAATGACCGGGAATTTTTCCCGCTAAACCAGAAGCTGGAAGATGGAGTCTCGTGTTTACGTATATAGACGCATTTTGTTGTAAACTGGAATCCTCTCGCTTTCATAAATTGCTGATTGACTCCAGTTCCCATGGTTACGCTGCAGTTCTTAGGCCTATGCGCACTGGCCTTTAGAAGACCACACCTATCAGACTGGGGAAAAAAAATTAAGAGAAATCCAGAAAAAAACGAAATGAAGTGGTCAAAAATAAAAAATAGTTAAATAAATAAAATAAAAAGCGCTCCGTTTGGGACACAGGCAGAGGTGCGTCTTCGAGCGACAACAGACATGTATTTTTTTCCCGTCTGTATGTTTTTGATTTCCCACCCCTCAATAATTCACTTGGACATCATGCAATAGAGACGTGCAAAAAGATAACACCTAAATCCACGAAACACACTTTCTTAAATGGCTGTGTTATGAATGCTTAACATGTATAACGTGTATGCCTACTCCATGCCGACCTACAGAGACAGTATGACTTAAAAGCAGTGCGGAAGCCACAGGTCAAACAAATGCACAGAATGCCTCTACTGAGTGTTTTAAAACCATATGGATGCATTAAACAGTTCTTCTCTTAGTCTACGCGGCTATGGGGTAAAAAAAACAATGCTAACGTCGCGGCTATGTCTTATTTTTTTATTTTGTGAATCCTTTGTTGATTATCTTTTCATCGGAAACAAAAGTTTGGCACTTGTTCAATGCTTCTAAGTAAGTTCTTGATATCTAACGTTTCATCACGCACCTACATGTCGAGAAGCTGTGAAGGTCTAGTTTGGCACAGGTTGACTATTATTACTGCGTCTATGTCATTTATATCGATACACCTCGTTTATACCCCTGTCAAAAACGAGCACGATCCTAATAAACAGACCCGACGTGGTTTTTTTTGTCCCCCGACTAAAATATTTCTGTATATTTCACTTATCAAATAGCAGCATTTTTTACTTTTTTTTTCTCGTCTCAACTTACGGTATTACAAAAAAGTACATGTAAACCTATTCATTCAAAATGTGTAGTAAATCCAAAGGCTCATACAACGGACATAACAAAACACAAAACTTGACAACATGCTACAATATTGCTTCCAATAGTTCTTTACATTTTAATTCGATCTAAAATTATCAGTGACGTAGATATGGACACCAGCACTCCAAAGAGAGCAACTCTAATGCACAAACAAATCGCAAAGCTAATCTTAACCAGGCTTGATTGGCACTTTCATCATCCACACGAGTATTACGGACAATCACACACTGAAACCAACAGCGCAAGACTGCATTTAGACCACAAACTAGAGAAACTACATCAAAATACACAAAGAACATGAGACGCGACAGATTCCACAGTTTTGTTTTTTTTCCTTGTTTTTTTTTTTGTCTTTTTTCCAAAAAATGAAGGAAAAATGCAAAAAAAATGATCCTAGATAGTTCTCGGAGAGAGGAGAGAGAACACGGAGCACAAACAACGCTGAAGTCATCGATTGTGTTTAAGGTGCCTTTCACATCCATCTCCCATGAATTGTCTTTTTTTTATTGTGGTTTTTTTGTCTTTTTTAACTCAGAGAAACTTGCTCTCGCCCTGCTCGTCTTAGTATTTGCGCGGAGCACAGCTTCCGAGTTGAAGGTAGAGTACTGAATTGATATCACGCAGAGAGCACAAGAATCTGATCAGGGGTTTTAAATATTCGACTGTGGCGTTTTAGTCAGGAGGTAAGATGTTCAACACTGGGCTGAGGAACCACTGGCTCCCTGCAGAGACACGCAAACTACATCATACACACACATGCAAACACACACACACACACACACATCCGTGGCAAGCAGCATCCTATAGCGAAGGAAAGGGAGCGAGAGAGATGAAGCAGAACACAGAGAAAAAGACGAGAGAGAGAGAGAGAGAGAGAGAGAGAGAGAGAGAGAGAGATCAGAGTTAAAAAAGATAGAAAACAGACAAACAGAGAAAGAGAAAGGAAGAGATGACCAGATAGATAGAGACTGAGAGATAGAGTGAGAAAGAGATAGAGAGAAGCAAAAGAGAGAGATGAGATAGTAGAAAGAAAAAAAAAAGATTGAGTTAAAACAAAAAAGGGAAAAGAGAAATAATTAAAAAATAGTATAAAGATTGAAAGTCAGAGAGAATAAAAAGAGCTGGCCATAACAATATAACAATAGGGAAGGATAGAAAGAACCAAGAAAAAAAGGTAGATACGGAGAAATGTCAGAGAGCAAGAGAGAAAAGAGATAGAGAGAGGGAGAGAGAGCATGTGAGAGAAATAAAGCGAGAAGAGGAAAAGGGTTGAAAAATCAAAGAGCGAGAGGGAAAAAAGAACAGGAGATGGAGCTACTGAAAAAGGAGAGAGAGCATGTGAGAAAGAGAGTGAGAAAAGGGTTGATGCAAAAACCTGCAACAGCAGCGAGACGAGGAAAGGAAACTCAAAGAACTACGGCCGAGGACAGACACAGAGAGGGTGAGTGGAGAGTAAATCCCAACGTCATGAACGTTTCGATCATATATTTTTCTCCAAATATAAATGTCTAGAATAATCATACCCTCATATTGCTGCACTGACTTTAGTGCTTGTGCTTCTGACATCAGGTACATCTTTTATAGCACAGTATCTCAAACAGTATCGGACAACTATTTACATACCGAGCCAGCTGAGATCTCAGCAGGGACGCCAACAGTTCTCAGAGGCGTTGGGGCGACGGAAACACATGAGCGAAACGTAGATTTAAGCAACAATGGCGGATGGAGATGTGGTTAGACTCTTGGCAATTATGCAATTTGCTTATAAATAGGTTACTTGCTCCACTCTCTCTCCCTCTGTCTCTCTGTTGTCCCCACGTCTCCACTTACAGAGTAGATCAGAGTAGTCGGAGGGCGATGATGAATGTCTTTTAGAGTGTGAATGTAGGTCAGCAGTAGATTGGGCCGTGCGCGGTTTTTATAAATAGAAGTCCAGGGTTCAAATGGAGATGGGCTAATTAATGACCGGACTGGGCACTGCAGGGGTGTGGCGGGAGCGAGTGGACCCTCGGCAGCCTCCGATTTCTAGAAACGGCCGGGTAAAAGACAAGGAGAAGCGTGTGGCTCGTGTTCTTGTGCTCGCTCGGATTCATTGCTTTGTTCCATCAGGCTGTTTCTCAATGGATGGTGTGAAATATGTACAGTACATTCTGTTGTAGCGATGGCGTCAGGCCGCTGGATTCACAGTGTGGTTCAGAGACGATCGCTCGCTCTGTGTTGGAGCCCCTGCTCACTTTTCATTGCAAGAGCCAATTGCTGGCAAGACTGAAAATGCTGTTAGCAGCAATTTTTCGATGTAGCGTCGGACTGTGGAATTAACTAATGATTAACTATCACCACCGTTCTGTGCAACTATGACCTTTTGATTGGTGGAAAAGGTGTAGGTTTCCAGCAATGCTTAGGAAAGGTTGGGCGAGGGAGCTGATGGCCTGCAGTCTCTATGCTGTTACATGTTTGGTTTCTCCAAGGAAGCAGATACACAATCAGTCCGTCTGCAAGAATCCGCCTTGCAGTGATACTGCTCAACAGAAGAAAGAAGGCTTAAGGTTGACAGTCATTACAGTAGCGAATCAGTTCAAACAAGCGCCAGTCTCTCGCTCACTACCTCCACTGCACCACCAGCTCGACACAAACAGGGATTAACTGCGACGTGAACCAAGTGAAGACTTTGCTGCACTGCATACAAACTGGAAATCTTTCTCCATCACAAATATGAGGTATGACAACCTGAGCTCCATTCAAACGAATCAGGCACAGGAGTTGCCTGGCTCCTCCAATCAGAGGAAGAGGAGGAGTTAAGAGGTACGACTGTCTATGCAGGTCCAATTCTTTTCAAGTTCAGGATTCTAAGGTCTGCTCTGCCTCGGTGGTGGGTCCAAACTATTGTCTGTAGCAAGAACTAAAGAGAATGAAGACAAAACAGACTGGTTGTCTCTACTCTACTTCACGACTGGGATCAATTTGCCCATCAGTCTCAGTGGAAAAACCCCAAAAGGACCCATCATTTATCTACAAGAAAAACACGCCGATCTACATCTCAATGTTGGATCTATTGTGTTTTCTCATAGCACCGAATGGAGACCTTTGGCCAGACCATTGGCAAAAAAACGTTCTCTAATTCTGACCTGAACCTGAACTTAGAGCTGCTGCTTGGGGTTTGTGGTTTAGATTTCTGCACCTACTTTCTACAGCATCTCAGTCACTCTATGTACATAAAAAACTTCAACAATTTCAAGAAGCTTTTATACATTCAGATCAACCTGGAATCACAGGTTTAAGTAAATCGAGTAAAGTCAACCAACCATCTCGGAAAAGAAAGAGTTTTTCAGATTATGTGTCAGGTAAAAAACGTAGGGGAAAGTTCCGTAGGTAATGTAATGTAATTTTTTCTAAGATCGATCTTAACAAAATGCCCTTCGCGTTCCACAATAGACTATGTTGTGGAAACTGAATTGAATCATATCAAAAAAGGGAATATTTCAATAATCTCCTGGCTCAAAGTGTAGATCAGTATGACTTAAACCACATAGGTTTGCAATGGAAGATTTAAAAAAAAAAAACATTTTTCAAAAGACCCCGAATGAGAAATACAAGGTTTGAGCGTCTCCTTTGAGCGCCCCAGGTCCCAATTCTTCGACCTGCACAACAGAACTTTAAAAACACAGCAGAATTTCAGACACAAAATATCAAATTCCAAACAGGTTCCAAAACAGATTATCTAGCCACAGTTCTTTCAGGACATTTTCTTACTTTGTGTTTAAATATTTGGACATGTTGTTGGCTTCAACTCATCCTATCTTCCGTTTTATTCAGTCATCTGTTGCTTTCAGTTCCCAATTGGTTTGTTCCCTCCCCATTCCTCTCCACCTTTAGCCCACTTTTTGAGGATTGGTGGCACGGACACCTTGCTCATACGTGATCCGCTGGCTGATGAGATACTGGGCGGCTTGCGTCGCGGCCGGTGACCCTGTTATGGTCACTTTGCGATTGCGTGTGCCTGGAATGAACTCTCCCTTTTTGGAGATTTGGATTCGGGCTCCCGTCAGCTCCTGATACTCAACCAGAGTCTTGCCGCCTTTTCCCAAGATGGCACCGACCAAGTTCTCTGGCACAGCGATCTCGACTACCTCCTTTCCTCCTTCGGCGAGCTTCTCTGTGCCCAGAAGGGATGACGCCACAAGAGGGGAAGATGCGTTAAGGTAACCGTTAGATGCTCCGGTGGCAGCGGCGAGAGAGCCGAGTGAGAAGCCCCCTAGGCTGGGTGCTGCTGGGTGACCACCACCTCCAGAAGCCTCACTTGCGTACGTGGCGAGCAAATTAGCGGCAGCCGCTGCTGCAGGATTGGCACTAGCTGCGACGGCTGCAAGGACCCCAGATGCAGCGGCAGGGTTGAGGCCTAGACCCAACGTATTGGTGTTGTAGCCATAACTGGCCAGAGTGTTCAGGGCAGATGTGATGGCAAGTAGATCGTTACCAGAAAGGCTGGACATGGCGGCCGGAAACCCTCCCATGCCCGCGAGGCCCGCCTGGCCGAGAAGAGTGGACGCTGTCGCCGCTGCGGCCGCATTGGGTAACACTTCTGTAGAGTTGGCAAAGGGAGAACCGGTCGGGTTGGAGTTAGCCACAGGGCCTGTGATGTTGGAGTAGCTGATATTGAGGCAGCTACTGCTCTGTGGGTCTTCCTGAATCTTCTGAACAATGATCTCCACAGCTTTACGGTTTTGTTCCGGCTCCCCGCTCACCGTCACCACGCGTTCCTGAAGATTGATGCCCTCGGGCTTCTGCGATAGCTGCACCCAGGCTCCTGACTGCTCCATCACGGCCTTCACTGTAGCTCCGCCTTTTCCAATGATGAGCCCCGCTGTGCTGTTGGGCACGATCAATTTAGCCTGTGGAAAAGTAGAAGTCACTTTAATCGAAGAACCAAATAACATGCAAGACTCTCCGCTCGACCTTAAAATGAGATGTTGTATTAAGGCAGTGGTTCTCATACTATTGGCCACGCCCCCTTTAAACCCCCTGAAAAAAAGCCACTGACTACCAATTAATGTTTTTTTTTATTTGAACAACTTACAATGAAGAAAAAAAACCACATACATTCACTGAAACATAAAAACAAGAGAATAACACACATCTGAGAATCTATTTCAAATGCATGCTTTCTAGACTTTGCATAATCAATATATAAGAGTATACAGTATACAGCTATCTGTAAAATATAAGGACCTGTAGTTACATGTATTTATGATTTAATAATAGCATGTGTATGACTAAGTTCTGGTTCTTAAGTTGGTGCTTATAGCAGCCATTTGTTGATCCCTGGTCTTACACTGCAGCTGCTCTTTCTCTCTCTCTCTCTCACTGTATCTACTTCTGCAAGGATCAAGCAGGTAAAAATAACCCACTGCTCTAACACTTTGCTGCCCCTCTCAGCCACTCTTTCCCTGGGGAACAACCAGCGGCCTGCCCTGCCCTCTGCCTCCACTGGACTGGCACATGTGCCTGAAGACTTTATTGTGGCTCATTTTTCAAACAGTTTCTATGTCAGACAGTATCTATGTCCTCGCCGAGAAACAATACTTGACAAAGCAGTTGTTTAGAGGAAGTGTTTTATTAGCACCAGTCTTTATAACTCACATTTACAATGTGTCTATCTGATGATTTGGGATACTGTATCTTGATGTGAGATGGATGACAGATAATACTAACCTGTTTAACTCGGTCAGGGTTTACTGTGGTCTGAGGCTGGAGGATGCTGACCGGCTCTGTCTTTTGGCTGCTCTGAGGCATCTCACGAACTTTTTCAGCAATGAAATTATGGACTCCATTTAGCGCTTCCACTGTACCCTGAATCAAACAAACCCGCTCTGTCGTACCTTAAAACACAAGAACACACAACTATAAGGACACTTCAAAAGGAATTATGAATTAATTATATATATACTGGATATAGAGGAAAGAAAGAAAGAGAGCAAATTGTGTTTATTAGAAAAATAATATCACACACAATTAAGATATAAATTATTAAAGACTAACAAATATTTAATTAATTTATTAAATTTAAATTATTATTTAACTTTTAAGAAGTTTGATCCACAATATCAAATCAGTTCACAGATGTCTTTTTAAGGCATAACTTAAAATGTCTAAGCTTAGTTTTTGAACTTTTATGTAATTATTAGATAATCAAGTTTCAAGATACAATATAATAAAAACATTTTTTATGTATCTGTTTGAACCAACAGCAGCACACAGAAGGCCAATATTCATATGGAATATAAAACACTTTGAGACACACACCACTAATCTCTCTAGTCATCTCAGTGTCACCGAGTGCTGGACATATGTGGAATACTGTTGTAACAGTGAGAACCCGAAGAGACGATGCTGTAAAACTGATTCACTGTGGCCAGTAAGTGAAGTCAATCATTACACAATTATTCTGTGTATTGTGTCTAAATTTGAGCTGGTTTAGTCCTGTGATGGAAAGTATCATTCAGAGTCCTAAATATACTACCATGATCATCTTGTATTACATTTGGAAGAGAGAGAGATGTAGGAAGCAGGGCTTGTTGGTAGTGTGTGTGTGTGTTTCCGAGCAACAGTTTGGAGCGATAGTTGTGCGTCTGTGCTCTTAACACACAGACATGCTTGACCAAGTGCTTGTTCTTCAGCTGTGATGGGTTTTTTTTTAACCACCCGTTTAAATATCTTACATCTGTTTGGCAAACACTTGCTCGCATCACAAATACAACACGCCACCAGATTTAACATTTTAGCGTGAATTTGAAATTAAATGCTTACAGCGTTTAGAACACCCCAGTTGCTGTTATTACAATCCATTTTTGAGAAATTTGAGTCAAGATTCAGACTTTAATATTCGCAAATTACATGTGCGGCTGCGATACAATTCAGCGAATGTGTTGCAATGCACACTGGTTGTAGTTAAGCGGCTCAGCTGTAGGTGACTGCTTTTTTTAGCACTCTTGCAAGCCAGAGAGTGTTTAAATGTTTCCCTTTCAGTGTCCCATAAGACAAATGAGGTCTGGAAGCGAGGCTGCTATTATATCAGTGTCTAGAATGATCGAGGATGTGCTGGTGCTTGGTCCAGAAATGCATTTTTTTGCTTAGTGAATATTGGGCAGTACCTTATGACGGAGAAATTAATAGAAATCTATTTGTCGTATTTAAAATGTTCACAATGAGCATCGTGGAAAAACAGGCACAAGCAAAAACTCATTTGGATGCAAGCAATGTAACAATGTTTGTGTTCGACGATAAAATATTACGACTGGTTTCCTTGTGATTGTAAAAATGTTTTACAAACAGAGCTATTTTCAGAGAAATAATGCTTAAAGGTTTACTATAAAAATAATATTTCTAGTGCAAACAATTTCTCTTCCCATTATTCTATACACATTGCATTTACCTCAGTAATTCTTTTGATTTAATTATTTCACACAGCATGATGCAACTCAAGTCCATGACTAACTGGCCAACATCTGCACGCAGCGTAAAATAAATCAACCTGCCAAAAGCTCAAAATACATCCGTATATTACTTGTGTCTCTAAATCTCAACATGACAAATAATGTTGATATGTTTTAAAAAATTGCACATTTAGCTTTATCCTTTACAGCATGATGTTACTGCATCAACATCATAAAAATACATCCACTACTGTAATTACTCAACACAAACATCTCTTTACACAAGCAATTACATCACAATTGAATTTAGTGTTTTGTCTAAATGACATTTTTGTTTGGAATCATTAACTCTGCCATCTGCTATAAAGTAAATAATGGTTTAACTGTATGTTTTTATAGCACTAATCATATCGCTGTACAAGCCAATGCAGACGCTCAACAGGACAGTGATTTGTAGGATGCTCGTACCTGGGTAGAAGTCTTTCGATTTGGACAGTTTGATTGTGGCTCCGGTCTCTTTCTGAAGTTGTACGATGGTTTGACCCCCTTTACCGATGATTGAACCAGCAGCGTAGCTGGGAATCAACACTTTCAGGAAATATTCACCCTCCTCTGCACAAACACACAAGAACGGAACACAAAGTTAGATGTGAAGTGATGTTGCTGCAAGGGACTCAAGAATAATTGTACCATTTAGTGATATGAAAACAACATAATATGTCTTTAAGAGCTCTTCTGAATGACCAAATGACACATTACAACACAAGTTATAAAAATGACTAATTGTAATTGCTTCGTTAAAATCTACACACAAGCTTTACGTGATTACGTTATTGTTTAGTTGAAATCCCTGCGATTTGGAATCTTTCTATTTTTCACACTCTCTCCCTGATGATTACCTTCTGATTCTGCCTCTGTCCCACTTTTTTCTCCATGCAGAGATAAAGTGACCTGCTTTGGGTTGGTAGAGGTCTAAATTTAACCAAACCATCTCACTGTTTTGTGTCCTTTAGTATCGTCTTAGTCGTTTCTAGCTGAAACGCAGCTCAGATCTCGAGGACTTTAGTAAAGTGTCAGAAAAAGTAGTTGAGGTTTAAGAAGTGGAAAGGGCGGGTGGTGTGAAGACAGCCTCAAGCGTTATACTGAGGGCTTGGACTTGTGGGTAATTGCCTGGAAGACTGATCAGGCAGGAGCATATGGACGCTAAATCCTCAGATTTGTCCTAAAGAACCAAGCCAACAATGCATAAGTCAGTCGCAGAATCCCCGGGGGACAAGGTTTCCCTCTCCAACCACAATCACATACTTCCTAAAAACAACATACGCTCCAAAAATCAATTTTACCAATTATATATAGAGTTTACAGTTTTGTAACAGATGGCATGGAAGTGTATATTCAGTGTATTGGAGCCAAAAAGGATGCAAACGAAAAGAACGAACTCAAAGATGCTTTGTTTGTTCACTGTAAAGGTGGCTTTGTGAGACTGTAGTAAATCTGTGAGATAAGATGCATTTGCAGACTCAAATGCCCCCAATCACCAGTGGCTGACCCTATACCACCGCAGAGAGAACAGAAACCAAAGGATGGCGAGAGACACAGCAGGATGGGAGCAAACAAGCCACTAACAACAAAAAGATCCATCTTTTTTCAGATTGTGGAGTGGTGTGAAGAATAAAACGCGGCAAATTAAGGCCGTTTTCTGAGTGTATTGGAAAGAAAAGACAACTGGGAAAGAACAGAAGAGATAAGAATAGGAAAGGCGGGCGAAAGCAAGGAGAAGGTGAAAATATCATGGTCTCTAAGCAACTCTGATTGACGCTCCTATGGAAACGCTTCATAGATTCCACAGCACACCAAAGTCCACTGCACAACATTCACGCCACGGCTTTATCTGGACATCTAGGACATAGAATAATTACCTAGAATTATAAACCGAACACAACTGTCCCCACAGACACACTCAACCAAGCCAACAGTCGTTTAGAAGATGGCACTGAGATCAAAGCAGACCGATGTAGTACAAAATCCAGTAGAAAAGTCCGAAAGTAAAAAAAAAAAAAAATCCCATTATCACACAAGTCGTTGATAAACAGTCCGTGCAGTGCGCAGTTAAAAAAGACACTCGAACAGAATTTAAATGGAAAAGACAATCAC
This sequence comes from Paedocypris micromegethes, assembly GCA_028031935.1. Classification (NCBI taxonomy): domain Eukaryota; kingdom Metazoa; phylum Chordata; class Actinopteri; order Cypriniformes; genus Paedocypris; species Paedocypris micromegethes. The sequence goes on from CM051493.1 coordinate 3,671,207, forward strand.
AGGGACTCGAGACTCCAATTCAAGTGCATTCCTAAAGAGAAACACGTCTCCATCTTTGCCACACTGATCTGAAACCTCTTATCTGCAGTGCTGCTTTTGTTTCGTCTACACCTCTGTTTCCCCATGTACGAAAAAAAAAACATTTTCTTTAATGAACATGGGCCATTTATTATTTGCTGCACTGTGACTGACATCAGTGTCTCTCAATAAGACACCCAAAGTCAAACACATCATTTTTACGCAACGCAGAACCCGACTACAACCGCATCCCAAGTCGCCAGCATGACTGGAATCTAAACAGAGCCGTGCGGAAAAGGTTCCGTACCTGTCCTCTGCAGCGATCCAGGTGCGCAGTGGGATACACATTACATCACTGCCTCACCAGACTCCACGCACGCCATGATTGATATGTCATGATAGGATTTCAGAGCCCGATGCGTTCTACAGCCGAGCAAACACGTGTACGCACAGCTGGGCAGATCCCAATCTCATCAATGACCGGTCTGTTGATGAGGACGATGCCAGTGTGAATAGAATGAATGCCGACACTGTTGCAAGGACAGTTTAATGAGGGCAGTTTGTGGAGGAACGGAGGAAGAGGACAGGACGCAATGGACACATGCTCAGGAATCCATGATGGAGTTTATTTGAAGAGCACAGCCGGCGGGGAAAGATAAGCGAAGAGGAGCGTTTACACGACAGAGCGGGGAAGAAAAAGACAGAGAAAGGGCAATCAGGGCTCCCGCAATTCGTGGAGTGTGTCGCACCAGCTCGCCAATCCAGCTTTTTATTTTCCATCCACAAGCTGGGTGACGTTTTCCTTTAGCGAGCAGTGACAGCCAGGGGACTGTTTGACCTTGGCCAGCCAGAAGTGAAAACTTGGTTCTACACAGTCAGAAGAAGAGAGGGTGATGGTTACCTGTGGTTCCACGGAGAACCACAAACGCGCTTGAGGAGACTGTGCACCCCTGTGCTTGCAGCGATGATGCAAGGAGAGCCGGTGTAACAGGTTTTCAGCAGTGAGAGTCTGAGTAAATAAAACAATCTGTTGCTGCTGTTCGCCATAGAGATGCGGTCACACACACACACACACACACACACACACACACACACACACACATATGAGAGAGTGTCATGCAAACACACACTGAGGGAGTGGGTCAAGAGGGATCGTATTGTTGCGTTTTTAAACCCCCCCCACCCCCCAAGAACAAACACACACAAACACTTCACGTAAAAACGAGGGCCTGTCCTGGGAAGGGTGCAAGGACAACCAAGCCGTACACGAGAAGGAACAAAAAGTGGCCAACACAGAACAAGAGCCAAAGAACGAGGAACGAGGAGGAACAAGAAAAAAAGATCGCACCCACCTCTCACGCATTCAACAAGTCAACAAAAGGAGACCAAATCACTTACCCATTCTGCTGTGCGGTGCTGGAGGTGGTACTCAGATACCCATGGACGCCAAGCGGCTGAACCGGTGAGTGATGCCCGACTGCAGGCTGATCATAGGAGCTCTGCCGCCGTCAAGGAATGTGGCCAGTCAACCTTTTTCCCCAGGTTCGTATCCGTGAGGGGGACAACGTCAGCGCATCCTCCCCTCCATACCCGCAGTCAGCCCCCGTCTCTCTCTCTCCCTCAATTTCTCTCTCTCTCTCTCTCGTTCACTGTTTCAATGATGGTAATGCAATTGCTGTGTGTGCGTGAGTGAGTGTGTGTGAGTGTGAGTGTGTGTGTGCGTGTGTATGAAGCGAAGAGGCTTGTATTGTTCAGGCAGAGGCGGACTGACGGGGGGAATCTTCCTACTGCATCACCCTCTGCTTTCCTTCTCATCCATATTCAGCGAGAGCTCCAGCCCTGTGCTGCATTCTACAGAGAGGCACCTAGCGTGTCCAATCACCCCACACCCCTCCCCAGCGCCGCGCGCACGCACGCACACACACACACACACACACACACACACCAAGGCTTTTTTTCCTCATTGAAACCCCCCCACCCCACTTTGACGCAGCACTATAAAAGACATAGCGCGTCCCTTACGTTTTGGCGAAATATGAAAAGGTGGAACGGAGGGAGGAAGCGGAGAGATGGAGCGAGCAAATTAAAAAGGAGTCGAAGAAAGTGCGAGGGAGTGACCTTGCGTGAATGTGGAGGAGGTATGGAGCGAAAACGAGGATGCAGTGGGCTCCGCGGACGGCCATGTTGAAAACACAGCGAGAGAGAGATTTTTGAAAATGGCAGAAAGAGTCTGCCGCAGAGTGTCGAGGGGCCGGCCAACTAAATTAGAGCCTATAAATCCAAATACGCTATACCCAACCACTGTGTGTGTGTGTGTGTGTGTGTATGAGCACGTGGTGGGGGAGGGTGTATTTGCTTGGTCCCAGGGTCATGCTTCATTTGCATAGTTGCTTTTTCAGCTGAGGTTGATAAATTCACGAGCATATCTATAGAGCTATATCGATGCGCTCTGCTGGGTGTCTCGGATGCTGCATGAGGAATCCGTAGATGCTTCTGTTCACACAAACCGATCACGTTCAATACTTCCACTGGACATTTTAGAATACATGAGCCCACTCGCTCGCTAGCCCCTCCTCTTCCCACCACCTGCCCAATTCACAGTCAACTCACGTCACCACACACTGCAAGGGCACCTGTGTCCTTCTCTCCATCTCTCCCTCTCTCTTTCTCTCTCTCACACCTTTTGATCTAACACTGAAGCACACAAAAACACCATCGTAAATAGCTCTGCCAAAACCTCCATTAGCAGCATTAACATGCCATTTCAATTGTGACTGGTAAAAGGCCACCCATACACATTAAGCTAGCGAGTGAATTCGGGCAGAATTAGCCCCCGAAATCAATGGATGGCTACAAATACGAGGGATAAAGACAATCTTAATCACTGACCATCTAACTCATTCGCTGAAGGTCAAAAGGTCAGGCAGGGGAAGAAGTTATTCACTAATAGAATTGTGGTTTCTTTTACAAAGACAGATAAACTGCCGGACCAATAGGACAGTTTACTTAAGTCCTCAAAGACCCTTACACTTAATCAACTACCATTATGGATTTTTGGGTGCAATCTTGACATTTAAAACTTACAGTATTTAGAATGCAGTTAAAACTCTTTCTATTTCAATTATAACAATTGTAAAGGCTGAATTAGTATACAAACACGCTGGAGATAACAATATCTCTACATTTCAAGCAAATGAAACTGATTAAATGGCTTGTCATCATTTTATGTTGTGCTCTAAAAAAGGGAGAACTAATAGAAATCAAAAAGGAAAAATATTCTTCTGTTTTGACTAATAACTTTTCTTGCATGTAGTTTCTGGACCAGCAATTAAGAAGTTCCTCACCAATGATCAGTCACCACAAACCTGATCTGAATACACACTATGACTGGCTTTTGCTTTTTGTTCACCATCAAACTAGCTCAAATCAAACACACACTGCAGTGTTCATTTGCAATCTTGCTTAATTTAGCCTTTATCCCTGACCTTTTCAACCATTATTTAAAGGCAATGACTCAGAGACTATGTGAGCATTTTAAACCAGATCTCACAGACCAAGCGAATCTACCAGAGAAACGGAATATTGTCAGAGCGTTCCACGCTGCCTTCTTTAAAATGAAAACAAACGCTGTACGGTAGACGTCGAACAGTTAGCTAAACAATTAAAAAGTGATTCTAATATAACGAGGGAGTACAGAAAAGCATCCCCGTGACAGCGCAGAAACTTTTAAACCGAAGTCGTTGAGAGCAAACCAAGCGAGGAGGAAACCAAGGCCCCCACGTGCGCTTTCTCGCTTTCATTCATTATCCGCTCAATTTAGCTCCAAAGGAACGACCACCATCCACGGGCCAGAGGGGGTCGCGTAAACATAGATGAGCTTAAGTGAATTATTATTTTCCAGCTCATTTTGTTCGCGATGACTACGTTTAGGTCAACCCCAAAAAGTCCGCTCACGTGCGGCCTGACAAACAACAACAACAACAACAACAACAACAACAACAACAAAACAAGCCTCGGTGCAATTTTACACTGCGCAAGTGTCTTTTCCAACTGTCGGTCTTACCTCCGGTGTTGGAGCGCTTGGTGCTGCTGGCCTCGGTCGGTGTTTCCAGTGGTCTCTTTCTCGAATCCGACAGATCGGCGTCCATGTGCTGTGACTCCGTGAGGTGTTGAGGGCTGGAGGAGAAGACTCCGTTCTGAACTGCTCCGCCAGACATCATCTTGACTCTGGCTGGAGTTTCCGCCGCGGACGCGCAGCGAAAGCGCTAAAAGAGCGTAAAAAGCGGGTAACGTGTCCTCTCCGAAGTGTCAGTACCTCTTGAAGCTTTAAATGTCATAAAAATGCCATGCGCCGCGTGTGTCCTTTTCTGCCGTGCTGTCCACTATTGCCCTTTGGGAGAAGAGGTGCATTAAAGCTCTAAATATAAAAATCCGTTCAGTCAAGTCATTTCATTAGCGTAGCAGACACTTGAGACCCATGCGTATTAAACGAGCTCTCACACACGCGCATCGCCTTCACTAAAAATGTCGGGGTCGTTTCCTCGAGCTGACAAACTACCGAAAAGATAAACAAATCATGAATCACGCGCATTGCAGACTAGATGTAGTTCTAAACGTGTCGGTTTGGCTCACCTCGTGCTCTCGTTCCAGCGCGCCGCTATTTGGAGAAATTGCGTAATTATCGTGTGTCTATTTTATTCCTTTTCGACCAGTATAATATAATATTTTCTTTCAAAGATGCGAGTCTTGGTCAGCGCGCGGCGGCTGCTCGGTGACAGTTCTCGCGCAGCATCCCTGGACCAATTGCATGTCAGAGCGCGAAAGCCCGTCTGACGTCACGGAAGATGTGTTTAAAAGAGTTCGTCAAAGCTGCAAGTTTGTGGCTCTCTGTAGAAAAACAATACGTAAAACTCGACCATATTTAACCGAAATACGTATATATCTAAAACTATATACAGCAGTCATTTATTCTTAGCATAAACATTTGGAGGTAATAATTGTCACAACTATAGTTACATTTCCAAAGAAAATAGAATTCAACAAATATTATAAACAGAAAGCGGTGAAATAAAACAAACACGTCTCTGCATAAAAAGCGACTTAAGCCAAAACAAATAAACAAAAAACATTTTATAAAAACATTTATAAGTAAACTCAATCTTCAAAGCAACACCATATAGTACAACAGAACCCTATAAAACAAAATTTATTGTAGAATGATACCACACATTATACCACAGGAAAAATATATTAATAATCAGTGTTTACGTAAAAAAAAAAACACATTCCCCAAAGTATATAAATGATCAATCAAAAATAAATGTTTGTAATAAAAGTAATAAAATATAATTATTCAATCCACTTTGCACTTACAGGCTAATCTTGTGGTGTGAATACATATAGCATTTAGACTGTTTCATACATTTTAAACAGTAACACACCAGTACTTCAATCATAGATCTTAGAGGCGGGAATACAATAAAGAAAGCATTATTACATTAATCAAGGCACTGGCTGGTAAACGGACAGAATGATAGGTTTCACTTTCCACTCAACAATGGCCTAAACTGGACTTCCAGTTTCTCGGAGCGCCTCTTGAGCACTTTGAAAGGTCTCCCTTTTTACACATCTCCAGAAACCAGAAATACCCTGCTGAGGCTGAACCTGAGAAACACAAAGCCATCACATATTTAAAACAATTAATTACCAATTAATCCCATAAAATGCTAATTGTTTACCCTTAGTCCACGAAGAACTCGGTCTTTCATCACAGTGAGGAACTCTTTGTGGCTCAGGCAGTTGTCCCCATCCAGGTCAAAGATCTTAAAAACTGTGTCTAAAACGTTTTCTGAAAGGTCATGACCTGTTGCTATCTTCACTGCACGCTTAAACTGATCTAAGGACCAACAGAGGGAGGAAAGATGTCACACTTTATATCACACATTCTTAATTGAATTGTTGGATCTGATAGAAATTATTATACTCAAGGTCTGTTTTACCTATTCCAACTGGTTTGTTGGCTTCATTGATCATTTTTACTGACAGACAAAAGTCCTCCAGATTGTTGGTAAACAAACAAAAGGCTTTGAACTCTTCAAAAGTGATACTCTGCCAAAAACACAAAGAACAGCCGTTTGATTTGTGAAAAACGTTGTTAATTTGTGGACTTTCATATACAAAGTTAATTAAAAATGTCCATAAACATGTAGTATCATTTTTATTCTTTTTCCACAGCTATTCAGAAATCTTTTCTGTTGTCACTCAAGCAAAGCCAAAAATGTCCTCAAGAATAGTTTAATTTTGGGTCAATCTACCATTAATCTTAATTCCTAATCATAATTAATAATTGTAATTGAATGTTTTGCAAAACATTGAGATTAACATTTTTTCTGTGCCAAAAAAAAAGATGGCTAAAATTAGAAACATTCAAAATATTTCTAAAAAAAAAAAAAAAAAAAAGAGAGAAAAAAAAAAAAAAAACATGCCACCTGTCCAGTGGGGATCCTCTTTCTCATGTTGTCCCAGTACATCTCATTGTTTTCCTCATTGGTAAAGTGAAGAAGCCATTCAGCAAAGTCTTCTCGTCTCATGGTCTTCATCCCCTTAGAAAACTGCAGGAACTCCACTTCTTGCACTTCTGCCTGAAGATCTTCCATAAAACTAGAATAAAACAAAAATGTTTTTGGCCCATATGATTATAATATACGTATTTGTTTAAAAAGCAAAATAATAATTGTCATGGTCTTGATAAACTAAAGTACTATTTAATCCAATTATTTAAATAAAATAGTATTACTTTTTTATTTCAATAATGTATAGTGACACAAAAAACAAAAAAACTTTTCAAATAATTTATTTCTCAACCTAACTCGATAATTCCAATTACCTGCAAAAATCTTTGTACTGCAGCTTTTTATCACCATTTCTTCCAAAAAAGAAAACTTGTAAAGTAGTGTCAATCTCATCGATTCTATCTGAAACCTAAAAAAAAAAAAAAAATCACAGCACTGGTTTCAAATTTTAAATCCTATCCACAGTATACATTCAGGCAGTATTACATTTGGGCTAGTTTTAATATTGATGTCTGTATTGGGGAAATTGTGAAATTGTATTACAGATTAGGTAAAAAAAAGTTAAAAAAAAAAAAAAAAAGTAAAAAAAGATTTAGTACTGCAATAACGCAAAAGATGTTCGACAAGACAAACCAGGCTCAAAATTGGGTGCAGTTTTATGTGGTAAATTAGACAAGATAAACAATGTAGTAGACAATAATTTTACAATGTACATGGAGAAAAAAGGGATACATTTACAAAACAACAACAACAACAACAACAAAGCAACAAAAGCAACAAAGCAATAATAGGAAAATGAATAGTTAGCAGGAGGGCGTGGCCATAATCTCACCTCAGCTCCACCCTGCTTTGCAAGCTGTTTCCTTGGGCGAATTATTTTTTTCAGCTATAAAGAGAACAGCAAAGTCATTAGAACTAGTGATTTTAATAATGAATAATGATGAAACGAACAATGAATGTGTGTGTGAATCAATCTACTTTCGTCTGGTGACTAAATAAACTATTTACAAAAAGTTCCTGTCATGCAGCAACTGTTTCCACTTACCTGCTCAACATCTGCATCATCTCAAGTCAGCATTAACAGAAACACAAACAGTCCTAATAACTAAAATAAATCCAGACCATAACTACAAAGACTTCTATCTATCTATCTATCTATCTATCTATCTATCTATCTATCTATCTATCTATCTATCTATCTATCTATCTATCTATCCATCTATCCATCTATCCATCTATCCATCTATCTATCTATCTATCTATAGATTTAAATAATGTTGAACAATAACTGTGGATGAAATTTAACAATTAATTTTCTACAGTATGGTTTTGTGAGAAGACATGTCCTACCTTCTGAAATTCTTTATTGTCCACATGCTCATTGCCATCAATATCAAGCATTTTGAAAGCGATATGAAATCCTGTTTGAGGTTCTGAAATTATAAACACAATTAAATTAAGGAATTAATTAGGCTTTCTGAAAAGAGCTTGTGTGGTGCCAAACAAAAAGCTCCTAAATCACCCAGTGACTAAAATCAGACCAAAAAACAAACAAACAAACAAGTTATTACTGCAATTGCTGTGACAAAAATAAAATAAAACATAAATGCTGTACATAAAATAGTGATGAGTGTGACACTTACTTGTGACAACAGTGAGAAGAAACAGGTATTCCGTGTAAGAAATAAGTCCTAGAAAGATATATTACAACAAAAGATTACAAAACAATTTTTATTTTTACAAAACATGACAAAAAAGTTTTTAGTTTTCAATTTACTAAATTTAGATATAAGAGTCTTACATATAATGTTACAACTTTATATTTATTTGATGTATATGAATCTATGTACTAAATTTGAATCTATGGACTAAATTTAAATATAACGAGTCTTGTAATGTTACAACACACTTATTTAATTTTTGATGTTTTCGAAGATTCTTATACCTTTGTCTCCAATTCCTCTGAAAAAGTTGTTTCCTGCCTCAGCCTTTGCAGCCACCTTCATCATTTCTTCCACATCCTGTCAGGAGCCCAAACAAATGACATACTAATTGTTTAGGCTGGATATAACACTGTGCATAATCAAATAAAATATTCTACTTACACCATCTGTCAACACTTTTTTCTGTAGTTTGCCTGTAAGGTAATATTGTTATAGTTAGTCTGCATTTTAGATTTACTCTGCATTGGTTTAACAAAAAAAACATTGTTTATTTTTCCTTGTAATAGAGTATTTCTTATAATTGTAAGAACAGTCATTACACACTGATCATAACAATCATAACATACAAAACACAGATGTTACATAAATGTAAAAACTAAGACAAAAAAAAGTGCAGCATCCCTCCACTGTTAGTATTATTACAACGGGCAGAATACCTAAAATTTGCATGATTAAAGTTAAGTGAAAAGTCAACTAGTTAGAGCATAGTTGACTTACGGTCAACCCGCTCTAGCATGACAGAATGAAGGAAGTCTCTGGGTGTCATATATGGCTCCTCTTCATAGATCATAGAGGCAAAATGATTGAACCTCAGACGTCTCATGGACACTGCTGGAGCTGAAGCTTCTTCTCCCTATACAGACACAAATATAAAACAAATACATACATTTATTTTTGAAAACACCAGACAAATTACATGGAATTATAATTAATGATCCTCTTTAAGTAAAAGCGATTCTATGGATGTCTAAGTTTTTTACTTAATTTAAACACGTTGACATACTCCTTGGAAATAAAATGCATGGTTCATCAAATACAGGATGAAGATTTCACATGAATTAGGTAATTTCATACTTATTTACATTGCATAATTATACTTGATCTCTTAATCACGTGTTTGAATTAGCAGATTTTCTAGTTTTTAATAAGACGATGAGACATTTAACGTGTGAGATCTAATTGACATAACTCGATTTTTACTTGGGGAAAAAAACATATATACAAAAAAACTTGCAAAAAAGAAAAACTAGAAAGCAAAAAGATAAAAACACCCCGAAGACACGTCGTCTCGGCATTTAAGTAAAAGAGAGTCATCTGCGCTCTTATTTTGCCAAAGCATAATAATGAATTTCCGGTTTTAAATACGATACTAAACAAAAGTGAATGAAAATAAGGATGTGCAAACATTCAAACGAACGAACAAACACACAAACAAACAATCCAACTAACAAACAAACAAACAGACAAACAAACAAACAACAAACCTAAAGCTGAAGGAAGTTAGAAAAACAATTTTGAAACTTCAATTTAAACAAAATATTGTTGACTTCGTGTACAAAACTTAGACTGTTTCGCGTTTTTAAATTCGAAATATACAATATACAATAAACTTTGTTTACTTACCTTTGAGCCTTCCGCGTACACGATGTTTGGCAAGAATCTCCATCGCTCATTAAACTTAAAGTGAACATACCCGCCCGCTAAAAAAGAACTGAAAAGTCCCGTTCTAACAGCACGGTTGTACCATAGACTCCTCTGGGACGACAAACTTTTTATTACATTCCGCAAACTGGACCCCAACCTGCTCCAAGTCGCCATGATTCTACGTAATAACTCTATGATGCGATGGCAATAATGAAGAGGCTGTGATTTGGCGCCCTCTTACTGCGGACAGCGCAACTGCACTGCTTTTCTTCCAGAGGACGACAAACTCGACAAACACCCTGGATTTTGGCCGAACAAACAGAGCAGAACGCACAGACACGCGCATTCACACTCTCACCCGCCCCATGTTCAATTTTCTAGACTACAATTCTTCTAAACGCCTATTATTTTACCATGAGTTGACAGTATCAATAACCGTTTCCAAAATAATTGTGTACAGAAATTGTCAAACTTTTAACATTACCTTATTTTCATATGTGTTGTAGTTATTATTATTATTATTATTATTATTATTATTATTATTATTATTATTACTAGCATTGCTGTTGTTGTGGTCTCAATGAGAACTAATGCAACTTGTGTGCTTGAAGGAACAAAATGAGGTACAGAGTGGACGTTTATAGAACAGGAAAGAGATAAGAATGTTCGGCATAAAGTCCACATTTTGAAACATATTCTGTGAAAGAATGCGCAGAGGTGTGGCAGCGTCATGTAATGCCAATGGGAAATCTTTCACAAGGTAGGTTTAACATTACTCCAGATATTTTTATTTAATGTGCCATGTAAATTGGAAGTAATTGTTTTGGAAGACGTTGTTTTTGACAGGGTATAATCAGTTAGTTCTACTCATACACACATGGCCTGCATTCTACTTTAGAGATAAAGCATTGAAAAACAAATAATTCATAATCTCTTTTTTACTTCGTGAGACATCAATATTATATTAAGTCATCATTCAGGCATGGTCTATAGTGCGCAGGTCAAAAACACATAGATTCTTTCTTTAAAATGCTATTTTATAGCTCTGTTGCAATTTTTTTACTGTATACTGTTTTCGCTTTGAACAGAAATCAGTTGTCACAACTTTAATGCAAAACTATTCTTTAAAATAAGCAAGAAATTGACTTTGGTTCTGCCTGCACTGAATGTTACATTTTGTTTGGATCTAATTTTTATGTTTCTTATATAGGCTAAGCTTATTTCCTTCTCACAAGACTTTCAAGGTCAAATCTCTTGTATTTTTTATTTTCGTACCTATAACTTAACTGTTTGTGTTTTATAGAAACTGTCCTTGATTATTAGTCAAAACAAAAGTCTGAACAAAAATCTGTGCAACTTCTCACATAATGTTTTAGTTATTCATTTGAATATAAACAGTCGAACAACGCTTATATATAACTAGTGTAATTGGTACATACGCATTACACACCGAAGAACAACAAAACAAAACAATTACACACGACGTTTAAGGAACCTAGAACTTTACTTTGTTCTGTCGAAAACTCTGGAATTCGGGGAATTCGGTGACCCTCACTACATTTCCCATGAATCTTCGCGTCATGGGCGTGTTTCTCAACGTCTGCGTTATTTGTAAGTTGAAGAATGGGCCAGTGAGGGAAAAGGACTGTGATTTATTTTCTATAGTTTGTTTGAATTAATTTAAATTAAATTCGTTTAAAATAATTGTACGCGCTGAAACTGTGTTTAGATGCTTATGTCTGTTTCGCGCATAAATCTTCACCGAAGCTTTGTTCAGAAACTGATTAATGTGAGGCTCATCCGCTAGTCGGTTAGCACGGCGTCTTTGCAGCTGCAATGATGGAAACTTGAGCAGCTCAAAACAAACACACAATCAGCTACTCGGACCAGCCAAACACAGTGAGTATAACTATTTAAGTACCAGTTAACCACAGTGTGTAAATGTTTTCGGCTGCTGATTTCCTGCGTCTTCCATGAGCCGATGTGTTTTTAGCGTATCAGCAGCTAACGCACAAGCTAACCAGAAGCGTTACATTCCTGTCGGTTTCAGCCCTTCTCGTAAATGTTTCACAGCAAACCAGTATATTCTGGTGATGATCGCTAGCTGTTGTTTAAACGTCTTCTTTCTGTTTCAGGAAACCCTGTGCCGGGGCAGAAAAATGCAAACCATAAAGTGTGTTGTTGTTGGTGATGGTGCAGTGGGGAAAACCTGCCTGTTGATTTCATACACCACAAATGCCTTTCCAGACGAGTACATTCCAACCGTCTTTGACAACTACAGCACTCAGACCTGCGTGGACGGCCGTGCTGTCAGCCTCAATCTGTGGGACACAGCCGGTCAGGAGGAGTACGACCGCCTGCGAACCCTCTCTTACCCTCAGACGCACGTGTTCATCATCTGTTTTTCTGTAGTAAGTCCCTCATCTTACGCCAATGTCAGGCATAAATGGCACCCAGAAGTATGCCATCACTGCCCAGGAGTGCCTCTGCTTTTGGTGGGCACTAAGAAAGACCTGCGAGGTGACAAGGAGACCCTGGAGAAGCTGAAGGAGCAGGGCATGAGTCCCACTACCCCCCAGCAGGGCAATGCTCTGGCTCGAAGCATCGGCGCGGTCCGGTATCTGGAGTGCTCAGCTCTACTTCAAGAAGGAGTCCGAGAGGTCTTCAATGAAGCCGTCAGAGCCGTTCTTTACCCCAATGCCAAGAAGCACACGAAAAAATGTCTTCTGTTGTAACTCTGTTAAGTGTGTGTGTTTTGCGTGTGTAGAAGAGAGAGAGAGACTAGGCTGGATGTTAGTAATGTCACTTTCTGTTGTACCACTCTTTGTTTGTATCTGGACACTACAGTTAGATGAGCGAGATGGTTATCGGTGCGGTAGAAAGTGTGCAGGGTGTATCTGTGTTCACATGTCACCTAAGATAAAAATCCACTGTTTAACTCTGCGAAGCAGGCAAACTGATTTGTATTGTCTGATCGATTGCAGGTATCCACGATTAATGCCTTCCCATGATGCCTTACTTCAGTAATTCAGGAATACTCTGTGTAATTTGTGTACAGTGAGGCTGTGGTCATGAAATTTTACGACGGTGCTATTGTTTCTTTCGCATGTGCAGTGAAAGATTAAGGCGTCACATACGTTTTCTAACGCAAAAATGATCCTGTTTGATTGACAGATTGACTGTTTCGAATGAGGCAATTTGTGACAGGCTGTCTAGTTTTCTAAGGGTTTTTTTACCTTTTGTGGATTTGATCAGGTTTCAAACCAAGAAGTGCCAAGTTGCCCTGTGTGCCTTCAGAGGCTCTTACTTTTGACATCTCACAAACTCTTCCTTACTGGGCTTATTAAATTTAAAATGCTGTACTTTTACCGTCGGATGTTGGTTTACACAGGGCTGTTGTGGCTAATGATGGCGCTCTTGAAGAGGAAACAAAGATCTTCACACATGCCTAGTTGTGAATCAAACTGCCACATTTACCAGCCTTATGACTAAAGTGCCACTAATGTTTTTTTCTTTCGTTGTGTTTTGCCACTGATACTAATTTGTTCCAATTCCACCAAAAGAATGAAAGTTCTGCTTTAGACTTTATTTGGTTTTATATTTACATTTTATATTCTTAATTCCTGTTGTATAATAAAGAGATTGATTTTATTTTGGCAAAGGCTGCATTTACCCAAAATGTACCAAAAACAGGCAAAATGTGTATTTTATTTGTTGGTAATTTGTTATTTTAAGGAATATACCTCTACTAGCATGAAAAAATAAACAATTTTTTTAAGCCAAATCAAATTGTTGAATCTTATTTAACACATTTTCAGTCCTACTAGAATTAGGACACATTTTAGATTTTGACTTACTAGATTTTTCTTACTTTAATTTTATACTGTTGAGTTTTATCCTGTTGGTTTTATGATTTTATTGTCCCTTATTTATTTATTGTTTTATCTGTGGTTACCCCTTGTAAAGCACTTGATTTTATCTGAAAAAAGTGCAATATAAATAAAATTGACTTACTTTACAACAATTTCCAGGTTATATATGAACTATTTATGTATATATTTCTTGTATATTCCGGTCAAGAAACACGATAATTTTAACGATATTGCTTTTTAACTTTTTTTTTATTCGCCCAAGAATCATCCCGTTCGATAGAGGGCGGTTTCCCAAATAATGCAGAATTCACGAAATTGTAACCCGTTCGATAGGTGGCACTGTGAATTAAAAAGCTTCAGAATTGATGGCTCGATACTCCGGGGCAGATGGTGGCGGTACTGCAGTAATAAGCTGGGTTCCAACCGCAGAAAACAACGACAAGAAGATCTGTGCAGTTCCTATGTTAACTATGCGTTTAGGAAAGGCGGTTGCGAGGAAACGCGACATTGAGAGTTCGTTACATTCGTAACGTCCAGACGTTTTCGTCGTTTTTTTTCCATTTACATCACTCAACATGTAGGAGGAGTCGAATAAAAACGATCAGTAACCGAGCTCCGTTGACCATAAACGTGGAAGTTGCGCTAGCGGTGGATATCCAGTTGCTTTGAACGCTCAATCGAAATGTTCAGGACACATTGGCAGTTTCATGTCGAGAGAATTTCGCAAACTACAGTATATTTGGCCAGATGAATTGGCTGAATTCTAGTGCATTAGGTGTGCGTGTAGCAGAGCGGCTTTATCACTAAAAGTGTCAAGAACGAGGATCCATAGTTCTTTCGATCGGAAGGCAAGTACGTGCCATGATTGCTTATTATTTTATCATTATGCTGTGTGAATTGTAAAAGTGCGTTTAAATAATTCATTTAAATTTACTGATTGCTAGGAAATGATTTCCGTATATCATACAACCGAACTATTAAATCCTGACGGGTTCAATTCTCCAGTTGCATGCGCTGTGATTTTGTTCTCAAAATTCCTGCAAGTGTCCACACCAGCTTGCTTATTGACGTCTATTGTTGAAATATGACGATATTAAAGTTCTCTTTGTGTGATCAGGATGTCAGACTCTGATAGTGATGAAGACCAGGGTCGTCCGTTCCAGCTCGCTGGGTTTCTGTTTGGTAACATCAATGAAAATGGACAGCTGGAAGATGACACCGTGCTTGATACGGTATGGATTGTTTTAAAGATCTATTAGTTCTTATTATATAAATTAGTTACAATTTTTGAGCAGATTAACATCAAATTGGTTGCATTTCTTACTTTTTAGGAGTCCAAAAAGCATCTGGCTGGTCTGGGCTCTCTGGGTTTGGGTTCACTTATCACAGAGATCACAGCAAGCGAAGAAGAGAGTGCCGAAAACGAGCCAGACCAGAGCAACACTGATGCCGAGGGTCAGTAGTTCTGTTCTGTGATCAAAAGAATACACACTTTATAGAACAGCATATTATAACTTGTTTGCTATGCTTATGGACAGGTTGACAGATGAGGTCAGACAGAAATCTCCCTGGACAATGATGTTTGCTGATGACATTGTAATTTGCAGCGAGAGTAGAGAGCAGCTGGAGGAAGAGCTAGAGAGGTGGAGGTTTGCTCTGGAAAGAAGAGGCATGAAAGTCAGTCGTAGTAAGACAGAATACATGTGTATAAATGAGAGGGGGCAGGGTGGAGGAGTGAAGTTACAGGGGGTGGAGGTGAAGAAGGTGCAGGAGTTTAAGTACTTAGGATCAACAGTGCAGTGTGATGGGGAGTGTGGAAAAGAGGTGAAGAGGCGAGTGCAGGCAGGGTGGAGCGGGTGGAGGAAAGTGTCAGGAGTGTTGTGTGACAGAAGAGTGTCAGCTAGACTCAAAGGAAAGGTGTACAAGACAGTGGTGAGACCAGCTATGCTCTATGGCTTAGAGACAGTGGCAGTGAGAAAGAGACAGGAGGCAGAGATGGAGGCAGCAGAGATGAAGATGTTGAGGTTCTCCTTGGGAGTGACGAGGTTGGACAGAATAAGGAACGAGCACATCAGAGGAACAGCTCACGTTACTTGTGTTAGCAACAAAGTCAGAGAGGCCAGACTGAGATGGTTTGGACATGTGCAGAGAAGGGATAGTGAATATATTGGTAGAAGGATGTTGGAGATGGAGCTGCCAGGGAAGAGGGCAAGAGGAAGACCAAGAAGAAGATATATGGATGTTGTAAGAGAGGACATGAGGTTGGCTGGGGTCAGAGTAGAAGATACTCAAGATAGAATGAGGTGGAAAGGGATGACTCGCTGTGGCGACCCCTGATAAGGGAAAAGCCGAAAGAGAAGTAGTAGTAGTATTTCTGATGAGGCACGTTTGTGGTCTTACTCTGAAAAGAGCACGGAACACAAAAATCTGATGTGAGAAGTTAATGTGTTGTCTATAACTCCAGGATGGATAAGGAGCACTGATGATGCCGTTGACTACTCGGATATTAGTGAGGTTGCTGAGGATGAAACCCGCAAATACAGACAAGCGATGGGAAACCTGCAGCCAACACGACGAGCTGGTACATAAATCGGAACATTACTGTAAAAAACACCAAAAATCGCAATTGACCTGATTGCTAAAGTGTTCTGCACAGATGAAGAGGATGACTATGATGCCGATTGTGAGGATGTTGATGCCAAACTCATGCCGCCGCCCCCACCACCTAGTTTGCCAATCCCTGCCAAGAAAGAAGACACGCCTGCTCAGAATAGTAGCGGTACGTAAGAGTTTAGTTGAGATCCTTTTCAATTTTATTGGATTTTTAGGGTAATGTGTGGATAAGGAAGTTATCTCCTCTCTTATGTCTTGATTACATTTTTTAGCAAGTGATGAAGGTGATGGAATCATCCTGCCTTCCATTATTGCTCCATCATCTGTGGGTGAGAAGGTTGACTTCAGTAGCTCCTCGGACAGTGAAAGCGAGTGCGATCGGCCGTCTCAGGGCTCCGGGGCTGGAGGACAGACAGGGTGTCTCACCCTTCCGCTTGCAGGGATTATGCAGAAAGATGCAGCTAAAGATCTACCTGGAGTCACACAACTCTTTCCTGAGTTTAGACCGGGACGGGTTGGCATTTTTTTTCCATCTATATTTATTAGTACTTTAAACAAAGTATTTATTTTGTTTAAAATGTTTTTTTTGCTAGGTGTTGCGGTTCTTGAGGTTGTTTGGTCCTGGTAAGAACATGCCATCTGTATGGAGAAGTGCTCGCAGAAAACGCAAGCGTAAACAGCGAGAGCCACAGACCGACTCGGTCACGGGTGAAGAGACAAATCCAGAGACAGGAGCTAAAACTAAATCAGGCTGGGACTCTGAATGTGCTCCACCTCCACCACCAGAGCAATGTCTGTCTGATGATGAGGTAATTCACTCACAACATTTAAAGACTCAAGATGCCTGTCGGGAACGAAACGTATCAGTCTGTTTTTCCAACTGTTTGTTTGTCTTGCTAATATTTCACACTACGTATAGCTGTAAGTTCCCAGTATGGTGTTTGTTGTCATTGTGATGTTGGGAATGTGTGGTGATGTTCACAATAACATTTTCTATATTTTTTATATTTAAATATCAATATTATTTTATCTTGCTCAACCACATCCATGTTCTTCTTTCATTCTTTTTGATTTAGTCAAGACACTTCAGCTAGATAAAAAAATAACACAATGAAAAATGTAAGAACTGTTTACTTGCAAGTCACACTAAATTTTAAAGTAAATGGCACACAGCTTGTGGTTTGGAGTGATACAAAAATATAATATCACAAAACGACAATCTGTTTATGAAAATAATTAAAATGTCGTATTTCTATGCACTTATAGTTTGAGACTTTAAAGCTTCTCTTCCAGCCCAATTCTCACTGTATGTCAATATCAGCAGCACATTTTGCTTTTTACTGTAATCAAAATTGGGAATGGATAGCTAAATGACACCTCTTTGTGCCTCTTTTTTTCCCAGATAACTATGATGGCTCCCGTGGAGTCTAAATTCCTCCAGGTGACCGGTGAAGGTGACAAGATGTCTGAATCCCGACCTAAAGTGGCAGAGTGGCGTTACGGACCAGCACAGTATTGGTACGACATGTTTGAATTCCCTGAAGATGGTAGCGGCAACCTTTATGGATTTAAACTTCGAGAAGATAAAAAGGACTCTGAAGCAGAAGCAACATCATCTGTGAGCATACCAGCATCTGCGTCGGACACCGAACAGGAATTGACTGAGGAACCACAAAAGGTCTGCACTGAAACGAGACACAGATTAATTTCAACTCACATAAAGTAATCCATGGATGCTGATGTGCGTTTTTGCTTTTTAGCAGGAGGCTGAGGAAGTGGTTCCGATAAAAGATGAGTTGTTTCTAATGGTGACTCAGCTGCAGTGGGAGGATGATATCATTTGGAACGGAGAAGATGTAAAGCACAAGGGCACCAAGACTCAGCGTGCCAGTCTGGCTGGCTGGCTTCCAACTAGCATGACTCGTAATGCCAATGCCTACAATGCCCAGCAGGGTGAGTGGCTGCTTTGTCAGATTATTTTAAGTGTTTGATTATTTAATTATTTAACTCTAAAATTGTACAAAATCTTTCAAACTGATTATGTGCTTTTTTTCTCAGGTCTAAGTCGCAGTAATTCTCAGCTTGTGCCCCCCACACAGCCGATTCTAGCCAAAATGCCATCCATAACTGGCAACAAAAGAGACAAACATAATCATGACCATCAAGGTGAGGAAGTTGGGAACCATTTACAATGTTGTTACAACCTGAAGTCAGGATTTATAAAAACTGATGACTGTCAGGAACGTGTATTTATATATAATTTGTTACAGTCTCTCATGAGGATGACAACCATTGGTTCTCCATTTTCCCTATTGATAATGAGGAGCTTGTTTATGGCCGCTGGGAAGACAACATCATCTGGGATGACCAGAACATGGAACGTCTTCTTTTACCTCCAGTCCTTACACTGGACCCGAATGATGAAAACATTATTTTAGGTTTGGTGTTAAGCCAATCATACTTTTGATTATAGGCTCACGTTTAAAAAATAATATTACTGTTTAAATTCAGGCTGCAATAATGTTAAAACGATGACATTTTTTTAAACGGAAAGAAAAACGTTTTCTTGCAGAAATACCCGATGAAAAAGAAGAACGAGCTTCTCATTCGCCCTCCAAAGAAAACAAAAAAGAAACGGCTTTGAAAAAAAGTCGCATTTTGCTTGGAAAAACTGGTGTCATCAAAGATGAGCCTCAACAGGTAACAGAGTATAAAAATACACAAAAACTTAGTTTGATAGACTTAAATGTGTCTCTGTTCTTCTCCCGTGTAGAATATGTCCCAACCAGAAATTAAAGATCCCTGGAATTTGTCCAATGATGAGTTCTACTATCCCAAACAGCAAGGACTCAGGGGCTCTTTTGGAGGAAACATCATCCAGGTGGGGTTTGTAAACAGTTTTTAAATGCATTAAAAATACACATCTTAAAGTTAATTTATGCACACAACAAATTTCAAAATCAAACAAATATATTGTTATACCATAAATTGCTTTTTTTAGTTGCCTTCTTTGTTTTGAATTGTTTGGAAATGTAAAATTGTGAACAGCAAAAGTCATATTGCCTTTAATATAGCCATTGGTGCTAAGATAGTGTTAAACTCACCCTTGACAAAAAAAGAAGAATCCAAATGTTTAGATTTGTTTAAACGGTCAGATTATTACGTCATTTTTTTGTTTTTGTTTTTTTTTTAAGTTATTGTTCCTTGTTACATCACATCCCACTGTGGGACTAACAAAGGCATATTCATTCA
This sequence comes from Paedocypris micromegethes, assembly GCA_028031935.1. Lineage (NCBI taxonomy): Eukaryota > Metazoa > Chordata > Actinopteri > Cypriniformes > Paedocypris > Paedocypris micromegethes. Next base: position 3,690,902 of record CM051493.1, read on the forward strand.
TTCATTCATTCATTGAAAAACATTCCTTAAAATGGTTTGTGTATGTTTCATGTTATGAAATGTTATGTTTCAACAATTTGTCTTTCTCAGCACTCGATTCCCGCTGTGGAACTGAGGCAGCCATTCTTTCCTACTCACATGGGACCCATGAAGCTACGTCAGTTCCATCGACCCGCTCTGAAGAAGTACTCATTCGGTGCTCTGTCACAGCCCGGTCCACATCCAGCTCAGCCTCTCCTCAAACACATCAAGAAGAAGGCAAAGGTAGTCAAACACACTAGTGCGTAAATCAAGTTGACGTAGATGTGTTACTGTTTCCATTTGTTTTTGCTATATTTTTTGAATGTCTCACTTTCAGATAAGAGAGCAGGAGCGCCAGGCCTCGGGTGGAGGCGACATGTTTTTTATGCGTACGGCACAAGATCTGACAGGGAAAGACGGAGACTTGATTTTGGCTGAGTATAGCGAAGAGTATCCTCCTCTTCTCATGCAGGTTGGCATGGCCACCAAGATCAAGAACTACTACAAAAGGGTATGTTCCAAACTGACTGAGACATTTATCATTTTATATATTTGGAATATATACTTGTATATATTTCTGCATACAAATAATTTATGTTTATACATTTATTTTTTGTGTTTAGAAACCCGGAAAGGACCCCGGAGCGCCTGACTGTAAATATGGTGAAACGATTTACTGTCACACGTCACCGTTCTTAGGATCTTTGCATCCTGGACAACTACTGCAGGTATGGAGTTTTTTTTTAATAGTATGAGTTAAATTATAATGCAGGTATGGAGTTTTTTTTTATTTGTAATCATTTGAATGTTAATGGTTTAGTACCTTCTGACACCTAACACATAATTTATTTTTCTGTCACAGGCGTTTGAAAACAATTTATTCAGAGCTCCTATCTACTTACATAAGATGCCAGATACGGACTTTCTTATCATCCGGACACGACAGGGCTACTTCATTCGAGAGCTTGTAGACATCATAGTTGTGGGGCAGGAGTGTCCTCTTTATGAAGTGCCTGGACCCAACTCCAAGCGAGCCAACACTCACATTCGAGACTTCCTACAGGTATCTGGACATACTATTTCATTTTAAAATCACTTTGACATGTCTAAAATGTATCGTATAAATATTTTGATTTCAGGGTTTGCATTAACGTAGTTCTACATAAATTTGTATTTTATTATTAATTCAATTTGAATGACTTTTTTTGTTTAGGTGTTCATCTATCGTCTATTTTGGAAGAGTAAAGATCGCCCTCGTCGTATACGAATGGAAGATATAAAGAAGGCCTTTCCCTCGCACTCTGAGAGCAGTATTCGGAAACGCCTCAAACTCTGTGCTGACTTTAAACGCACTGGTACTTGTGCTCATTTCTCATACATGATGCTTAAAATATTGTGTTCATTTCTACATATGTAAATACATGCACACAGTTGATTTTTTTTTTATTTCACTGTAATCACTGAAGTGTCTAGGAATAGTGTCTAATCATATTCACGTCTAAGCTGAACTATAAAGCTAACATACACACTTTTTTCAGGCATGGATTCTAACTGGTGGGTGCTGAAGCCTGATTTTCGACTTCCTACTGAAGAGGAAATCCGAGCCATGGTCTCCCCGGAACAGTGTTGTGCATACTACAGTATGCTGGTGGCAGAGCAGCGGCTTAAGGTTTGTAAAGTCGCTTTCAGAGACTCTTTCCTCGTTTTCCAGTTTAACGTCAACTAATGTCTATGATTTTATTTAGGACGCTGGATACGGTGAGAAGTCATTCTTTGCACCTGAGGAAGAGAACGAAGAAGAATTTCAGATGAAGATTGACGATGAGGTCAGTATTATTTTGATGTTACAGTGTCGCATGGTTGGCCTGAATCTTGTGCTGATGTGCATATGGTTTTTATAATCAGGTTCGCACTGCTCCCTGGAACACAACGCGGGCTTTCATTGCTGCCATGAAGGGGAAATGTCTTCTGGAGGTCACGGGGGTCGCTGACCCCACGGGTTGTGGAGAAGGTTTCTCGTATGTTAAGGTCCCTAATAAACCTACACAGCAGAAGGTAACTTGTCTTTTAAGAATCCAACACAGCTGTTTTTACTTCTTGAGATGAATTGTTTTTACCCTCTGTTTCCTGCGTTTTCTCAGGATGATCGAGAACCACAGCCAGCGAAAAAAACTGTGACAGGGACGGATGCAGATCTGAGACGACTGTCTCTTAAAAATGCCAAACAGCTGCTCCGCAAATTCGGAGTTCCTGAGGAAGAGGTCACGCAGATGCTTTACTCCCCTGCTCCGTCCTTTTCTAAATTTTATTTGTATTTATTTGTTTTGTGCTTATGTAACGCTTCTATCTATTTTTGCTTTTAGATCAAGAAACTCTCTCGATGGGAGGTGATTGACGTTGTGAGGACCATGTCCACAGAACAAGCTCGATCTGGAGAGGGTCCCATGAGTAAATTTGCACGTGGGTCTCGGTTTTCTGTAGCGGAGCATCAAGAGCGATATAAAGAAGAGTGTCAAAGGATCTTTGACCTCCAAAACAAGTAAGCAGTTCTGCAATTTGACAGTTCTTCTGTTTAAGCCTTTTCAAGCGTAAACACATAATGTATTCAAATCTGAACTATTGCATTTGGCCTTGCACTTAATATTAAAAACATCTCAGGTTTTTAAATTTTGAATGTATCTGCAAAGCCAAAGTAACGTTACATCTGTGCAATTTAGGGTTTTGGAATCCACTGAAGTGTTGTCTACGGACACAGACAGCAGTTCAGCAGAGGACAGTGATTTTGAAGAGATGGGCAAGAACATCGAGAATATGCTGCAAAACATGAAGACCAGCTCTCAGCTGAGCAGAGAGCGAGAAGAACAGGAGAGAAAAGAACTGCAGCGGATGCTGATGGGAGGGGACAGCGAGCGAGAGAGGGGTCGGAAAGAGCGGCGCAAAGGCTGTGTGTGTTTTTGAGCAGTGGTCTTTCTTCACCTCACTGTCTGTCTTTGTGCTCTAAACAGCAGTTGTGTGTTTCAGCGAGTGCGCTTTCCACCAGCTCCCATAAAGACGACGACACTTCTTCTGTCACTAGCCTGAATTCTTCCGCAACAGGGAAGAGGCTTAAAATTTATCGCACCTTCCGTGATGAGGACGGCAAAGAATATGTGCGCTGTGAGACCGTGCGGAAACCTGCAGTCATCGACGCGTATATGCGCATACGTACCACCAAAGATGAAGACTTCATGTATGTCATTATTACATACAACATTACAGTAATGCTGTAATTTCTGACAGTACTAAACACGAGTATGCACTAGCACTGTATGGAATTATACTGGTTTGTTTGAATATCTACAGACGTAAGTTTGCTCTGTTTGATGAGCAACACCGAGAAGAAATGAGAAAAGAACGACGAAGAATCCAGGAGCAACTGAGGCGCCTCAAACGCAACCAGGAGAAAGATCGATTTAAAGGTCCGCCTGAGAAGAAGACCAAGAAGGCCAAGGAGCGACCAGACCTGAAGGTATTATTGTGCTGTATTACGCTAATAATAATAATAATAATAATAATAATAATAATAATAATAATAATTAAAAATCAAATGTCTTCTCATACAAAAATGTGTTTTGCCAGCTGAAATGTGGAGCTTGTGGTGCTATCGGACACATGCGGACCAACAAGTTTTGCCCCTTGTACTATCAAACCAATGCTCCACCATCTAATCCGGTGGCCATGACAGAGGAGCAAGAAGAAGAGCTGGAGAAGACCGTGATCCCCAATGACAACGAAGAACTCATAAAAGTGGAAGGAACCAAGATTGTGCTCGGGAAGCAACTTATTGAGAGGTTAATCACACTTATCCTTTTCTGTTTGCCTACATTTTTTTTCTTTCATATTCTGGAGAGAACAGGCTTACTAAAGACATATTCCATGTCTCAAACATGGCATTGTTATAAAAGTATTTAAAAAGTGCTTTTAAACAGAGCAAAATAAATTTAACAAAGCTTTTTGAGCAAAGCGTCTTGAATTGATCCTGCTGTCAAGATGGTTGAATGTCATTGCACACTTGCAAATATGTTTTAGTGCCGATGAAGTGCGAAGGAAATCTCTGGTTCTGAAGTTTCCCAAGCAGCAGCTTCCTCCCAAAAAGAAACGACGAGTGGGAACTACTGTCCACTGCGACTACCTGAATGTAAGAGTAACACGTTTTTCCCGTTGTTAATGGGGAAATAACTCATTGTCATTAATAACATTTTTTTTTTTTAATTATTTCTCAGCGTCCTCTTAAGTCAATTCATCGCAGAAGAACAGACCCCATGGTCACGCTCTCCTCAGTCCTGGAGGGCATCATTAATGACATGAGAGACTTTCCTAATGTAAGTTACTTGGGAAGTTTAATTGCGTATCAGTAGGTGCAAATGTTCTCCATCAATGGTTTCACTTTCTTTTTTTTCTTCACTTTCTGATTCTACCCAGACACAATCATTTATCACATGATCTGTCTTTCAGACCTACCCTTTTCATACTCCCGTTAATGGCAAAGTCGTGAAGGATTACTACAAGATCATCACACGGCCGATGGACCTGCAGACCTTACGAGAGAATGTTCGCAAGCGGATGTATCCATCACGAGAAGAGTTCAGAGAGAGTGTGGAACTCATCTTCAAAAACAGCGGGACATACAATGGTAATGCTTTTGCACATTACCATACAGTCGACTTCAAACTTTTCAATGCTCATTGCAAAATTTCCACTACATGTAGGTTCCATGCTCACACACTTTTTATTCACAAAGCATCTGACACATTAATATTTGTGTTTATTTCATTAAAAAGTGGCAGAAAAGGACAGTTTTCAACATGCTAAAATAACAATGAAAAATGAGTGATAAGAAAAAGGATTAATTGCACTGATTATGATAAGAACACATGTTTTGGATAATGCGAAAATTGCCACCCAGATGACCATAAAATCTACAATAAGTCACAAAATCCAATCTGCTGTTAATTAAGGTTCTACTATAAATGTATAAATTGGAGAATGCATTTTAAATGAGTTTTGTGTACTTTAGGTGTCAAGCATCCGTTTACTCTTGTTGCCCAGGCGATGTTGAATCTATGTGATGAGAAAATCAAAGAGGTAAAGTAACCACACATGTGATAGAGTAAAGTCTGATTCCTGATTGGATGTTTCTACAGAAAGAGGAGCGTTTGGCACGATTAGAGAAAGCCATCAATCCTCTTCTGGATGACGATGATCAAGTTGCTTTCTCTTTTATCCTTGACAACATAGTCACCCAAAAGATGATGGCCATCACAGAAGTGAGTGTCACCGACCATCTAAAAATGATGTCTGATATTTAATGTCTGGTGATGGTAATTCAGTTTTATTTACGAATCTACGTTTTAGTCCTGGCCTTTTCATCATCCCGTCAACAAGAAGTTTGTTCCAGATTATTATAAAGTCATCATCAACCCCATGGATCTGGAGACTCTTCGGAAGGTTTGGAAAATCACAATCACATTCTCTATAAATCTAGGAATGTTATACATGTTATCAGACTGTCTCGTTTTTTTTGTGTGCTTTCAGAACATCTCAAAGCATAAGTACCAGAACCGTGAGATCTTTCTTGAAGATGTCGGCCTCGTTCACACAAACAGCGTCAGCTACAATGGTGAGAGGCTTTTGATATGCAAATACTCTTATTAGACCAGTAACATCTTCCCCTGACTACAAACATTCTCACAAACGTAAATATGGAGTTGTTCTCCCTGTAGAAGTGTAGAGTACCTGACAACCATACTTGAGTAAAAGTACGGACACCTTACGATAGAAATTACTCTATTAAAAGTTACAAGTCCCCAATTCTAAGAAGACTTGAGTAAGTTGTGACGTATCCAATTTTGAAAGCACTTGAGTAATTTCCTTTTGCTGAATTTAGGCTAACCAAAGCACCAAGAAATGTTAGAAATAAGAAACTATGAGTTTTTGTTTTCTTATATAGAAATGACACCTCAATGTTTAAAAATGGCAGTAGAAAATAAATTTTACATTTTGTTAGTTTTGTTTGTTTTTTTTATTTGAGTTCATCACAAATAAGCAAAGAGGTGCAACCGTTTATTTGCGTGATTCAGCTCATAAACAGCATCCAGTACCTTCAGCATCCTGAAGATGGCAATGTCGCCCCAAGAAATGAACCGCAGTAAAAAAGATGCTGACTTGTTGCGCACAATCACAATGTAACAAGTAACGTTGTGTCCATTCAAATGTAGTGGAGTATAGAATACATAAACTCAATCACAAATGTAGTCGAGTAGAGAGTAAAAGTGTAGTTGTACTGAGTATCAAAAATAAGCAAAGTAGCCAAGAAGTACAGTAAAGTAAAAAAGTCTATTTACTCAAGTACTTTCCACCACTCTGTAGGTTTTTATCTTCTGGAAGCGTAATTGCTCTGTCTATTCTCCTGACAGGTCCTGACAGCCCTTACACCAAAACAGCGCTGGAGATTGTAAACGTTTGCAAACAGACTTTAGCAGAGGTACGTGTGCATCTGACGCAGATTCTGGTCAAAAGTACGTTTTTTTTAATCCATTGATGTTTCTGTACTTGTTCTGTTAGTACGATGAACACTTGACTCAGTTAGAGAAGGACATCTCTACCGCCAAGGAAGCCGCTCTTGATGCTGCAGACCTCGAGTGCTTAGACCCCTTGACTCCTGGGCCGTACACACCGCAGGTACTCACACTCTCACATTAGCCAATTGTCCTCCGAGTCTAGAGAAGTTTCTAGAAGAGAGTAGAATTTTGGAGTGGAACGGAAGGCATTTGTTGCGTGGTCTGTAGGCTTCATGTTTCCTCTCTGTTTCTTTCCTTTTATTGTCTTATCGCTCCTAATTTGTCTTCCTGAGTCTGTGGTTTCTGCCCTTTTCTCGCTTGCTCATCACCCCCTTTCTCTCTCTCTCTCTGTTTCTCTCTGGCTGGCTCAGCCGGATGTGTCTGTGAGTTTGCAGGGAGAGTCTAGTCTGTTAGCTGAGACTACGTTAATCTCCCCCACCCCTGAGAAAAGAGGGGGGCAGGTATTCCTCTCTCCCTCTCCATCTCTCTTTTCCTCCTCCTCATGGTCTTTGGCTTGCTTTACACATTTCTCTGTCTCCATCCATCCATCCATGTGCTCAGCTGTTCAACCAAGCAACATTCTGGACCATTTCACTAACCATTAAACATGCATGTGGATAAGTAAAAAAAATTCCACATTAAAAGTGGTCTTGCACAGTCATTCAATGGAGGCCACTCTACACACAATCAATAATCTGATTTTCTCAATACCGATAATCCCAGAATTTCAGTCACGATGATTAAAAATTGTATGTCCTATCACAATGCCAAGCATGTTTCCTGAAAAGAGAAACACATTTTACAGTACGTTCATGAAAGATAATAGTTGACCCAAGCAGAAACAAGGAAACGACTAAATAAATTGGTTTTGTACTTTGAAGAGGCTCCACTGAAAGTAATGCAGAGGGTGAAAAATATCTAAGTGTAAGACCAAATTTAATTTGTGAAAACTCCACCGTATCTATGTGTCTCTAGTCTCTAGACCCAATTAATGTCAAGGAAGTTGAATTTCATGTTAACGGCCAAAAATGGCAAATATCAATAATAACGATACATTCTGGGCAGCTTTCCCATTAAATATGTCCAATCGGAAATATAAAATTGATTTCGTAAAGTTTGTTTATTTTGAAAGGGATTATGGACTTCTAGTTAACGTGTCAACTAACAGTTTTTCTGTTTTTGTTTTTTCCCAAATAAATCTGAAAAAAAAAACACTTTCAGTGTAAACCCAAATAAGCAATGAGAATGTTATGTTTAAATCCTCCTCCCGTTTTATTTGTCTGTCTCTCATGATTCATCTACCGTTGCATGCTGTAGCTGATTGCAACGTCAATTCCCATCTTTTTCCCATGTTTCTGTGGCGTTTCTAACTAACTGTCCGTGTTTTCCAGGGTCGTTATGGCCGAGCTCGACTGGGCGAAGAGGAGTCTGATGTGGACATTGAAGGTTTTGAAGATGACGATGATGGAAAGCCTAAAACACCAGCTCCAGTAATGCTGAGTTCCAGTGTACAACCGGAGACATGTTGTCAGAAAAGTTTCTCAAAACTTCCGTCTCATAATGTTTCAGGCTGAGGAAGATCTGGACGAGGATGACGATGATGATGTTTATGACCTCATACGACCCGGACCTCGTAGGCCAAGGGATGACGATGAAGACGATGATGATGAAGGCTCAGGGCGACCTACACAGGCCAGCGTTCTCTACCAGGATCTGCTGATGTCAGACGCAGAAGACGATGGCAGTGAAGAGGAGGGAGACAATCCATTCGCTTGTACGTTGCGTGTGTGTGTGTGTGTGTGTGTGTGTGTGTGTGTGTGTGTGTAAGTGTTGTGAAACGAAACAATTGTGATTTTCATTGAAGCTATCCAGCTCTCCGAGAGTGGAAGTGATAGTGATGCTGAACTGGTACATCAGGAGAGTACACGGATTGGACTAGAGCAGGAAGAGAGTATGATGTCATATGATGGAGAGGGTCTGGATGAGGAAACGCACATGGAGGACAGCAATGTCAGGTCCGTACAAAAAAACTAATTCTGCTTCCATTAATTCAGACACATTTCTCACTAATACTGTCCTGTTCTACAGCTTTGGCAGTTATGATGATGGAGATGATGGGCTGCGAAGGCCAGAGCCTTTGACTTTGTCGAGTCCCGGGACGGTGGACCATGACGGGGAAGAGGGGTATGGAATGAGTGAAGAGGAAGAGGTGGTGCGGGCGAGGGGACCTAGTGTTCTTACTCAGGCTCAACTCAGTGATGAGGAGGACAGTGAAGAGTTCCAGTCAGTTGGAGGAGACAGTGACATGGATTCAGACTGAGTGTTTGTGTTGCACATAAATGTACATTAATAACCTTTAACTTTTTTTTTTTATTCGTTTTAATGGGCTAGAAAAGTTGCAATTGTTAGAAATAAAATTTTGTATTTGCATTTAGTATTGTATTATTATTAAGATTGGTTTTAAATGTAACTGGGACACGTATGAATATTTTAGTTTATCATTATGATAATTTGTGAAGCATTTATAGAATTTTTTACCGTAATTTTCATTTTTAAACTTACATAAAGATGTAAAGATGTCTTACATAAAAGATGGAGCTCCGGGCGTGATAAAGATTCAATGCAATCCAAACAATACATTTTGCCAGGCTGTACAAACGGTAATTAACGGTTAAGTAATTTCTGTTAATGTAGTCAAGGGGACCTTATGAAGATAATCCGATGTTTTACCTCCTCACAAAATAATATGTAACAAATAATTAATAAAGTGAGTATTTATTACAGCTGTACATTTACATCAACAACTTTTTTATACTAAGTCAGTGCTTTAAATACATGCTAAAAACAGGATGGATGGATGGGTTGGTAGGGTGGATAAATGGATGGATGGATGGATAGATAGATAAATGTACCTCTTATTAACAAAGACTGACATTCAAGCGACGATCATCGGCAGAACGTCTGTCAGTATTCGAAAATTGCCATCAGTAAAACCTGCAAAAACTTCGCGAAAAACCATCGTCAAGCCTAGCCATCAAAAATGACCATAAGGTAAGCTTACATTTTTTTTCTTTTCCGATTCTACATGATAGTTCTCTCAAAAATAAGGAAGAAAAAATATATATATTTAATTGGACGTAGCTTCAGATATACAAGGTGCTGAAGATGAAAGGGGTTACTATTTCAAACAAAAATGTACCACGCTACAATCAAGAAATCCACCAGACAACCCTTCTCAAAGAAATTTGAGTATACATTGTATTGTTCTCCCTCCTACACTTCCAGAACACATTTAAAAAAAAAAGAAAGAAAAACGATAAAAAACGCTCACTTGTGGTAACTGCAAAGAAAACCATGTAGCAACTGCTGCCACCTGGTGATCCAATTATGAAATGTAAATAATACAAGTAAATAAGCATTTGTTCTCCTACTTATACAATTACTGTAAATAATATCAACGTAATTTAAAATGTTTGAGATAAAATTACCATAAGATACTGGTCTGAACAACAAGTACTGGTATCTTCATAGACTTTGATGGTTTCATCCTGTAAGACGACGCTTATGTGACTAACAGAGGCACAAAATCATGAAATTAGATGCGCAGTTAAAAAAAACACAATCATGACGTGGAATGTATTTATTGATAACATTTTCTGGTAAATACAGTGAAAACTACAAATGTTTTTGAAAAATAGGTTTGCTTTGGTCCACATTATAAAGTTTAGGTGTGCGTGTGCGTGCGTGCGTGCGTGTGTGTGCGTGCGTGCGTGCGTGTGAGAGTGAGAGTGAAATTGTGTTGTATATACACTGACAATAAAGTTCGTTCACATTTCAATTCCATCATTAAAATATCAAAACACAATATTTTCTAATGGCAAGATTATTATAAGAAAGTAACAGATTTGCAAAATAAACAGCTTCTAACTCTCAGAAAACGTCTGCATCTCAATAACACGACTCGCTACTCCATCTTTTCCAGAACTACGATATACATTGTTCCACCGCCCTTCCAAGCACAAGAATTAAACCATACAGGCAAAGGATGTAGATTAAAGGATTAAAAGGATTAAATTAAAACAAACTAAAATAAAAGATTAAAACGTACTAAAACGAAATACCACAGTCTGTACACAGTTAAAATACTTGTGTTACTTCGAGCACAGGTACATTTTCAAAAAAAGACAAACATTGTTCTATGCTCCAGGTGTGTGTGCTGACTTACTCGCCTACACACAGTATGAACAAGTTGAAAAATGCAGTTTGTCTTTTCATCATACGCTTATTAACAGAACTCTTGAGTAATTGTGGAAGTCGAATGGTTCCTCTCCAGTGTGAGCAATCAGTCGTGTTCACCGAGAGAAACTCTTCTCCTTTAACCGTTGTGACTCCTCAGGTGATTCTTCAGACTGTTTCTGCTTGAGAAACGTTTTCCACACTGGGAACAGGTGAATGGTTTCTCACCGGTGTGAATCGTGCTGTGATCGCTCAGGTGTCGTTTAGTTGTAAAGCCTTTTCCACACTGAGAACAGGTGAATGGTTTCTCACCGGTGTGAATCTTGTTATGAACACTCAGGTTTTGTTTACTCCTAAAACTTTTTCCACACTGAGAACAGGTGAATGGTTTCTCACCGGTGTGAATCATGTTGTGATTTCTCAGGCGACGTTTAGTTGTAAAGCCTTTTCCACACTGAGAACAGAGGAACGGCTTCTCACCAGCGTGAGATTCAACATGGCGCTTGATTAACCATTGAAGAGCAAAAGTCTTGTCACACTGGGCACACTGGTGTTTTTCCGTTTGATGAGCATTTGAAGTTGACAGTTGATTCTGTTCGTCTTCTGAATAACTTTTGTCCATCTTCAAACTGACGTCCATCTAATAGTAGCTTCGTTATTTGTGTTAAAAACCCCTGGTGTCTTTGTTTCCAGCGACTTGGCTGCAAAGAAGAAAGTAATGCCGTACCGTACCGTACCGTCTTCTACCGCTTATCCGGGGCCGGGTCGCGGGGGCAACAGCCTCAGTAAGGAGGCCCAGACTTCCCTTGCCCCAGCTACGTCCTCCAGCTCTTCCGGAAGGCGTTCCCTGGCCAGCCGGGAGACATAGTCTCTCCAGCGCGTCCTGGGTCTGCCCCTGGGTCTTCTCCCGGTGGGACATGCCCGGAACACCTCAGCAGCAAGGCGTCCGGGGGGCATCCTTACCAGATGCCCGAACCACCCCATCTGGCCCCTCTCAACCCGAAGGAGCAGCGGCTCTACTCCGAGCTCCTCCCGAATGGCCGAGCTCCTCACCCTATCTCTGAGGGAGAGCCCAGCCACCCTGCGGAGGAAGCTCATTTCCGCCGCTTGCATCCGGGATCTCGTTCTTTCGGTCACCACCCACAATTGGTGGCCATAGGTGAGGGTAGGAACGTAGATCGACTGGTAAATCGAGAGCTTTGCTTTTTGGCTCAGCTCTCTCTTCACCATGACGGACCGATGCAGCGTCCTAATTATGGCGGACGCAGCACCGATCCGTCTGTCGATCTCCCGCTCCATCCTCCCCCCACTCGTGAACAAAACCCCGAGATACTTAAACTCCTCCACTTGGGGAAGGACCCTGTCTCTGACCTGCAGGGGGCACTCCACCCTTTTCCGGTCGAGAACCATGGTCTCGGACTTGGAGGTGCTGATTCCCATCCCGGCCGCTTCACACTCGGCAGCAAATCGATCCAGTGAGAGCTGGAGATCACGTCCCGACGAAGCCAACAGGACCACATCATCTGCAAAAAGCAGAGACTCGATCCCGAGGTCGCCGAAACGGATCCCTCCTCCGCCTCGACTGCGCCTAGAAATTCTGTCCATAAAAGTTATGAACAGAATCGGTGACAAAGAAAGTAATGCCATTAGGAAAGAATTATCATTCTCTCTCAGATTGTGAATTTAAATGTGAGCTGCTGGTTTCTCTTTCTGAGACACACTTCTCAAAAACAACTTTGGCAACACCATCAATGTTTTTCTGCATGGCAAAGTTGTGTATTTACACGGGTTTGAATTCTGGACTATGGTAAGGTTACACAGCCGAGTGTCTTTGAGCAAGACAGTGACCCCCCTCATGCCCCCCGGCACTGCAGCTGCCCACTGCTCCAGGTGTGTGTTCATTTCTCAGTGGATAAGATGCGTCATTTAAGAATGGAATAATCGCATAAAATGGCTACAAATATTTTTATTATATAACTGTTAGAATATTTTTAATATTTAATAACTTAAATCTTATTTCCAATATTAATATTAAGATCTTATTATATTCTAGCCTGCATCAACGCAGCCAGGCCAAGGCTGAAGGCTGTTGAATTGTTTTATACTTGTGTCTCCAAGAGATATAGATTAGTAACTAAAATCTAGATAATAATAATAATCTAAAAGTTGTTTTGACTTATTGTTCCCTATGGATCTGTGGGGGAATATTATAATGCAAGATAATTTGATGTTGACGTAAATCCCAATTCCGGTAAACTGCTACGTCTCCAGTCTCTGTCTAAGTCTTATCAAAAGCAAGGACACTGGAGCCTCTCCGAGCTAAAATCTTTGTCAAAGGTTAAGAAACGTTTAAACTAAGAAATCCTCACATTTACTTGACTATTTGTAATATTTATATTAATACTTTCTTGTTATTATCAAAGTAATTTAATTAACACCAATAACCAGACAATCAAATGAATAAACGTGATAACTAATTTAAAGATTTACTTAGTGTGCTTTGAGACAGTTAAAACTGTGAGAAGCTTCTTAAAATAACTCAGAACTCAAACTCAGAACTTACATTAATTTATGATTGACCATAGATAATATTTTATTATATATTTGAAGATAATACTTAGGCTATAAAACTTAGAATTAGTGTTTAAGACTGCTATTCTTACTCTCCTCGTGTTGAGACAGCTGAAGGTCGAATGAAGACCTGATTATGTATCACCATAGCAACGTCTATCTTTTGTTATTGAATAGAGACCACGTGGGTAAGTCAGTCCTCTGACAAATCTCGTTTCCTGCTGATAGTCACGCGAGATATCTGACGTCATTTAGGGTATAAAGGATCCGCATTTCCTGACTGTGATTGAGTAATGCATTGAACGGCACAATAAACACGTGTTAAACCTCTAACGCGGTGTCGGCTCAATCATTGCTCCCTGGATCCAGCTTCCGGACAACTCCCTTCGACAGAGACCTGCAATCTCGGCCATGATGGAATGCCTGACTGATTTATAATTATTATTAAGCCTCCAAGAAAGATTAAAATCTTTCAATAACTTAATTCAAATTTTAAAATATGGTAAGATGCTATTTACTAGTTTATGTTCTTTACATGGGCATTATGTTGTTTATTAAAAAAGTAAATGTAATCGTTCATGTTATAAATGGTGCTTATGTGTCTGACCTCACAAGCAAATCATATTACATTGGAATGTGATCGACTGTTTTACAAATTACAATATGTGACAGTGTGTGGAAAAAAAGGCCAGACTATAAAAAGATAAAGCTTGCCCCCCCCCCCCCCCCAGTCATTTAACTGTGATTTCATGGTTTTACGCAGTTGATGTGGTTTTACTTACTAAACGGATCTGTTTTTATTATTTTATGTTTTCATATTTTATTTAAGGCATCTTTTTATGCCTGTGGGTGGATTGCATGAAGAGCTGCTTTAAAAACATGATTAAAAAGTACAGGACAAAAATCGTATTTATTCAAATCGGGACGCTCATTTTAATTTTCCAAATACAGGACAATTCCGTTATTTAAAGAACGGCTAAAGAATTAAATAATTTAATGCTTTATTTATGGAATTAACCCGCAATTCTGATTTATTGGAAATAATTAAGAAATATTAAAAGGACACATCTGGCCAATGAGTGACGTCAATGTTGTCACATGACTGAATTTTGGTTCGGTTCGGAGGAGAGCAAAAAGTGTGTTGTGAAAGGGGACTAATGCCAGAGAAATGCCAACTCAATTCCGTTGCCGTAGTGACGCTGCGCTGAGGAAAAACCCCGGTAAATGTCTGTGTCAGGCTTTCCCCTGAGGTGAAGTGCGAAGCGTCTTCGCGCGTGCAGCATTGAAATATTTCTTGCAGTCGCATCCGCGCTACACTCTCGAAATACAAATGTGTGTATATAGTAAACGTTTGTCTCAAGCAATCAATACAAATACGATACTTATACAGGCACAAAGACAGCGCAGTCGTCTCTCCAGACTAAATAACGGCATGTTGTCTATTTGCTTTATTTATGGAATTTACCTGCAATTCTGATTGAAATTGAAAAGCAGTTTAAGAATATTGAAAAGACATATTTGCCAATGAGTGACGTCGATGTAGTCACATGACTGAATTTTGGTTCGTTTCGGATGAGAGCAAAAAGTGTGGTGTGAAAGGGGACTAAACGCCAGAAAAATGTTACAATGTATCATTATACTACGTGTGAAAGCACCAATTAATAATATATTTTCTACGCACCTTGTGAAGCACTTTGTGATTTTATCTGTGCTATATAAAGTTTACAATACGGTAAATTAAAACAAACGTTAAAACCCAGATAAAACGAAAGACATTTGCATATTCTAAACACGCGAACAACCCACACATTTTAAACGACACGCAAATGAACCATCTAAAGCTGTCAGACTTTGTTCCTGATTTATAATAACATTAATAATAATAATAAATAATAATTATAAAATCAGAGAGATGTGGTTCCAGGTGTTTGTTCATTAATGAGTGTATTAGTGGAACAATAAGCATTTATACCATTTTTTTTTCTAAAGTTTTACATGTATATTTATAATAAAAAACAAGTACATTTATGTCCTTTGTCATTTCTTTTTGTCGTATCCTTTGTCGATACTTACATTATCCTGATCCAGATTCTCTCACAGGCCGTGGCTGCTGTTTAGGGCAGGTTCAAAGTTCTGAAAAAATCTGACCCAAAACTGATGCTTAAATGGGACAAGGCCATTGTCGGACAGTATCTTTGATGGGAGTAACTTCTTTCAGGGAGCTGTTTCAGGAAACAATCTGATACAAATTGTTACAATTTGTGGCAAAGCAGACTAAAGATGGCGGTGCTTTTTATTTTGCCCAGAAGTGTGATTAGGCAAAAATCTGGGATTTCCTTGTTTCTATAAAAGCTGATATGATCATGTTCTTTTTTCCTGCTAGTTTTTGAATTGTTTACTGTAAAACAGAAATGGACAAATCTTGGGTCATTTGATGAAATATATATAAAGAAATAACTTCTGAAGTTTTAATAAAGTCAGTCCGTCATCTTCTACCGCTTCATCCTTTACAGGGTCGCGGGGAGCTGGCGCCTATCTCAGCGTCTTAGGGCCGGAGGCGGGGTACACACTCTGGATTGGTGGCCAGCGGGACACACAGACAAACACATTCACACACTCACTCATACCTATGTGGTCAATTTTCCAATTCCAATTAGC
Organism: Paedocypris micromegethes; assembly: GCA_028031935.1. NCBI lineage: Eukaryota > Metazoa > Chordata > Actinopteri > Cypriniformes > Paedocypris > Paedocypris micromegethes. Next base: position 3,706,987 of record CM051493.1, read on the forward strand.
CTGAAGCGCATGTTTTTGGACTGTGGGAGGAAACCGGAGAACCCGGAGGAAACCCACGGGGAGCAAGCATGGGGAGAACATGCAAACTCCACACAGAACGGCCCCGACCGGCCTTGAACTCACACCTCAAGTGTCAAACGGAACCATCTTGCTGTGAGGCGACAGCGCTAACCACTGCGCCACCGTGCCGCCCCGTTTTAATAAAGTACTTGAAACAATTTGCATACACTGTAATTTAATTTAAGAAACTTTAATTTAGTAAAGATTTAATAAAGAACTTTAATTTAAGAAACACTCAACTTAATTATAATAGTTCAATTTAAACAATTAGTAGTATTTCCTTGATAAAATCCTAAAGGCATAAGAATTTGAAAAGAATGTTGTTATTCCACGTAAAATATTACAGAATTATGGTTAACGGTCTCTTTTTTGTCTCACTTCTACATTTTAAATAAATTCTCCCTGTTTTGCTGAACTCTTTTAGCTTTGTCTTGAGATTCTCTCTTAGTCTCGCCTTCTATCTTCTTCACTCTATCTCTTTCCTTTTTTGTCTTTTCCTACTTTGTCTCTTTTTTTCTCACTCTCTCTCTCTCTCTCTTCAAATTCTCTCTATTACTCTATTTCTCTACCTTTTTCTATTTAATTCTATGCCTCTCTCCCTCTCTTTTTGCTTCTCTTCTCTCTTGCTTTTTCCCTTTCTTTCTGTCTCTATCTCTCCCTCATTCCTCTCTCACTGTCATTTTCTCTACCTTTCTATCACTATATTCTATCTCTTTCTTTCCCACACATTCTCACTCGGTCTGTCCCTCTCTCTCTGTCTCTATCTGTCCCTCATTCCTCTCATTCTCTATCATTCTGTCTCTTCTTAAATTTTTTTACTTTTACTTTCACGGCCATACACCTTATTCCCGTCCTGTCACATGTTGAAGGTGAACACCACTTTAAAGAAAAAAACTAAAGGAAATTATAATGCCGTACACCTTTTTTCTTTAAGTGTAAGGGGTATAACACCTATATATATACAGTAGATGGTTCCGGAAGGCCTCTGGTGTCTTATTTTTTAGCACATTTAAAAAATAATAATACAATTTTTTACATAAATAGAAATCACATTTTTAAATAAGAACCAGTGTGGGGAATTTTCTTTTAAAAATGTAATTGGTTACAAATACTAGCTACTTCTCACAAATGGTTAGTAGTTGAATTAAAAATTAACTAATTACTGTACAAACATTATTGTGCTACTTTATTATTTTTTTTAATAAATAATAAAACACAATAGATGGTTTAGAAATGTTTATATTAATTACACAGACCACAACTGGCCAACAACTAAGTCTAAATATAAAAGATGCTTCTTAAGGAATGCAATATTTATTAACAACAATAAATGAATAAAACAAAAGTAAACAATTAAACTAGAAGTGTTCCACTCTCACAATTTTCACAATTTGAAAATTATGACTTTTCATTCTTTGTGAATTACAATTTTTCTTTGGTTATGCATTGAATTCCCAGAACCGCACAAAAAATTTGGATCCGGGCTTCTACACCATATAGGCAGCCTTCCTATACGTAATATTATATCATTAAACGTGTTTTTCATTTCAATGAACTAGATTATGTTGGAAAATAAATTATACGACTGTCTTTTATATTTTTACCACTTCAGCAGGCCGGATTGAAACGTTTAACGGGCCGCAGTTTGCCCGGGTCTGTCTTAATTTTTAGCGACTGTTAACTAAAATCTTCACAAGCAGTGATGGTTTGGTGGCAGAGTTCTCACCTGCTAAGTGGAAGTCCTTGGTTTGATTCCTGGACTATTCAACTCTCTTTTTGAGAAGGATCGAAACATGAAATATTATTCCAAGTTAAACAGGTGATTTTTTTCCCATCTCAGGAGCTCCGGGCCCACAGGTGGGAAGAGCACATGGATTGGCGGCCAACCACTCAGAGCGAGACGGCAACACTAATGTAGAACTATCGGCAACTGTTGTGAATTTCGATATGTCTTTTAAACACATACAGTAGTGTTAAAGGCTGAAAAATAGGTTCATACTCGCTACGGTTGACTATTTATTATAAAAACTGATATACTTTTGTATCTCCATGTTAGCACGCTCTTATTGTATAAAAACAATAGTCCCTAAGTAAGTTGTGGAATTTCAGATCACCCTTTTTTTTAATTCTGGTTTGGTAAATCAGGCACACCCCATGTGAGGCTCGAACCCACAACCTTCAGGTTCTGAGGCGCTGCCTACTGCACCAACCAGGCTTTCACTAAAATTAGCGACCATGGGTTAATTATTGCCGTTTAGGAGCCTTAATTATATTTATGGTTTACTTTCCCCTTTTGAAGTAAACTGCACCCCTCCCCTTATTTACTAAGACTGACATTCAAGCGACGATCATCTGCAGAACGTCTGTCAGGAGGATTTGAGAATTGCCTTCAGTAAAACCAACAATAACTTCACGAAAAATCAACGTTAAATCTGGCCATCAAAAATGAGAAAAAAATATTCCACTCTTGTGCGGGGTACCAGAAAGTAAGCTTAAATTTGTTTTTCGCTTCTACATGATAGTTTTCTTTAAAATAAGAAAGAAAAAATATATGTTGTGTATGTATTATTTTTGAATTAAGGTGCTGAAGAGGAAGGCGTTCAAACACAAAAATTGACCACGCCACAATCAAGAAACCCACCAGACAACCCTCCTACCTACCCTTTCAGAACTACTTTGTTTTGAACAAAGAAAAATTTTTTTTTTCCAAATTCAAATTGTTTAACAGGCCGGATGTGGCACACGGGCCATAGACCAGATCCAAGAATTCCATGTTCTGCATTGTATTAAATTCATAATAACAAAGTACCTAACCGATGATCATTTCCCTTACACAGGCAGATGCTTTTTTGTGGCTGTTGTAAAGTCAAGCAACCAACAGACCAATTAAATTCAAACAACTTTAAAGCACATTGTAGGAAACCAGCAGAACAAAAAAAAAAAATCTACAACCAGCAGAGATGTTTGCATTCAAAAGCACAACCCTGTAAAGCAATGTTCCAGTGACGCTGAGGCATTGTGAAGGAGAGTGGCTCCAGCATCAACATTTTACCATTTCTTAAGTGTGTGTGTGTGTCTAGTTCATAATGGTTCGTCTATATATCAAATACGCAAATACAAAAAAAAAACCTTATCGGAGCACTACAGTAACACGGTGCTGTGTCCATTTCACAGATTGGCAGGGGGGAGTTTGTTTATGGGGACAGAAGCGATTCTTCCACTAGCCCATGTTCTTGCGGTTGCCATATCCTCTCCGGTGTGTGTCCTTCCAGTCATCCCAGTCACGTGCCTTCTGCAGAGCCTCTCCATCATCGTTTTCTTCCTTCCTCTCCCGTTCCGCTCTCTCCTCCTCCTCTGCGTCACCAGCCGCTGCGGAACCAAAACACAGCTCTTCTCACTTCACCACTCCAGCCATTTGCTAAAGGGTTAAACTGTTGTGATTTGCGGAGACCTGCGCTGCGAGGTATTCCCTGGTCGGGCAAACATCCCTGTCGTCGATGCTGATCGTACCAGTCATCCACGGTCATGGTGGGGAGGCTGGGATATCCCGCTCCAAACACTCTGCAACGGAAAGACAAATGAACACGGGGCGTGGAGTGATGGAAGTTGACGGATGCTGGAACGATGCTCTACTTTGCCTGCACGGCGTCCTTGGTTAAGATAAAAGGCTTCATTGGTGGTCTTTTGGGGGACGATGACTGAGGTTCATTCTACAAATGCAAAGTGTTAATTACATCAGATTACGTATTAATAAAAACAAATCAAATTAAGATTAGATAATAGATATATAGTAATAGATAATAGTAAAAAGACCTAAAAATAATCTTCTAAAAAAGGAACACGTTTAAAACCCTACGCTTTTAAATTAATTTCATTCAAGGCACAAAATTGGTTTAAAAGTGGAAATCAGTCCATTATTTGTTATCGAGATACGAATATTATAATAATACAATGCAGCATGCGACTGTAAATAATTTATGTAAGGAAACACACACACAAAAAAAATATACAATACACACGCATACAAAAAAATCTGATTTCATGTAATACTGTATAAACGTGTGTACAGACACACACACACAAACACACGCACACACACGCACACACACACACACACACACACATCGTTTTATGATATCACAAATATAATATACATACGATAAATGTCCACAAAGTGATAGGTTACAGCAAATATTGATGTAATAAATTATCAATAACAATAAAAATACAGCTAATCCAAAGACTAATTGCCCTTGTTTGCTCCCCTTATTTATGTAAACAATTGTAAATAAATATAGTTATATATAAATATACTTTATAACTATATTTAACACAAAAAAAAAAACAAGAAAAATACTGTTTACCAAATGTAACAAATCTCATCTCTGTGATTCACCTGCTTGAAAAGCTCCATCCTCTTCAGTATCTCTATTTCCTGGTTGATGGAGTCGATCTCCTCCAGTGCCAGCGTCACCCATCTGCGCACGTGCAGCAGATAGAAGTCTCTCACCACCTCGTCGTCTGCTGAGCCCGACTCCACCAGGCTCTTAATGTCATTCAGTTTGGCTTCCGTCTCCTTACGCTGCTTGTACCTGGAAAAAGCTTCCAAAGAGTAAATAAGTCTCCCAAGACCATTGCACAATTAATAGACCATTACATGCAAAATACACTTTATTTCTATACATTCATATACAATTATACAACTGAATATAATAGACATCATCCTACATATATGCATACTCACATACCAAAACCATATCATTTATTCATGATTGCTTCTAATATAATTACTGAAACACACACACACACACACACACACACAATAATAGCCCAATGTTGAGGGAGTCAAATGCCGCTTATAGCTACAATATACCTGGACACTTGGTCACTTTTTAACTTTTTCTGGTCACTTTACCCCCACTTATAGTTTATTGTATTTCAATTGTAGTTTTATTCTACATCTTATTGCATTGTGTTGTATTTTATTGTACTGTATTGTACTTTCATTTTTATGTTGTATTTTATTTTATTATATTATTCTGTTCTTACATGTTGAACTGCTCGCACTTAAAGCATTTCAGTACATGTCATGCCATCTGTGTACATGTATGTGACAAATATAATTTGATTTTATTTTAAAAAAGGGGGTGAAGTTATATTCTTGAGATTCTAGAATTCTAGATCAGTATTTTGTATGGTTTTTATTTTCTTGGCCCGGTTTTGTTGTTGTTACTTTTGTTGGCTGTAAAGCAGAGTAAAATGTAAATGGATGAAAGAAGATAGGCTTTCTATATAAGCAATTGCCTATTCCTGTTTTTTGTGAATTTTATGTCAAATTGTTGACAGGATGTAATGTCTATCAGTGAGTTTTGACCAAACAATAAATATAATTGAAATAAAAATGCATTTATACATTATACATTGTGTACATTGTATAAACAGACACACATATTTGTATGTTTGCTTGGCTAACAAATTCCATTGCCCTGTACCAGTATGTCTGTATTCTCAGTAATACACCAATAGTATAAGTCTCATCTTACTGAACGTGTGTAAAATAAATAACCCACCTTTCTAGTTTGGCATGTCTTTGTGTTGCCATGGCGATCAGGTCTGGCTGGGGCACTGAGGCGGGTAAGGGAGGACTGCTCTGCTCTTCCACAGGAGACTCCTCGGCCGTGCCTTCAGACGCTTTGGGCAGCTGGAAAGGGCAGACGTCGTACTCCTTGCACCTCTGGAGGAAGTCTGTGAAGTAGACGTGGGCGGCCTGGACGTGCTCCAGACGCTTGCTGCGGTTCACCTGCTTCATGGTCAGAGCTCCAAGCAGCGCTGGCAGCAGCAGGTACTTGAGGTCCGGCGTGGAGATTTCCTCCAGTGCCTCGTTGTGACTAAAAGGAGGAAAACACAAGTGTAAAGAATGGGAAAAAAATGAAATGGAATAATAAATCTGTCGCCTTGATAAGCAACTTCTAGAGATGATCAATGTGGGCCAAGTTCTGAAAAGAAATAAGGCAAACAAAAAAACAAGGCAAAACCGACTGTTGGGGTAATTTGGAGCTAATTTGATTAATAGAGTCAATTTTAGCCGTAGATTCGGATTAACGCCTGATTCGGAATTAAATCTGAATGCTCTGCTGAAAATGTGGCATCACTGACGCAGCATGTGATGTCAACACGACAATTATAGCAAAACACAGATCGGGAGTAAGTGTGTGGAATATTGTTAACATCGCAGCGCATCGCTAAACTAGAGAAAGTGTTTGTTTTTCTAACCTGAACAGGTCCAACTGATTGACCATTTTCGTCGCCTCCTCCAGATGCGTAATGCCGCGCTTGACTTTCACCTGAACCGCGTTTGAGTTGCTCGGTTCGTTCGTGCTGTCCACCTCTTCGTACAGCTTCCACCCGCGGTCCAGTAAGTCTGACAGTTTGGGGGCATCAGAGCCTTCCGGACTTTGTATACGATTGGTTTCTTTGGCATCCGCCATTTCTCAAAGCGTCATTAAGTTACGACTCGGCTTCCGTCTGTTCCGGTGCTTCGTATCTGCTGTGATGCAGTTCTGAGAGTGTCCACAAGGAGGCAGCCGTTCTCTAACCGTGATTAGTCTGAATTGCGTTTTACCAATTCGAAACTTGGGTTCCGTTTTTTTTTACTCGCACACGATTAGAAAGGTTTCTAAATCTACAGAAAACATTTGCAGTTCTGAGGTCTCGTACACATTCTGGACTGTTTATCCATACAATACTGATTAGTTTACACTGTTTTATTTGATTGACTTTGTTTTTTTCATTTTAAATTCAAATTTAATAGAAGTTCTATTTCTATTTTCTGTACACTTCACAATCTTTACAAAAACATTTTACAGTTACAATTAGCTCAAACATTTTAGGTAAGATTTTCTACTATAATTCTGTTTTATGCGTTTCGTTTAAAATTATTGTCACTATTGCTTCATTATTCATGCATTACATACGTGTAATAAACAAATGTATTAATGGAAGGTTAGTGCATTTTTTTTCTTTATTTAACTATGTACATTTTACACTACTTTGTAAATAGTCTTTGAGTCTTTGTCACTTGCTGTGTGTTCAGTACCTATTGCAGAATCGACAATACAGTTGAGTTTATAAAGGAAACCTCTAAAATCCTTAGAAAATAATATCCTGCTATAAACTCCTGTTCTTTTTCTGTCAACATAATACCATAATAAACCACATTTCTATAAGGTCAGATCCATAAAACAAGAACACTAAGAAAGCAGATCTCCCACTGGTCACTTCAGTTTTCATTTCGAAAAGCTTTCTGTCTGTAATAAACGCTGAATGAAACGCTGAGCACATTAGCATGCAGAAACCATCCGTCACTTACTTTGTGCTGTTGTGTTTGTTTAGTGTGCGTGTAAGAAAGCCTTCTAATGTAATATTAATGATTTGTATAATCTGCCCGGTATGTTTAAATGAAACTGTAGTATCACTCTGCGTGAGAGCAACGCTTTAAAAATAAACCTGGTGAAGTGACACAGTCCAGGGCTCCTTAGACCCAGAAGACGGAGCTTGTGTGAGGATGACGGAGAAACTCCACACACTTTCCCATGGTGTTATATCACAAAACATTCTGTTAGAAAGCACCAAAGAAATGCTGTTTATTGAAAGATTCTACTTTCCATCTGCGTCAGACGACAAGTGCTACACCACGTAAACTCTTCTAAAGCACAATAAAACACAAAAATAAAAGTGTAGGAAGAAATAAACCCTGTGTTGTTTTTATGGGGACAAAAGAAAATTCCACCATAGTAATGCACAAATCAGCCGGTGACCTTTGACCCCGATTTCTATCCTTGAAACAGGGAACATATATCAGTTGTCAACCTAACGAAAAACAGTCAACATACATAACACATTCCCACGGCACGTTTTAGTGAATGACAGTGAAATATCAGTATTATATATTGCAGTTTTCTAATTGTTGCGTCTTCCAGGCGGCGGAGACTTTCTATTTTAACCACGGGCAGGCTGTTGATTCCTGACATGTTTGGAGTCGCTTACAGATCTATTCTCAGGAGGTGAGTGTGTGTCTAGTTATGTTGGTAGATTTATGGGTCTTTGTGCCCTCGGCTTTGTCATTGCAGCACCAAGAATATGGAGAGCAGTAGGGACAGGTGCCAAACACACACACACACACACACACACCATTTTACAATTTAATCATAAAATAAAAAATCTGGTTATGATCACATTCTGTTTTGTAAATAAACATTCCTGCATTAATGTGAATAAGCCAGATCATCGACTTAAGGAACTTGATTTATAAAGAGTTAAACTCTCTAGAAAGAGAGAAACAAAACAAGAGTGGGATGATTGGAGATTGACGGATTGGGATCTGCTTTCACAAGTAGTCACTGGGCAAACAGCTAAGCACTAATAAACTCTTCCTCAAGCTGTGTGTGTAAATACTCATTGTGTGCGTGTGTGGTGTTATGCTCCGGGTAAACAATACACTAGACTTGGTCAAATGGAGAGCTGCATTCCACGGAAATTCACACCAGGTGCATTCGAAACAAGACTCTTATTTTGGAAGTTGAAATGTGCTATTTACAAAAAACTAAAAATACAGGGCTAGAACATACTAGAAAGTCTTTCTAGGATTGAGATTATTCTAGAAATTCCACAAAAGAGAAGAGCTCAGCCTGTTTCGTCCAATTACAGATTGAGTCTAAGCTTCCGTTGATTCTTCAGAAAGACGAGCTTTGGTAACGTACATGAAATGTTGAAAGAGCTTCTAACTGTAAGCCGCAGTAACCAAAGCCGATCCCCCTCAGAGACTCGGTCTGAAATCTTTGTGTGCCTTTGTCTTTATGTAACAATGGCCAGATAAAATCAGTGGAATAAAGGGACAAAAGGAACTGTGGAACAGGTTGCCTTTCGGTCTCGGCCAGTATCTGAATGTTGAATCTCTCTGGTAGCACTGATATCCTGAAAATGCCTTTGATGCCCAAGAATGTCGATGAAGAACATCAGATGCAAATACAAAACGGCGATGAAATGGTGATTTAGATCAGCAAATCATCAATATCTAAGGTTATTCAAATGCCTTTGGAAAAAAAAAAACACTTTGAAAGATACCAAACTGTACGTGAGGAAACATTCCCAATCCCATAAAATATATTTTTTAATAAAATAAATACAATCTTTTCATTTTTACAGAAAATATACAAGTCCTCTGAAAGACAAACGGCATAAAATTCAGTCGAATGTGTTGTGAAAAAATAAAAGGTTTGATTTCCAGCGATACAATGTGTCGGCCGAACGGATTTTGGTGGCAAACGCTCTCCCTCCCCCAGTCTCGGTTTTTTTTTCCCGACTCTTTGCGGCTTGATGAATTCTGCCAGCACTTAACACTCTGGTTTTCGGCAGGGTGCCTTCAGGGCCACACTGCAGGGTTCATTGTTTACAGCCATTCATTAACTCTTTCAGACGCAATGGGAAACTCCTCGCCAGCTCTTATTCCTCCACTCCAATCCGTCTTTCTTCACTCTCTTCCAGCACCCGAGGCTTATCCACTCACGTGAAGATGATGGAAACGTGAGCAGCTCCGTGACAGAGACCTTCCACATGGCTCCTCACTTGCACACGTATCTCTCCACCGTGCGATGGCAGGTTTTGCAGGAGACGTAGCAGCACCAGTGATATTTACACTGGCAGCGCTCCACCACCACTTCCGTGTAGGCATTATATCCCCGGCCACAACACATCAGACCACAGCTCTCACTGCCCGTGGCGGTTTTATTACACATCCTGGAGAGACAAACAGACCTGCATGAGTTTTGATCTGATGACAAGAGTTTGTGTGTGAGATTTGGATAATGGGTTTTTATGGCTTGGTCTTTTGTTGACTGATCCATCTCACCAGTCAGATATCTGTCAGTGATAATGCCTCGTTCACTCTCTCACACACATTAATCAACAATCCCGACTGTTGTATCTCACCTGTCTGTCGTTCCGAATGACCCCTGCTTGGAATTCTGGGAGCAGTAATCCGGCGAGCTGACCAGATACACCAGCTCGTTCTCCCCGACAGGCCGCACTTCCATCTCCCTGGGAACCAGCTGGCGACGCGTGCCTATCTGCCGAGGAATCACCTTGGTGGCCGAGAGATATTTAGACTTGAGGTCAGCGGAGATGGTGTTGATGTCCTGCAGACCCTTCCAGCAGGTCTTCACCGAACAGGATCCGGAGACTCCGTGACATTTGCACTTAATTTCCAGAGCATCCATGAGCGCCTAGAGAACCAACTGTTATGCGACGTATTCCGATGGAGAACTTATCCGAATCAATAGCAACATACCTGTCTCCCCACTGCGTTATTGTGAAGCTGCATGAGTCTAAACGCCTGAGGGCCAGAGCGACGGTTCTTCATGGGAGCATCTGAAAAAGCTGAGCCCATCTGCAGCCCGTAACGGACGTTATCTCCACATCCGCCCCAGCGAAAGTCCGGAGCGGCCTGTTCAGACGGTGCTGGAGCGCAGGAACAGCTGGGCAGGTCTCCAGCTGCACACGCACGAGCGATGGCGTGACTGACCACGGCCGCGGCCAGAGAAAACACAAACGCCGCCTCGCGGGTTCCTGCGGATCGAAACCACCATTAGAACCGCAAATGCACGACAGGCGGGATTTCTCCAGTTGATGACATGAAGAGAGTTGTGATATATTCAATTTATAATAAACTGGCAATATGATTTCTATAAATATTGGAAACACATTCGTGAAACGTGAAAAAATTTCATTTTATGCATTATATTGTATACCATAAGTTCAAACAGGTGTGAAGGACGTTTCATTATTCTTTACATATCTCACGTGTGATTGACATAAACCTTAACTTTACTTAAACCTCACCTTTTGCCAAATCCGGGGTGAAGTGAGGGGCGCTCTCGATGGAGGAGCAGTTCCAGCGCATGTCACTAAAGCTGCTCTGGCAGGCGCTCTTGATCAGCTTGGCGGCGCGCACGATGCTGTGCATCAGCTCCAGGTTCCGCTTGCAGAGCTGCAGCTGATCGGGCACGAGACCTTCCAGAAGTTTGCAGTGATGGGTCTGGTTCCACCCGACAGAACTTCCGTTTATTGTTAAACCTCTGCGACACACAAACACATTCCAATTGTTTTTATACCATTTTTACGGTTTACAGATGCTGACAAGACTGTAACTGTAACACGAGTATTTTTGATAAACGTACTGCGTAATCGTATTTTGTATATCTGACGAGGTGAAAATACTCACAGCCATGAAATCCCCGAGCATAGGTGAACCGCACTCAAACAAGATAAAAAACACAGCAAAATCCTGAATTGTTTCATGTCGGTTTCTCTTCAGTAGCTGAATTCAGAAAGACGTCCACAAGCGTGTCTGTCTCGGAAAAGGTGAAGCTCTCTCATTTTCATAGCGGAGTGTCTCGACCCCGCCCCTTGGGGGCGTACACCGCAGTTGTGCTCAAGATACACGCGGAGAGGTGACAAACATTTTTGACGTGATCATAAACAAGAAAACATTGTTATTTTATTTTAATTGGGGTCAACGACTCAGTAAATTGTTAGAAAGTACAAAAAAATTATACTCAAAAAGTTTTGAAACAAATCACGAAGTTCTTTGTAATCATTCAAATGTTTTTGTTTTCGCATGAGGTTTTATGTTAACACCTTCAAATGATAAAAACATTATATCACGACTGATAAAATGCCCTGGCCAGTTGCTCAACGTATCATTATCAAACCGTTACCGTTATGTGTATGTAAAACGAACTGCATTTTTAAAGAAACTTAATAGAAATACAGTTAAAGCTAAGAACTATAAAACTTTGCAGGGGTTACAAACGACTATGCTGTATGCAAACCAACTGTGTATATGGTTTATAAGTGGCAGACGCATTTTCTCCATGTGTGTTCTCGCTTTTTTTTGGCGCGAGCGCCTTCGTGGAGGAAACATTAACATTCGTTTATTGTATTTGATGTATTTGATTTGAATATAAAATAACATAAGGTTGTTCACTAACAGATTGGCTCGTTGGTCTAGGGGTATGATTCTCGCTTAGGGTGCGAGAGGTCCCGGGTTCAAATCCCGGACGAGCCCTTCTTTTGACTCACATTTGCTTCTTTTTAAATTACAGTTTTTTTTATAATACTTAATGCAAACTCTAAGTATACTTATAACTATATAGTATACTTATAAATATATAAATATAACTAAATATACGTCGAGTTGTGTGTATTTACATGCCCGTGTTTTCTGCAGTCGCGAACGTGCTTTCTGGAAGAGCACGGACGCATGTGAATGGAGAATCAGAGACAGTCCTGCTGGTGCTAATCACTCCGGTCTGATCAACACATAGGTGTGAACATTCACACTCACCGAGACAATCAGAAATTACATCGCTCACTTCTGCTCGCCCACTACACGGGACAGGTGAGAACGCATTCTCTTTGATTCCATACTGTCCGCCGAATTGCCAAAACACTAGCCAGCATAAAATGCTGATTGATCTACTGGAACTGGTCATCAGTGGCCGAAACTACAAACTGGAATTTTAATTCATGTGCATGAATTAGTCGGGATTAAGATCAAACAAACCAGTTCGCCTCTATTTAACGGACCATGAATAGCACAATCGCCCTACGGGGTTGCTAATCCGATCAACAAATCCGCCATAATCGGAGGTGTAATCAGCAGGCTTTACGTGCATTGTGTGCCTCGAATTCACCGTATCAATAAATAAACCGAGAATCAGATCCGATTTGATAGAACTGTAATCACCCATCACCAGATTTGTGTTTCCTACTGGTCGCCTGAGCACGTTTTTGTGCTAACAAGATTTGTCAAAAAGACTTTAGTTTCATTTGACCTTTCGTTGACCTGTCAAGGGGCGACTAGACCCCAAACATCAACAATAAATTTATCGCATGCCATAACACAATTATACAGAAACAAGACCCCGCCCCCTTTTCAGAGTCGACCCGGGTTGTAATTAACCTAAATCTGAGAAACCAAACACCCGGGAATTAAAACGTATGAAAGGCGTTTGAGTTTATGCGGAAAACGGACTACTTAAAGATGATAAACCTGGAAATGTGGATTGGAAAAACAAAAAGAACAGAGTTTGAGGTGTGAAATTCAGATTGAAGTCTCGAAACCATGAGTTCACCTTGAAGCGGTCAGGGGGCTTATGAGAACCCCGACCTTCTCTTTCTAGTTCTTTGACTTCAATTGTTTTAAAGATGTTAAACAAAAGCGTTACAACAGGAGTGTATCCTGTCTTTTTGCATGTGTGTGTGCAGAATGTAGACTGTAAGACAGAAGAATGTGGAAACGGGTGAAGAAACCTTCATGTTTTTGAAAGGGTGACATTTTGAGGTGTTATTAGGCATTACGACACCGTGAAGACGATTTAACGCCGAATACACACAGCGTCGGAGGGTAATCGTTATTTACATATAGAAATGACTTTCAACTGAATTTTTTTTTACGTTTGTAGAACTATCCTAAATAATCGAAATGCTCACTTACTTGCTCAACATAACCATAACCCTAAATCCATAACATTTAAGCTTTTCATACAAGTTTTTAATACAAGAAAACAAAAATGCACGACGCGATAATTTAAAATGGTCAAACATATGTGCAGTGCGTTTCCAGTGCAACTAACTTTCCAGTACGATTTCATCAATTTTTTTTCCTATTTTATTAATTTTTATTTTTGGTGGATTTATGCTTTATTTTGTACATTTTTTTCCTCTGTTCTTCGCTGTTGTAAAGATGCAACGTTCCCCGTTGTGGGACCAATAGAGATTTTTTCTTTAAATGCAGGTAAATTATTAACTAAATTTACATCGGGCAAAGGCCGATAGGTGGCACTGTGCACCACTGAAAACAAATCTTTTTT
>CM051493.1:3732304-3788313 GCA_028031935.1 Paedocypris micromegethes
AAAACCTGCATGCTTACATTTGCTTAACTACGATACTTACCACGTGTATACAATTGAAAACATTACTAGTCTTGTGTATATACATAAATATATACAAATATATTTTTCTATTTAATATATTTATTTTAATTTTATATATATTTTTAATACATTTCTGATTGTTATTGAATTTTATACTGTATATGAATAATTTAATACACTTTGTGATTGGTTGACCACCGGTCCAAAGTTTCTTGATGGAACGGGATGCTGAGATGAACTCTAGCTCCCTGTGACCCAGAAATGAAAGAAGCAGCATATGGATAGATGAGCAATGTTTAACATTGTCTTGCAAAAAAAAAAAGCTGTCTTGGTCCGAAGGGAGAACTGTCAGACATTATGTGACAGGGCTCTCTACATGTTCTCACTCCATCTGTGGTGAGTTGGTGTGACACAAACAGCTGTATGTGGTTTTTTTTCACTTGCACAGCCGGAGCCCATCTGAGAGCAACTGTCGATGATACACAACTACACATACACAGTGCAAAGCCCGATAATCTTCAACAGCTCGTCCCGTATATCCTTACATCACCTCTTCTTTTGCAGTGTCTATCACAAAACCAGAATGTTTAGTGGCTTCCGAATAAGTGAGACACAGGTTGTTAAAATTCAAAAAGCCCCGAAACCAATCCTATTAAATAAGAATAATATTGTCGACTTAATAAAGACATATTTTGTTCAGAAAAAACACAAAAGAGAAAAAATGTATTGAACATATACCTTTAATAAACAGTTTATGTTCCTGGAAAAAAATCCACAAATGATGATTTGTAACAAAACAAGGGTGTAATAACCATATTAATATTTATTTGTAGATTTAAAATACAAATGCGGTATTAAGCTAACTGGGACAGAAATCTGAAAAATTCAAGAGTCCAAAAATGGAAAGACGAGACGACCTTCGGGTGACCTAGCAAAGCACTAACCCTAACCCAGTACTGGCTTTCCAGTGTTGAAAGTGATCAGAGCATGTGTTCCTGCTTTCATAGTGCTGTTGGAATCGGATTCGCTTTTCCTCTATCGTTTCATCTATTATTGCTCTACTTCATGTTACATCCCTTGAGGGAAAAATGGCATTATATCATCGTTGCAACATGCAAATGATAAAATAAAATTTAAAAAGGCATTAATTTAAAAGTTCAAGTTGGCCACTTTAAATGGGTCTTGCAGAGAGTGACGACAGAATGACATATGTGTTGTTGGCAAAACGCTCCCAGATCGCAACCATCACCTCAATTTCAATGCCATTCAAGAGATCAGACGAAAACAAATATTTGTAAAAATCAAGACGTCAAAACACTCCAACTAGTACACAGACACACACACACACACACACACACACACACACACACACTAGATATTTCTACATACGCTAGGCTGAATTTAAATTGTCTGACTTCGACAACACAAACATCAAACTCAGACACAAAAACAGATGCTATTAAATCCACTAAAATTGTAAGACACACACACGCACACACAATATTATAATATATTTTACAATAAGAGCCATTATGTATGCATTTCTAAGGAATGAAAAACAAGCTTATTATTATTATATTATTATTAATCACACTCTTATCTTAAACAGCCAATGTGTATTTTATTGAACAGATTTTGCAGGCATAACTAAATACAGTTATACAACACACACACGCACGCACGCACACACACACACACTTTCCTATTTACTTTTACTTAATGTATAAAGATTACTTTATGTACATAAAAAAATTACAAAGTATATAAATAAACAACGTGCAAAGACAATTTAAGATTATTATATTATATCTAAACAGATTATGTGTCAAATTAAGTTTTGTGCTGTTGTGAACAAGATGTATCATAAAATTACTTATAGAA
The DNA here is from genome assembly GCA_028031935.1 of Paedocypris micromegethes. Taxonomy (NCBI): domain Eukaryota; kingdom Metazoa; phylum Chordata; class Actinopteri; order Cypriniformes; genus Paedocypris; species Paedocypris micromegethes. The sequence continues at coordinate 3,734,207 of CM051493.1, forward strand.
ATAAAACTCGTGGAGAATTTAGACTGTCCTGATTGGCTAACATGATGGGTTTGAGTGCACTACAACACACAACCCCGCTTGTTTCAAAGGTCAAGACAGAATCTAACTGGGTCAAACACTGCACTAGGCCCAAACTAGCAGCCCAACAAATGTTAGGAAATCCAGTTAGTCTGTCCCGACATTCATCGAAGAAAAAGTGACATGCTAATGGATTTGCCGGATTTGTTTTAAACCCACTGAATAAACCAAATTAAGCACGATTTCCAAAGCCGCAAAAAAAAACGCAAATTAAAGTTTGTCTCGTTTCAACACCATCGGGCAAATTCTGCCTGTCATCACTGCACCCAGCGCCGCTCTCAAACGGTCCAGCTCCACAGGTTTGTAAGTGCATTGAAGTTAGTGTGCGCTTCAATACAAGTATTTGCCCTCTTAAGTACATCCAGATCCTGAGCTACATTCTCTCTCTCTCTCTCACACACACACACACACAGTCTAAAAGTCGTGTGCCTGGTGCCGTAAGTGGTTTGTAAAGTCGGGCATTCCTGTTAGTCTGAAGCGTCTTGAATGTTCCAAGGGATTAATAGCAGCTGAAGAACAGAACACAGCAGAAGAGCGGACGGCTGCGAAAGAGAATCAGCGACAGCTCAAAGAAATGGATGCTGTCATCTGTTTGTCGTCACCCCTGAGCCTCATCTAAAGCTCTCGGGGTAAACGGTCGGCTTCTTCACTAGCTCAATCAATAACACACTCCAACATACAAACAGGATTACAGGCATGGCATACTATCACACACCAACTACTGGAAAAGATCTGACTGATGAGTTAATTCAAGCCACACTCACACACACACATCCCTAACAAACGACATGAGACTATAAGCAAGCCCAGATGAATCCCGCAGTGAAAAAACACAGAACAGGAGCGTCCAAATATGAATGTAATTATAATCATTCATAAAATTGCATATTTAAGCAAAGATGAATCATGAATGAAGTAATCGAAAACACACACACACACAAACACTTAATACACATATACAGTACACTATATTATATATACATACTTGCATACAAGCTATAAGCTGATATTCAGTCACAATTACACAATAATTATATTAATGCATAATCGTAATTTAATTGATCATAATAGAAATATATTTGTACACAATGTATATTTACAATAATTACATAATAAATAGTTATTTCCTATAGTAAAATCTATAATTTCAATATTTTTGTGGCAAAGATGCATTAAAGATACAAGTTCTGCACCTCAGGTTGGCCATATATTGTAGAACGTAAAAAAATTTGATATTGTAATTTTCTTTTTCACAAGCGTTTAATTGATAATTGTTTATTTAAGCTGTCGCCTCACAGCAAGAAGGTTCCATTGTGACTCGAGGTGTGAGTTTGAGGCCTTTCTGTGTAGAGTTTGCATGTTCTCCCGGTGCATGCGTAGGTTTCCTCTGGGTGCTCCGGGTTCTCCCACAGTCCAAAAAAATGCGTTTCACGTTAATTTGAGTGTCTGTTGTGGTAATTCCCGGATTTGAGAGGACGCTGGACGTGTTTAGGCCCCAAATTATTATTTTTATTATTATTATTATTATCCGGTTTAGGTTGAGAAACCCGATGTTCTAGGTAAAGAGAAATACCTGCCACTTCATATGGAGTTCTGCATGTAGTTTCTACTAAAGCTCAGCAACCGGTAACAAATCTTGAGTCTTGGACAAGACACACACAGTCTCAAACGCACACATTGTTGATCCCAAAGTTAAGACAGGAAACATACAAGGAGCGCACAGAGAGATCCACAGATTTGACAAGGATTACCCATCTCAGTGTGTGTATGTGTGTGTGTGTGTGTGTGTGTGTGTGTGTGTGTGTGTGTGTGTGTGTTGAGCTGTATGCAAACCATGCCAGCTTCAAACAAAAGCCTTGGAAACAAATAAATAAAAATAGAAAATGAACAACTGGACTTCAGACTTCCTTGTAACGCGCTCAAATGTTTGTCTTTCTTTGTCCTCCTCTAAAACCTCTTCTGAATAGTTCTCTCAATTCTCCTTTCTCCTTTCATGCTTTTGCGTGAGTCAATAAATCTGGCCTAAACTACTGAAAAAATGCCTTTCTGTAACAGAAACTCTGGTATGTGTATTTACGGAGTAATGAATTCTTGGGTAAAACACAAACTCATGAGCAATTACAGCAATTTAATATTACAGACAGACATGGGAGCAATTCAGTATCAAACAAAAAAGAAATTTTTGATTAAACTTTTGCCAGTAAGAAACAGTCCAATCTTCATTCCAATATTATTTTCACACCATTAAATCTACCCCATCTGAATCAGTATACGGATTAACATTCCAATTGATTGTAAGGTTTGATTTTCCCCAGCTCCCTATGACCCAGAAATAGAAATACTGGGGTTAATTGGAAATAAAAACTGGTAAACACCACTGATCTACACTAGGTCTTTTTTCTGGTCTGTAGAAAAAAAAAAAAAATAAAAAACTGTCGGTCGGCTAATCGTAAATTGGAAAGCAGTAAATTCTTTCTCTGAAAGGACATATCACCAATAAATACGGTTCGAACGAAGGACAGTTCACTAGAACTAGAATTCACTAAATAAAAACTATAAACTACAACTGCTGACTGTAACTATTCCCATTCATTCACGATACAGAATCACGATTAAACTCAGTCTCACTGTTCATTACTTTGATTAGAAAACACAAATGTCAGAATATATCATGTGCAAGAGTTGTACAACAAATCAGATTTTTCATTAAATATGTAGTTTATTTAAGCTTGAGGCCTTAAAAAACTAAAAATTGACCAAAATATTAATACAAATTTAGTTTTTTTTTTTTTTAACTTATAGGCTTATAGTCTAAAAACCATGGTGCAAAAATAAGAACAAAAGCAAATTTACAATAAAGTATAAGTATTTGACAAATCAGCTTCAATATATCACAACTCCTTTATGAATCAACTTATTACTGAGATGTCACTCTGATAATCTCCTATCTTTTCTCTTATCTGCAAAATCCACTTTGGCATTGGATTGGCATCCACACAAGGTTGACTTTTAAGCTTTAAAGAAACATATGATCAGTCACAGCCATTAAGGAAGAACATACATTTTCAAGCACGCAAACACATGTGTCTGGAAAGCGCTCAACATCTTGTTCAATGCTGGTGTTTCTGCGGCACCTTTGCGATAGATTGTCTTTAATAGTAGATTTTAATGACTTCATTAAACAACTTTAAAAAAAACATTCTTTCCTCTTGAGACAAAGAGACAAGCAAGACTTCTGGGATAAATGTAGCCGTATACCTTTACTTAGAAATGTAACATTAAAGCAAAGTGCCAAAAGGCATCACATGACAAACTAATCACTGAGATGGAACAAGAGAGACTGAGAATGGGCGAGTTAGAGAGAGAAAGAGAGCGATAGAAAGAAGGATGAGAAGAGAGTGAACAAGTGGCGACATTGAACTTGACCTCTGGCACCAATGTGTAAACTATAACGACATGGACTAACAAAAAGGTAAAAAGAGTAGCCATGATCCAGTGGTTGGCGTTTTACGGGCAGATTCGGAGCGTGTACTGTGGTTGGGTCGGGGCTGGGCAGCACCTGTCTGCAATTTGGCACATGCTCTTCTCCACCTGCTCCGTTGATTTATTCTGGCGCTCGCTGGCTTTGTTCCCCCTCCTCTACTTCGCCTGGTGTAAAGGGCTCTGTGTTGTGGCTTTTAAACAATTCCAATTTGGGACAAACCACATGAAACAGAGAGACCAAGAGATAGAGAGAGGCGATGGTAGTGAACGAGAGTGAGAGAGAGAAACATCTGCTCAACAGCTTGACAGGCTATGGAATTGACACGGAGCACCAGACGAAGAAAAAAAATGACGATAAGACGTGAAATATTCTCAAGCACTTTATAAAAATCACTGTGTGGTGTGCTCTATTATAGGTTTTTGAAGTTCATGGTAAATGACATCATTTATTTGGTTTAATCGGACGGTATTCCACACACTTTGGTTACCGATAATTGTAAGATTGGTTTGGTCTTAACGCAGTCATTTCATATGTAGTCCATATGCACGAAGCAGAAGAACATCTGCTTTCAAACACAAAGAAGATCACCCTTATATATACAGAATCAAATTAATTTGGAGACTTTTGATATATGATAGTCATTGGCCTAGTAAAAAAAAAAAAAGAACAATCACGCAGCCATAAATCAGTAAAATAATCTAGAAAATATCTTTTCACCAGTTTTCCCACACATATCACCACTATCTGCATCAATCAGATGTCGCCATATCTCAAACAGCTAATAGTTCACCGTAATAGATTCATGATTTTGTAGTAAGGCCAAAAAAGATGAAGACTTGCATTGATTTACCCAAGTTAATAAGTCTATGACTTTATTTATCTTTATATAAGATCCTTGGGCTGTACAGTTTTGCATTAAAGTTCAAAGTCAGTGAGATGTACATCATTCCACCCATGAACGATCTGAACTGCTTTTTCCATTTCTGGACCATGGGTAACCAGAGCCAATCACAGCAACCGTGGACCAGGAAGAGGGACACACCTTGGACCAATCACAGAGCAGAACACACAAACATACACATTCACACTCTCACTCACACCAATATGGAATTTTTCAAACTCCATATTGCCTCAACATACGTTTTTGGACACAGAAGAAACCTACGCAAGTAGTTCTGGAATGTACAGTTTTCAGTTCAAGAATTTTCATGAGAAAAGACAAAGTAGACAAAGACAAGATTTTAACCTTGACTTCGATTGTGTCTTATCATGTGTCACACATGTTGAGAGTGGCGTCTTGTGAAAAGGAGTCCATGAGGGAATCTGGCACTGTGTCTGATCATTTATCAGACTCACAAAGCCTTCTGTACTCCTTGTTCACTAGCAAAATTTGCTTGTGTTTGTAATACCTCATCTCTCTCGAATCACAAAAGATTCCCAAGAACCAGATGTGCAGTTCCTTAAGGCACAGACTTTCCTCCATCATCTGTGATGTTCTGCAAACCTCTCTTAATCTCCCACTTCACATGTCCATATAGAGTAAGGTGTGTAATATGAAAAAATGAAGAAAAATATTTTGGAAATATTATTATTTTACTTTCAAGAATGTATCCCATCAATAAAGTTGATGTCTTGATCCAAATCTTAGCATAGATTTCGGGGCTGATTACACATAATATTACAAGTTGGGATTGTAAAATCCAAATCCGTCAACCTGGTATTGTAACGGAGAAAAAGGCTTGATTGCTTCGGATTTAAAAATGTCTACTCTATAAAAGCAATATATTTTAAATATCTGTCATTTTCCGAAGCTACAGTGAAAGAGCTGTTGATTTTTACAGAAACGTGAACATAACACCTCTTAAATTTAAACACTGCAATATAGCCAGACTTTTTGGAGTTTAAAGTTACTTACAACTAAAAATGTAATTAGTAAAAAGAATAAAGCAAGATTAATTAAAAAATACAATATTCTGGTTGATACAAGACAAGAAATGCTAATGGGACATAACTGTGTTTGTTAAAGATATTGTGTGATTACTGTAATGTATAGCAATGTATGTATAATTTGTATATGTAATGTATAATTGTTACATAAAGCATTTCTGAAAATCTAAGAATTTCAAATCAGAGTAATATTTTTTCACTCGAGGGTTATACCGCTTTTTGACCGCAGACAAAGAGACTGTAATTCACCGCGTCCAAAAAAATCGGTTTGTTCCCAAATATTGTGACAGAGCCACAGATGTTTGTTAATTGCAGGACTCAAACAAACTCTCAAACACCAAGAAAAACAAGTCTGCTACAGTAGCAAACAATCGTCGTCCTTTTTAACACTAACAAACCATACACAAAACCTAAACTTTTCTGTACTAAAATGTCAAATTACTCCAATAAATATATGCAGGTAAAAAAGAAACAAAACAAAAAAGACAACAAAACAGGAAATGTAAAAAAAAAACTATTTTAAAAAGTTTCCTCCAACAAAAGCAGATTAACAATAAAAACATGTCACAGAAATGAATCACAAAAACCATTTTTCGCAAATGTCACTTCTGTAGCCGGACACACCCGGCACAGATGTGCACGTCCACACTTACACATCAGTGTATGTTTAGAATATGAGCATGTTATTACATATGGATTGAATTATTGAGAGCAACATTTCATACGATTCTCAAAGGACCATCAAGAATATGCTGGTAATGAATCCAAAAACAACACAAGGCACTGCTCTCATCACAAACCACAGGGAGGTTCACATATCGTGGACACAGAGATAGATTGTCCTGCTTAGTCAAGCTTTCACTCATCTTCCTCTCCCGGTTCTTTTCCTTTTTTAAAAAAACGACTGAAGTTCTGCTTAACCGCCATTAACAACTGATCAAGTCTTTACCCCAATGTACTCCAATGAATCAAGCAGGCAACAATAAGATTAAACCATATTAGATTACGGGAAAATATGATAAATAATACATCAACACCATAGAACCTGAACAAGAGGTCGTCTCACATGGCCTCTAATCTGACATGGATTTATAATGTGACAATATATAATACAGAAAAAAAACAGTAAAACAAAAGTACAGATGAAAAACAGTAAAACAAAAAAAGCCAAAAGTAGGAAAACTGAAACACATACATACTACACACAAATGTCAAAGTCTGCAACCACACCGAAACACAAACCACTGCAGAAAGCTCAAATCGCAACAGACTAAAAAAACTGAATACCAGTGGATATAGATGAACACACCACAACACAAACCAGAACATTCCTTACAAATGCCAAACAGAATGGAAATAATATGTTACTATAGATACCAAAGAGATGTCAAAGATTCACACACTGCACACACACACACACACACACACACACACACGCTAGGTTACTTAAGGACAGCTGAACCCGTGTCACCAGTCATATTCCCCAATCACGATGCAAACTCACGCTTTGTCAAAACAGTAGTTCATTTTTTTCGAGATTCAAAGTTTGAATTTAAATAAGCTATTATACAAAATGGCAAATCTTGAAATGAGAAAGGTAATGGATTATAGTTTTGGAATTGGAATATTTTTTGAGGTCATGTAATGAAGCCAAAACAATAGGTAGATACTAGTGGCAAGAAAAAGAGAGACATAGAAATATATAGAGATAAATCAGAGAGAGGGGTAGAAAGAAAGGGAAAGCAAGAGCCAGACAGACTAAGAGAGAGATACTAAGAAAGAAAGAGGTAGAGGCGAGAAAGACAAAAGGACAGAAAAAACAGAGAGAAAGATAGGAAGGAATAGACAGATGGACAGACAAAGAAAGAGAGAGAGAGAGGGAGAGATAGACAGACATCAAAAAAGCAAGAGACAGACTGACAGTCAGAGAGAGAAAAAGAAATAGAGAGAAAGAGACAGAAAGCAATGTCCGTCGATGTATAGATGAACAGACAGACTGACAGACAGATGTATGAATGATTAGGTGGACAAACAGAAAGACAGACAGACATTCTGATCTATCAATCCAAACAGCCGATTGTTCCCCAGTCGATATTGTTACATATTTGTCTCCAACCTGCAGGAAAAAAAGCGTTATCTTTTCTTCGATCATCCTGTTGCTCTAATGTGCAATTTAAAAGCTTTGGTTCCCAAACGTACACACACATCTGTGTGTTGGCTGTTGTCTGGGACTCCTTAAACAGATCCAGCTGTGTAAAGTAAAGTCATTAAAGCCCAGCAAACATTCTGTTTCTTCAGAGCACAGCTCTCTAACACCTGTTTGGCTGAGGTGAACCCGGCTCTTAGATCTCTCATTAGCGCGTGCACACACACACACACACACACACACACACACACACACACACACTTTAGTAATCAGTCATATGAGAGCAGTGCTCTGGGATATATGGCTAACTCTATATCAGATCTAAGATGCTGATCAACAAGCACATTCCTTAATGCTAACTTAAAAGACACAGGACTAAGGCAAACACACACAGAGCATGTGAGAGTGAAGTTAAGTGTGTATTAGTTACAGCGATAAATAGTTGAATAGAGAGCAATTAGAGTGTGGCTGACTCCATCCATTAATGAAATATCCTGTTGAGGAGGAATCCCATACCCTCAAAGCTTAATAAGGAATGGTGTGTGCGTGCATTACCGAGCTCACACTGTGATCTGGACGTGTGCCACATAGCCGGAGAGAGAAAGAGAAGAGGAAGACGATGATGGGGAAAAGAATCCTGCCTTTTCCCATACTCCCTCACTCCCTCACCAACTCTCGCTCTACACAATCACCCTGAAATCAGTCTATCACTGCTCTCCCTAGACAACAAACAGTTTCGTCAAAAACACTTCAGAATTAAGGATATTTAAGCATAATTATATTTTGTAACCTAAAAATGTAATGCAAAAAGAGAATGAAAGTTATGAAGAAATAAATAAAATGCCTCAAAGAAGATGCAGATAAAACACACAAAAGACAAAAACAACAAATAAATAACAAAACTGTACAAGCATTAACAAGGGAAGTTGTGAATAATATAAACATAATGTAGAAACTTGCAAATAGTTGACAAAACTGACAAAGGTGTGATTGTGATGATGAGAATCATGATGATGATTGTGATGTAGTTGTATTTAATAACAATATTAATAATAATTAAATGTATGGGTAAGTTTTACATTTGTTTTGCATTGAAAGGATGAGAGAAAGGCCATCTGTTGTACTTTTTTCCTATAAGTAAATTACTGTGTGTATAGGAAAGATCCAAAACAAGAACGTCCAAAGCCTAGACATGTGACATTCAGACAATCATATTCAAAATCAGACCAGAGATCCAAGGCATGTGATATTCATCCACTAGTAAAGTCTGTTCATGTTTTTAATTCTACAGTTACAAAGACAGAGATCAGCAGTGATGCCTAATAAAATGCATCCCTGAGCTGAGCTAAGGATCTAACAGTAACATGGTGCCCGCGGGGTGAACATCAGTAAATGCATCAGGTCTGGACTTTTGCCAAATGAATCAAACGCAAGTCTCGGCCAAACCGCAGCGAAGCCTAAATAAACAGCGACCTGTGACGTTTGACAGTAAAAGTGTGTCTGATGAAGAGCGCTTGTAAAAAAGGACAGATGTAGTTTAAACGCAACGAATGTTGCCTGAAGGTGAACGATTCACGGTTACGAGAAGAGGGTCACTTACAGGCTTTTGGGATGTAAGACAAAAGCACATCTGAACTAAGCACTGGACTACAGAAGGTCTTGCCTTGGGAATAAAGATCCCAACAGGGAATAAATAAGCAAGACACCCATTGTCATGTCCAAACTATGTGCAAGTATAAGGCTGTTGTGACTAACTTGGGAGTTGGACTTGGGGCCAAAAGGTTGTAGGTTCAAATCCCAGAGAGGTGTCTGTGAGAAAGCGAAACACCTAAATAAAAATAATTAAATGTATAGAATAAATTGGAGAAAACTGACTCTGTGATTTAAGAACTTAAACATAAGTATTTTTTTCCATGCCTTTGACCTTGTGCCAAGAATGTTTTAAGAGATTCCGCTTGTCAGTAAACACCAATGAGTGAAAATGTAAAATGAACTTCCCAATTATTTTATGAGGGTTGTAACCTCGGCAGCAACTCTAAATTTTTAAGACAGCAATTAACTTTTTTATTTGAGTGGGGTGAGATGGGGTCACTGACAAAGTGATGGCTTTTTGCCTGACAAAGTCATCAGGTTGATATCTGAAGATGGTCCCATGTCAGCTGGATTTCCTTTTTTTTTTTAACGATTCACCGCCATTCCTGTCCAATTAGGACAGGGGTGTCCAACCTGTGGCTCTTGAGCCTCATATGGCTCTTTAACTACTAGTTTCATGCGGCTCTTCAGGAGCTTTCACATGACATGAGTCAAATATGCACAAAACGTTAACTGTTGAAAAATAACTAATATTAGCATGTTGGTGTGGTTATTTTCATTCAATTTGGCTGGGCAGAGGTCTGTGTGTGTTCGTGTGTGTGTGTGTGCGTGTGTGTATGTGTGTGTGTGCATACAGTATTAAGGAATGGGATGATGTTTATGTGTGCCCACTTGCATGTTGTGGCTCTTTGCAGTAACACAGAAAAAAAGTGGCTCTTAGTCTCTGACTAGTTGCCCCCCCCCTGTATTAGGAGGAAATGCAGTTGACTGTCTTCACACCAAAGCAGCTTGATCTGCACCTTTACAGTAACATACACTTTGACAGACATCCATCCAGACATGAACAAGACATGTTTTAGAAAAACGAAGACATCCAAAATGAGCATCGATCTAACACTTGAGAGAAATAACACAATAGGCGACAAACAAACAAACAAACAAACAAACAAACAAACAAACCCTAATAGTTGTGGAGGGCATAAATGGCAAAACAAGTCGAGCAGAGCATAGCAGTTTTCTTTCCGTACCACATCGGATAATAACGGACTTTACCTGCTGGCCTGTTGTCGGAGGGTCTGTGTCCGGTGACCGGAGCACTGGTTCCGTGGCTTCGTAGTGATTCGGTCCCGATGAGGAGGCATCATCTTTGTTCTTCTGTGATAACTCGCGTTTGAGCTCCGAGCGCAGGTCCAGGTAGCAGAAGAGCGTGACGAGGTGCAGAGACAGCGAGAGGATGAACAAACACAGGAAGATGTTGCAGTTGTTGCATCTCGTCTGGCACTCACACACCTCACGCTCGCGCTCCTCTAACTTTACCGGCTCGTGCTTCGGTATCATGGCTGCGTGCAGTTCGGTCAGCAGCGCTTGCGCATGTCGTAACTTCCTACTCTCTCAGCGGCAGTTGGTCGTGCGGAGTAAACACTTCTCGGTGGGATCATCTAGTGTCCTGACCCCGAAGTGCGAGGACTCAGGATGATAACCTGCTGCGGCCAGTTCCTGAGACCAACCCCCTCGATCCCGATTGGCTGCCGATGTGACGTCATTTCATTGAAACTTTTTTTTCACGGAAAAGAGCGCGAGACACCAGACTGGCCAGATTCGCAGTAGTTTCTTGGAAAACGTCACAGATCTCTGTAGCAACGCTGTAGTAGTTTAGTCACGTGACAAAATGTTGCCACACGTTGTTTAAAAAAGCAACCCATATACTAGATTTGTGTCACGGAATTGCCTAACGGAACTATCAAAAATATTGAGTCAGGCCTACAAACCTTCAGCAACTATCATTCTCACCTAATTCTCACTTAGTAACTTAATTAAGATAATCTAATTAAAGGGTTGACAACATTGGATCTAGAGCATGCTGTGGGTGTGGGAACTAAAGCTTCATTTAACCCCGGTGAGTGAATGTGCAAAGTTTCACATCTTTAAAGCGTTAGAACAGATGACTGGTAGAGTATTTGTGCCGTATGATGAATTCTCCGTTTGAAAAAGAACTCCAAATCAAAGGAATTATTAAAATAATATATACGCAGTAACACTAGAAAGCACTGCTCTTTTTAAACATCTAAATTATCCATATATCTGCTCTCTGCTTATACTTTTCAAGCTCAAAAGCACTGATTAACTGAACTAGATTAACTCAACATATTGCAAATGGTTGACAGGCCGATATTGGTGTGTATTGCTTTATATCGACAAGCATTTGGCCACAGAAACAGATCGTCTCAAAGAAGCTGTTTTGACATAAACAGAACAATTAATATGATAAAAAAAAAAAGAAGACATTGGTGACCAGTAAGCAAGTTAAAAGTCAACAGTAGCTAGGAAATTCTGCGACAGAGAAAATGCAATGTGAAAGAAGTAGATCCAACTGCATGGTAAAATAAAGCTGAAATGTGTTTGTCTAATAGGAGCATGACGTGCATTCTAGGTTGAGTTTAAATGATGCAGTCATAGATCAGTTTTAGCCAAGAGAGTTTCAAGACCTTCGAACTAATTGCCATGGAAATCAAAAGAGTTTGAGGATGCTATCTGACCTCTCTATTTATTGCTCTTTTTCTGCGTGCGCTCTGCTCACAGCTGTGCTCCGTGTACTGCAGATCTTCTGTGACCTCATAAAGCCAAACTTTTATTATGGTTTTATATTAAATCTGTGTTGCTTTTATATTGCTCCAGACGCTTTAATCTTAAATCACTTAAATATTCACAGCACTGCTGCTGGATCGATTTTGAGCCACACACACAATTGCTGTCACACTTAGGGAACGTCGTCTGATGAGAAAATTATGTTAGTCGTTACACTCAGACACTATAACATTATGTCATTACAATATGTTGCAAAAGTTATGATACTTCCAAAAACTGGAAAACGTCTGAAAAACGTTTTCAAGAGAATGCAAACTATTATAATCAATTGATCTAAGAAACAAACACACACACACACACACACACACACACACACACACACACACACACACACACACACACACAATTATGTTTAGTATAAATGGAATGATAACATGCAGAAATGTTTTTTAATTTAATTGAAAAATATAACAATTTTAACAACCTTTGCAGTTAAGAAAGCAGCCATCTTAAATTTGTAATTCAGCCACAATGACAATAAATTAGTGAACAAGAGAGTGATTTACCAATTCATTCATTTTGGCTCTATGAGTGCAGTGAGTTTCTTTTCCTCCATTGTTTATATTCAAACTGGTACCGTAATGCACCCTTATTCCTTTCATTGTAGATTTAAATTCATTCATAACATCTTTTACACGCAAATTTTAGATTATGTAAAGCTTTTTGTTAAACATTAACCTTTAATTTGAGAAAACACTGACACCTACTGGCGACTTTCTGTACTGTCACAATCCATCAGAGTTTAATAGTAAAGGGAAAAGTGAGTTTGTTAATATAGCCACAGGTGACCATGTCGAAATTGTGCTTCGCATTTAACAAATCAGTAAAGACACACACACACACACACACACACACACAAACAAACCTACACAAACACACACACGGTGCAGTGGGCAGCCTTAAGTTGGTGGGGTTCAGGGTCTTGACCAAGGACACATTCTGTTGTGAAACACACCGGACCGGGATTCAAATCAGCAACTTCATCTCCCTAACACTGGACCACAACTGCCCAGGGTCTTTGTATGTATAACAACATCATTTTAAAATGTCAATCAATCTTTTTTGAAGAGTGTATATCAATTATTAAATTTGCTTACATCCCATTGATACGTTATTAATTTAACAATTCCTGATAACATCCCAACAGTTCACGGTGTAAAGCTTACACTTGTAAGCATTTATTACACCATGCAGGTCCTGACACCCATTTATAGCCAGTCTATACTCAACATCCTAACACGGTAAATACTAAAATGCGTATCTCTGGGAACATCTTAATTTACTACACAATGCACATCTCTTTCCAAAGAAACCTCCATGACAGAGGGAAGTAATAATTCAATTTTCCCCCAGTAGGTTTATAGACCACTTGGGTCGCATTTGCGTGGTTTTCAAAGACTTTCCCACAATGCTTTTTCAATTAATACGCTGTGGGTAATTTAGAAAGAAAAGCATCTGCAAAATTGTTAATACCAAAGCCCTTTATCAGCCCCTAAACATCAAGATCAACATGAAACACATGGGTTAATGTGGAAGGCGTTAATAGGTGTTGGCTAGAAGGTTATGGAAGCCATTACAGATGGAGCGGAGTTATGAACAGGGATTAAACAAAAACAAGTGTCACGGGAAGAAGAAAAAGACCAGTTTGATTTGGAAACACCATATTTCTCTTAGAACACAAATCATTTTCTGTATAAATACTGACGATACATTCTGAAGACCACCATGCACAAGAAACGGCTGAACTTGTGTTGGTTTTATTAGAGGAGAAATGTGACAATCTCATATAATCTCTATACTTTCTTTTTTTCTTCTTCTTCTTCTTCTTCTTCTTCTTCTTCTTCTTCTTCTTAAGAATGTCCAAAACAAATCAAGACGTCAATGAACCAATTAACCATGTGGTAGTTAGTCCTGATAAAACACTGGAAAACAGTTAAAAACACACTCTCTCACACCGAGCTCTTCCTACTGTCAATAAGACAGGCACAGACACTTTTGGTAGAGTCCATCTCATCTGCAACAGACAAGAATACTTTCACAGCATGTCTTCCAGAGGAGAGAGAGAGCGAGAGAAAGAGAGAGATGGTGGAGTTCCTCACTCCTCTCTCATAGAAACGTCTTCTATAGTCACTATGGCCTCCAAAGAGCCATTGCTGCAGTGCTGCACGGCTGTTATGGAGATGACAGTGTGCAGCAAGAACAGCACAAGCACACACAGTTTCAATTTACAACCTTGAAGCCGACTGGAACATGACGCTGCTCCTGAAGTCATCCTCCGATGCAGGGAGAAGGAGCCGGGCAGGCGAGTCAGAGCACACGCGGCCCCCACAGCCGAGTCACAGCCGCTCCATCTCACATCGCAGCATTCTGGGCCCTGACCCGGCAAATACTCCTCTGGAAACTCTGCTGAGCAAAGAGGCAAAACTGGGTTATCAAGGAAACTGATGCTAAATGAAGAATTCTGAATCCAGGCCTGGTGTTTCAAAGGACCCAATGGATCTATGGACTAATAAAAACCCGTGTTTAAAGCAACTACATTAGACCTCAATCAACCTAAATCATATAGATTATTTCTATATTTTGCGTATTTTGATGTTTAACGGGCAAGTGTGTTTGTCAAAATTTGCAATCGAAAAAATAACTGTTTGTGTCTTTTTCCGTGTCACCTTGCCTCTATTTTTACGTTTTTGGCAGTGTGGAAATTGGCTTGGCTGTTTGCCAGTGGCTCCTGGCCAAGACTCTGAGTTGATCTGTGTGTTTAAAGAGGATCATTTAAACAATTAAAAGGCATTTTTGTGGCGGTTTTCAAAAGTCACAAGCCCCACTAACTAAATAATGAATAAAAATTTGCTGGGTGTATTTGCTGAAACGTTGTATGATATATATATATATATATATATATATATATATATATATATATATATATAATCGTCTGTATCAATGTGTATTGATCGACAACCAATCACTTGTTAATGGCTTCGTCTCTTCAATAGTTCAACACTCAAAGAAAAAAAAGAAGGAAAAAAAAGAGCAATAATTGTTTTTGAGAGGGAAATAAAAGTTATGCATCAGTTTTCAGAAAAACACTACACAATTTACACGGACACCCTACCTTTTATTGTTATGGAATAAATGCGTTATGGACTAACAATGATGATTAGCTGAGACAACTGGGCAGTAAAAACAAGAATATTCTTGACAATTTGCAAAATGTTGGTTGCGACACAAACCCAAATACGTAGATCTGTTCAGATTGATAATCTATTCTAGATTTCAGAAAAAGCAACCATTCTGTCTTTTTAAACTGTATCTTGTTGCAATAGTCTGCTGGTCCGGTGAGTGTATTGAAATGTAGTGGCACGTTTTTTGGTAGAAAAACCGACAGTAGTGTAAACTACTTGAGTAAATGGACTTTGTTACTTTACTTAAATATTTTTGTGGCTACATTGTACTAGTAGTGAGAAAAATATAAGCAACTTTTACTCTCTCCTTGACTACATCTTTGATTGAGTATATGTACTTTACTCCACTACACTTAGATGGACACTTACAGTTACTCGTTACATTGTGCTTGAGTATATGTACTTTACTCCACTACCCTTGAATGGACACTTACCGTTACTCGTTACATTGTGATTGTGTGCGACAAGTCTGCATCACCCCGATTGCAGGATGCTAAAGGTACTGAATGCTATTTTACGTTTTTAAATGGGATACTTGGTGACTTTTACTCAAGTCTTCTTGGAATTGGTGACTTTTAAGGTATCCAAACTTTTACTCAAGTATGGTTTTCAAGTACTTTTTACACCTCTTAAACCGAGACTGTTACTATTCTGAGCAAGTAAAGTTGAGCTGCGCATTTGTCACATACCTGCACAGAGAAAGCTGGGGGAGCCGGCGTACAGCAGACGGTCATTGTCCGGAAGGATGAAGGGGCAGCTGGCTGTGACCTCACGACAGTAGCTTCTGCACGGAAGCCACCTTGCACAGTGCTGCTGGGAGACTGGGAAATATTCTGCACAGAGCCAGGCTTTGTACATCACCTGAAACACACACACCACCATCATCATCATCATCATCAACATCATCATTCATTCTTTGTTGCAGACATAATGTAGGCTCTTACCTGGCACAGGTGTGTTTGTGAGCGCACGGAGTAGTCGTCCGCCATGTATTTGCGCGTAAGGACCTCGAACTCCTCGTACTTTTCCTGAGCGTGTTGGTCGAGTCGGATGTAAGCGTGCACACAGGCGCTGCACAGATCCCCGTCCTCCGGTCCGCCGCTGAACAGGTCGTGGATGACCCGGGCCAGGCTGCAGTTCAGGCCGTCCGGACTGGTCATGTTCTCCAGCAGGTCCGCGATGGTGAGCGCGTCGCAGAAGGCCAAGCTGAAGTTCCGGAAGTACTGCAGAAAGGCGTGCGGCGACACGGTGGGCACAGGGACGGAATAGGAGGAGCTCACGGAGCCGCTCTTCTGCCGGTACAGCGCCGAGCACACGGACTCCAGAGGCGCGCGGCGCCGGGCGTCAGCCTCCACGCACTTCGGCCTGTGCTCCGTCAGATTGTTCAGCAGAACACCGCAGTCCTCGTCGTGCAGGCCCGTCTGGGCGTCGTGACTCGCGTTGCTCCAGGTCCTACGGTGAGTCCGCTCTCTGGTGCGGAGCTTGCCCCCCGCGCAGAGCCAGAGGTGGTCGGAGAACAGCGCGGTGAAGAAGAGAAGCGACGCCAGGCTCACGCGCCATTTCTGCACCTTCTCCGGCTCCGCACACGGCTTGTCGATCGGTGTGGTCACGCAGCAGATCTCGAACTCGGAGTCAAGTTTCCTTCCACAGCGCCAGGCGCCCGTGATCATATTATTTTAGGGGGAGACAAAGCGCGATCGTACACGGGCGGCTCTCCTCCGCAATAGAATCTCGCCGCAGCGGTTACATGGTGGCTCGACGCATATCGTTCACCTGCCTCTCGCAATTAATCTGCACCGAGATTACACCTGCGTCCGAATTACCGACACAGTGCATGATCAAGCACATGCCGCGAGAGCCCCCATCACCTAGTCCGCATCTCCTTGACAACGCATCGTACGCAGCATCCTTACTCATTCACGTGCAGCGCTTAGTCGGCGAGGGACGAGAGTGCCGATGTGCCTGTCTGTAGGGGGATTGTCATTTTCCCGTGGTCTTCTTCACTCTGTCGCCATCTTCGCTCACACTCCGACGAACCCTGAGCTGTTTTAATTGAAGGCGGGGGGTGTGGCGCGTGCGCCGTCGCGCGCATCCTTGACTCCTCCATTGACACTCCATTCACTAGGCGCGCTCGCCATTCAGTCGCAAGAACTGATGACAGCCCCTCGAGGGGACCACCGCGCGCGCGCTTCCGCTCCTGCTTATGAGCAGCGCTGCGCGGCGCCGTGAATTGCAATGAGGAGTTACGCGCGCACACCTACACGGCAAAGAGTTGCGGGTCGAAAAATCAAAACAAACACCTGTTGTCCTTGGTACAAGAAGTCGGAATAAATTATATTCGTGATGTCCCGCAGCGTTGCCGATGCCTTTGTAATACGTAGGTTACTTGCTACTAGCAATTGTACGTAATACGAAACATTTTAATAATGCGTAGTGAAAGCAATGATCAATAATAATGGCATTTTTGAACAGTGATGATGTGTTAAATTTGTTTTATTTGCTCGTTTTATTCTACAATGTACAGTGCGTATTTAATAAATCATTGTTTGGTTTAGGGCAACGCAGTTGTGCGGCGCTAGATGGCACTATACACCTATAAAACCCGCAGCAGCAGACTGAAACAAGCTGGTTTCAAGGCTTCTGGAACGTGTTGACAAGAGAGTGTAGGATTTATCACAGGGACGTTTGATCCTATGTAACAAGTCTTGAGGGACTAGGTGTGTTTCCGGGCCGAGCTCTGTCTAGTTTTTTTTATTGGTTTTAGAGCGTTTGCAAGTCTTGCTAGGCATATAAATGTCTGTATTTTCCTCGCACAGTGTGTGTTTTAGTGACGTTGTAAGAGACAGAGATCTTATGTAGATATCTAACAAAACATTTACACTAAACACTATCTTTTTAAGACAATACAGTGACTTGTTGTGTTTTAAATACAGGTGTTACTAACATTCCAATAGGAACAACAGTATGAACTAATTATATCATTTTTATGTGACTGGCTCACATCTGCCATTTTAATGTAATTTTGTTTTGTGTGAAAAATGTAGTATATAGCGTATGTTTGTGCAAGTCTATACTAGAAAATTCTGTTGCAATGAAAATGACAAAAATGATTTTACCAGGCCCACATGAATGCACTAAGACGCTAAGATCTGCAAATGCAGGCCTGTATCTATAACACACACACACACACACACACACACGACTGTATAAAAGACTGTTTCAAAAATCAAGCAATATGATTTTTCTTTCTAGATTCTGTCTCTCCCTGAGGATATTCTGGACTTCTACCTGTTTTCTAAGAGTGAGAACATACAAAATCCCAATGTGATTAAATACATACGCAAAATGCCTAATATTTTAGCAGTTACTTTTTATGTCTTAAATTGAACAGCAACAACAATTATTTTATTTTTAACATTTGGACTTTGCAAATGTTTGGGGACTTCAACAGCTTGTACGAACAAATAGATTTAACATGAATGTGCACAAATAACCTGTAAACAATCAAAGGTGAATGAGAAAACACCCGGTAAGCATACAGTCTGTTGCAAAGGGTTTTTTGGCTCATGATTTAACACAGACAATGAGGTTTGTTGAAGACATTTAGTTGTTTTTCATGGTTTAAATTTGAAACAATTACGGTATGTTATTTTATTTGACTTTGTTTTGTTTATTTTTGTTTGACAATGTTTTGACAGTTTTGTTTCCTGTCATTTAATCTGCTACAGAGCTTTATAAATCAAATTCAAACATATAAAACTTCAAAATATATAAAATATAAAAACAATATATATAAAATAAATATACAAATATAAAAAATATAAAAAAATTAAGTCTTTAAAGTCCCTCTTTAAAGTTTTCTTAACTATGGGAAACCTTAAAAGACCCAAGCTGCTGAAGGTTTTGCCTATCAAGATTTTGTAGATCATAGATATTGAACATTTGTGTGTATATATCTAACCATCAAGACGACAAGAACATATTACAGAACGTTTTCTTTCAAGCAAGATTGGGAAAAAAAATTTAAAGTCTCCCATTTGAATGACTTTTAGCTGCTAAAAAGTGTAGGCTGACTTAAAAACCCAGACTGGAATACTCTAAACTGGATTGAAAATACTGTCGAAAGATAATGATAATGATAATGAAAGGTGATGACGTACAAGAGGCATTATTGTGGAATAACAGTGGACGTTATGTGGAAGTTATGTACATGGTGTATCAAACTCAAATTGTTTAGTGGCCTTTCAAGCTAAGGAAACAGCACATTAGGAAAGTATTGTAATTAGACCACATTCCTTTTAAATGGCATTCCTGACATATTTATGTCATTTTTAACAGAAATGTCAAACTAAATGCATCTATATTATGGTCTACAGTATAATAGTATTCTGGTATGTAGAAAAAAAAAACATGATTATTTTCTGGTTCTAGTCACTTCTTGCTCAAGTCGTGGCAATGCACGGCAATCTTGTAAATTTAAAATTTACCTTGATCTGAAACTGATTCCCTAATTTAAGTAAAAAAAAAAAAGAAAGAATAGTTGCACACTCAAACCACATATTATTTCTCTCTCTCTCTCTCACACACACACACTTTTTTTATTGACAATGACGTCACAATTTATTTATTCGGGGAAAAAACGGTTTCATTTGTGTACATTTTTTCCTTTTAAAATACAACACTTCTGCAGAATTTTATATATTCTGTAACTGTTGGTTTGCTTTTAACTTTTTTACACCAGTTGCCGGCCTGAGGGCAAAGTAGTGTGGGGCGTAATCGGCCCCCAAGCCGGCAGTTTGAGACCCCTGTTCTTTATCATTCCAAATAGTCCAAGCTGTTGTAAAGCATTCCAAAATACTCTTATTTTAACCAAACCAGCAGCAGATAAGTTCTGCTGTTGCTTTGTAGACACAGTTGTTGCCCACAAGTTTAGAAAAACTCACAAGAACATGTTTAAATGCTGTCTGTTCTATAGTCAGAAAGAGCAAAGTGAATTGTATGGCCAAAATAATGAAGAGGTAAAGCCTTCAGAGACAGAACATCATTACCTCAATCAGACGTGGTGGGAACCTGATGTTTGGGGATTTTTCAGTCGGTTGACCAGGGAACCTAATCACAGCAAACGGCTCCATGAAAAAGGGGCAATAAATCAAAAAAACGACACTCGGCCTCCGGCTTCTGTGGACACACACAGGACAAGGACTGAAAACACACAGTAGACTTCCAAAAATGGTTGGCAGAAAAAAATAGTCCGGACTTAAAGTTTATTAAATCTGTAGATTTTATGTAAATCTTTCGGGCACGCACATTTTTGTCACTTTTTGTTTACACGTATGAGTAATATTTGTTTTCCCCACATAGATCACAGTTGATAGAGCTTAAACATCAAAGAATAGATAATGGTCATGCAGAACACGTGTACACACCTTTACAATTAAAACCAGTTCTTACGAACCCGCATCCATATTGTCAATGTTTTATTTGAATGCGGTGTGTAAGAACATCTCAGAGACGTGTGTGGGAGGAAAAAAGCACTAGAACGCTGTAGGTAATCAACCACATCCTAGATGAGGGTTTAACCGATTTTGTCACTTTGTCATAATGATGCGTGAAAAAATAAAAATAGTTTTGCTACTAGAGAGCTCATTTTCCTTCTTTCTTTTCATCATCACCACCATCGTCTGACCTCTAATAGAAAGGAAAGTATTGTAAAAAAATGAAGGAATAGCAGAACGTTCACAGATCTTTATAATGAGCAGAGCAATGCGGTTGTGATCCAGTGAGAGGAGTTGGATCTGCCGCTCAAGCGTTGCAGGTTCGAAATCGAGTAACAAAACCTAATTTTTATATGGTTCTAGTGACCATGTTGACAAACTTCCCTCACTCACGTCAACAACAACAACAACAACAACAACAAGGCACAACATGTAAATTAAATATTTATGCAGTGATTTCGGCGTGGCGCAGTTTGTAGCGCTGTCTGTGGAGAGTCTTCATGTTCTTCTCATGCTTTTGTGGGTTTGCCAGAAATTGAGTATGCGCGAGAATATGGTTGGATTGTTGTGTTTATTTCGACTTTTTGTTTTAATGGACGGTATAATGGCGTAACGCTGCAGTTAGACAGTCAGCCAGCAGAGGGCAGCAGAAGCTGGATTTCTCAGCTCTATGTGGAATGCGTGTGTAATGAAATGTGCTGATTGATTTTGTGTTTTGGAATTCTCAGAAATACAATCCACAGCTTCATAATGAGCCAGAGAAACCACAAATCTGTACCAAAAACACATAAGTCAAAGCCAGTCTGTTACACAGTTTCTTACATCAGCATTCTCAGTACTCTATCAGAACCACTCTCAATCCCTTCTAAACACAACTGGGGTTAAAGGTTTTACATTGAAGGCCTTTCCCCCCTCTATACTTATATCTCCATAGGGGATTAAGCCATTTGTACTGTTTAATTATGCTTTATTAACAATACTGACACACAATTAAACTATTCACACTAAACAAAGAATAATATTTCCATGGAAAATATACACTTTGAGACAGAAATTATAACAACATTGAGAAAAATATATTCAGAGTACACACACATACATTATTCAAAATTTCAATAAAGATAATTAGGTGCATAGTGTATACATAAATACACACTGTACTGTGTAAATGTATATAAATGTATGTGATATTATAATTTTCTTTCATAAACTCACAGTGCGTGTGTGTGTGTGTGTGTAGTCCGCACTTTCCCCCGTGACAGAAAAATGATCCTCTTTGCCAAGTTACATTAGTGTCAGCGCGCGACGTGGCACAGTAACACACGCGCAATCATCGTGGCCTATCAGATTCGGAGCGTTTGTGAGGCAGAGAAAAGAATTCAGAGGAAATCTACCATCACATCCTGTCACTCCTCACGGACACAAAATATCTGAGTTTCGTTCGGTTCAGAAATATTCTAAGCTAACTTGTCATATGTTGTACGCAGGCAATACTCTGGAAATGAAACGAATACATGAGAGTGTAATTTATTTATGATGAACTGACATCCACAAAACAAACACTTTCATCATGTTGCGACTTCATGGGCATAATGGAAGAAAGATCTTGATTATGTGAATGAATAATTGTATTTCCTGGAGAAACCACAGCCTGCACTACCCTGTGATTGAAGAGTCACACACACACACACACACACACACACACACACACACACACACACACACACACCTCATGTCTTTCCCTTTGACCCTTCAGCGCTGATGGATTCATTGTAAGCGGTTGCCTTCCTGCTAAGAAAACTTTTAGCACCTTCTATTTGTACAGATGTTGGCATGCAATACTCTCTTTTTCAGACACACACACGCACACACAAACACACACACACACAAACACATGCGCACACACACACGCACACACACACACACACACACACACACACACACGATTATCAACTTAATCTTTCAAAAGTGGCAAAAAACATTGTTGTGCAGAAGGCTAAATTTATTAACATTCTTCAGATATTCATCTTATAATTTTACAGTTTCATTTTCTAAGTTATACGTGTTGTTTTGATTATTTTATTCATGGTTGCATTTGATTTCACAACGGTTTCACGTTGATTTATAATGAAAAAAACAAAAAGAATTGAAACGATAAAAAGATGGGAGTTACACTGTTGTAGTAAAATATAATGATAAAATGCTGATTGTTTTTTTTAGCTTGAGTGATTTTCTGTTTTGTTTTATGGGATTTCAATTTCAGATAATAAAGCTCAGAGGCCTGTAAAAATAAAAGATATGCACGTGGATCTTAAAACAAACGGCTCGATCTCACGGTGACACTGTTATTACGTGAAAAAGTCTCTTTTACTGGAGCAAATAATGATTAGTTTCGTTTTTTCAGTAAAATAAAGAGTACAGTACTTATGTTTTCACAACCACAAAATCACCATCATAAACCATGATACATAGTTTGTATAAAAATAGAAATTGGATTGGTCATAGTTACAAAAATATAAAATATTTGTATACATATATATATATATATATATATATAAATAAATAAAAATCAGTAGGTTTAATACTTTAATAAATTTGAATGAGATAGCAATTCACGCCATCTTGACCCAGACGTTGCTTGAAGCCTTAATACTTTAGCAGGATTTACTTCCAGACACAGAATTATGTTACCAGATTTACATGACTTAATCTTCATTCTTCATTTTTTTTATTTGTTTGGCAAATTGTTTGAGACCTTTGTAAAAAGAAAACAAACTTAGAAATGTGGACCAACCCACCAAAAAAGGCTGAAATAAAATGTCCACATTGAATATAAAATACAGTTAATCAAACTGAAAAGTAAAAATATGACTTTTTTTTAAATATCCATTTAGTATTTTTATTTTTAATGATTCATTAGTCTTCTAAAAGTATAAAACACACACACACACACACACACACACACACACACACACACACACGCACACTAGTGTAGTATGACATCAGTGGAAAAATCAAATACGTAATTAGAATAAACTTCAGGAAGCAGCCGTTTACTATGGATGGGTAAAAGCATCCAATTTACTTATCAGAGTGTGAGACGTCGGATGGCTGTGACAAGGCCACGCTGGAACACCACAACTATGGAAACACACACTGGGCCGACTGTACAGAGATGCCACGTAGTCAAATATTAAAACGCCATCATTCACGCCGCTGACCGCTCATTATTATTCAAAAATCAACACGTGCAGCCAATTAGGTGACATGAAAAACAAACACAAAAAAAAAAGTTCTGTGATTTGCTACTGTCGACACATGCGGAAAGTAAATCGCCGCAAGAACACGATCCATTCATTAGGTAAAGAACATTTTGATTTAAAGAGACGCGGCTTTCTGCTCACTGCTCAAGTCCAGAGCAAACATGGATCCTAATCCTCGGCATGTTTATGAAAGTGAGCAACAGTGGTCTCTCAGTGGTTTGTGAAGCGAAGCCTCACCCGGAACACGTTCTGCCATGAAATCTCTCTCTTAATCAACCACAGACAACAAGAGGAGGGCCGCAAATAATAGCACACGCTGAGGCCGCAAAAGCAAACATCCTGTCTGAGAAGAACACACATTCCTCACTCTCTTTCTTTCTTGGTTCTTCATCCCTGTCACTGTTTTTTTTGTGTGTGTCCTGAGATGGTTTCATCTCTTGTTCTCAGCTTGTGCTGGATCAGCCCTTACTGTGCCATTAGAGTTCAGTCTATAACGCTGCGGTGGAAGGAGGAGCATTACCAGGAGCAACCCTGCTCACAAGAAAGACCCCCAGAAGCCCCTCTTTGTTCGCCTGTTTATTTTGAATGACAAAAAGTATGAGGCAGGGGGAAAGCTCAATCCTGGGCTTCCATACTGAGTTTTAATAATGCAACCCGCTTTAATGAGTGCTGGTTAAAGTCTACTCATTAATTATTTAACCCGTGTAGGACTGTTTGAAAGTGGTGACCCTGTTTGGGAAGAAAAACATCCAAAGATGTCAAGAGCTTTAAAGTTTTACAATTCACTGATGTTTCGGAGACGGCTGAAAAGATCCTAACTGGGAATGTGGGAAAAAAATCTAAAAAAACAAGGATTCCCCGCAAAACTTTAAACACTTTACACAAGTAAAATGAACAAGTTTACAAAAAAAAAATCTTTAGAAATCTTTTAATAATTGATCAACTTTATTTACACTGTATATTTGTGTATATACGGTAGTTATAATATACTTATATATACATATGTATGTAAATAATTGAAATAAACCTACTTTACTTCATAAATTCTTATTCTTAAACTGTACTTCAACTTTATAATATCAATTATGTGTTCTTCTCAACTATAGTTATTTAATGCAGTTCTAAGAACGCACGCACACACATACACACACACACACACACACACACACACACACACACACACACACACTCTCTCTCTTCCTGTGTGATAATAATATAATTCATCCCTATGAATGAAAGGCGGGGCTCACTTATGGCCACCCAATCACAGAGCGGAACACTCAGACACACACATTCACTCATTCACAACTAAAACCAAATTACCCAAATTTAACTAAATATTTTTTTGGGAGCAAAAGGAGACCCAGAGGAAACCCCGTTTTCTGAGAGTTGAAACAGATGTTTACATTTACATTGGCACATAAAGCCGTTTCTTTCATCATGGGATCAACTCCTCTCTCTCCCTGAAAGAAGCAAAAACTGTCCAGAAGCAAAACAACTAGAGTGAGAAATCGCTGAAAATGTATGTGTTCTTAAGCCACGTCACAATATCTGCCTTCACAAACAACATCATGTCATCCTGTCTCCTTGAACAAGAGCAGTAGGTGAACTAATAGACTAAACTAAGATATCTTGGATTAATGCAGCGCTAATGCAATGGCCAAATGTCTCAGCAGAGAGTAAAGTCGGTCTGCAAGCCAACAACCAAAGCCAAAAGAGTCTGAAGCCAAAGCTAGGCCGGGCTGCGCTCTAAACCGCACTCAAAGTGTTGGCTTAAAATTCCCTGTGCTGTCAAGTCCCTGTTGGACGGAGGGAAGAGCGGTCCAGTGACAGCAGCACATGGACATAAGTGAGAACGGGTATGCGGGAGAAATATCATTTAATTTCCAACGCAAACCTTCATCAAGTTCAACTGCGGCCATTAGAAGGCAACACCCACAAAACACTGAGAAACTATTTGCAGCTACGAAAACAAGATCCTCTGGTCCATAATGCGGTTTGCTGATTAAAGGACTTTTAATTCACAGTTCATTCAGCTGTAAAATTATGTGAAATAACAGATTCATGCACACAAGCAAATAAGCTCTTTGGGTTTCTCACCAGCGTAAAGTTCCAGTCAGTTTCACACAGACGGCTGTGTGGTTCTTTTCCGGAACTGGTTAGGTGCAAGAATATGCTTCTAATTCCAACAACCAGCGGGAACCTTTACACACTACTTTTGACAGAGGAAATGAAGGGGTAAGGAAACACACACACTCGCGCACACACACAAGTCTCAAAATAATGAATGCAGCTGTTTGTAATTCACACTCTTGGATAAATAAAAAAGGTTGAATTTGGATGTTTGGGAACCATAAAGAAGCAGCTGAATCCTTTTAGTATGAAAAGAAGAATGTTCAGACACACACACACACACACACACACACACACACACACACACACACACAGAAACTTGTTTATACAAAGGTATCCATAACTTAAATAATTAATTCGTTCCAAAAGGCAACAATTTTGCACGTAGAATCGCATTTTACACCATAAATGTCCTAATCGAA
The DNA here is from genome assembly GCA_028031935.1 of Paedocypris micromegethes. Taxonomy (NCBI): domain Eukaryota; kingdom Metazoa; phylum Chordata; class Actinopteri; order Cypriniformes; genus Paedocypris; species Paedocypris micromegethes. Next base: position 3,760,815 of record CM051493.1, read on the forward strand.
TCTAAGACTGGATTTGTTTATAGATTATAAAATATTGGCAATAACAGTATTACTTGTTTTTAAACAGTTTTTGATGAAAGAGATTAAAAAAACACGGAAAAATTAGTACTGTGGGACTAAAGAAAAGGATGCAATTTAGTTTCATTTTCTTTGCGGAACACAGAGTAAGTTAAGGTTACGGTTACTGTTTCTTTTATGTGCAGAACTTCTCCTTGAATGCTAACTGTAAGAAAAAGACCTCAGAGCTCAACATTGTTGCTACAACATTTGGCCTTTTTCGCCGTGAAACATGACTAGAGACGATGATTTCGTGAAGACGCGCTTTGTAACTTGAAACTTTTGTTAGTAGAGCCATTTGTAAGTTGAGGTACCACTGTATATCAAAATAGGGTCCCATTATTGACATATATACAAAACAATAAGTTCCCTCCACCTGACCCACACCATCAAAATATTCCCCCTGTCTACCACTTCTAATCTAACCTAAACCAAAACTAATATCCTCTGCTATATAACCCAGTAATGATCTCGAGTAAATGAACTTTATTACTTTACTTTGTACTCTACAACTTGTGGCTACTTTGTACTCCATTTTAAATGTTAAAAACTGTTTCTTGTACCAATAATATAAGCAACTTTTACTCTCTACTTGACTACATTTTTTATTTTGAGTATGTGTTCTTTACTCCACTACATTTGAACGAAAACTTTATTTACGTGTACGACAAGTCGGCATCTTTTTCTACCGTGATTAATTTCTTGGACAGGCAGTGCGATTTTGCCATCTGCAGGATGCTGAAGGTACTGGATGGTATTTATGAGCTAAACCCCCTTGACCCTCCAACAGGCCTTGACAGTTGTGTGGTCCAGCCAAAGGTCGCCACAAGTGGTCCTCATAGGTCCCCACTTTACTACAAAAACATAGCAATCGGGTCCCCACTTTGACCAAAACGCCTGTGCACACACACACACACACACACACACACACACACACACACACACACTCGGAGTAATGAATATAAATGACACGAAAAAGGAAAGTGTTTATGTATCACCCCTTTGATGAAAGAACATAGTGAAACCACAAGATGAAGGAAATGTCCAGCGATGTGTTTTCTTTCTAAATGATCTATTTCATCCCAGCTGTCTTAATGAAGGCCTGAAATGTGATTTCATCAGCAACCTCTGAGAGGAAGGACGAGGAGCGATCATTAGGAAACCAGTGCGTAACGTGTGTGTGTGTGTGTGTGTGTGTGTGTGTGTGTGTGTGGGGTTATACGAGATGTTCCATGTGCACGCCACAGTCGCCTCAGAGCCACTTAGTTCTGAAAATGGAGAAGAAAATCTATCCATTGCTCTTTTTCCCCTCATAAGCCAGGAATCAATCATTTGCGCAATCTGAAATGTGCATTTTTTGCTCGAATAGTTCGATTAAGTAATCCATAAGACGGCGGGGATTTAGTGTTAGGCACTCGGAAACAGAACAGATCGCCTGCTTTGACACGCCGAAGACTTTGGTTGTGCACTTTAACTCTGCGTTTGAAAAGTGTTGAAAGACAAGAATACGGTTGAGCAGGTCAAGTACAGCGCTGTTTTATCACGGTGTAATCTGATTTCTTTCCCGGGTAAAATCTCCATTAAAACATACCGCATATGACACGTTTGATATAATACTATGACCATATGTGCTAAAAAGCTTTCAAACAAAGTATTAAAGCATGCATGAAACGTATTTGCAAGCAGGAAAAAGCACACGCTCTTGGAAGGACCGTGATGGCTGAAGATCAAGTTTGCTCTCAAGAGAATCTCCACCACGCCGAAGCCGGAGACTCGTAGCAGAAACTGCCATCACTTTTTTAGACTATTCTAAAGGCTTTGGAAAATACTGGATTTATATATAAAAAGCGCCAACAACGATCAAAATAAAACATGTGCACATAGTTCTGCAATAATTAATTATAGCGTGAAATTATGGGATGACATGGCTGAGCAGTGGGTAGCGCTGTTGCCTCCCTGTTGCCCCTGCGTGCTTTTGTGGGTTTCCGCTGGGTTTCTCTCCGCAATCCAAAAATATGTGTTCAGGAGAATAAGAGTCCGAAAAATTGAATGTGTAAGTGTGAATGTGTGATTGGTTGGCCAACAGTTAGGGTGTGTCTCCGCTTAATTCCAGAGTTTGGATTGGCTGCAACTTGTTAGAAACGTGTGGATTTGTCTATAAATATATTACAAAATTAAATGTATGACTTTATATTAGATACCAAACTTTTCCATTTTATAACGTATTCAATTATACAGCATTTACACACACCCACACACACACACACACACACACACACACACACACACACACACACACACACACACACAACACACACACACCACACACACTTTTCACTTTGCATGTATGCATTTAAAAAAAAATATATCTTCTGATATGAAGTGCAATTTGTTATTTGATACAAAAATTACAAACATTAGTATCTAAATATATATAATACTATATATATATATATATATATATCACACTATCACTAATATATATATCATACCACGTGTGTGTGTGTGTATACACAGTGTATACATATATACAGAATGATCAATAATGCACAGAAACTTTGAAAGTTTACAAAATAATCTTTTTACTGTCTTCATTTCAGTGCATGAGGCAATCAACAATATATATTTGATTTTGGTACAGTTAAGCCAAATCCCGTTGTCTCAACCTGCAGTGCTTTAAATGGACGTAGTGATCTCTTACATCCCAAACAAAACATTGTAACGACATTAATCACATTCCTGCCCTTTGTAGCTGGCTACAATAACTTAGTAAATCTCCTCAAACGAAATGTCTTCGAAAAAGTGAACGAGAAGCCATTGCTGAGCAAATTCATTTAGGCACATATTGTATATACTAAAACTACTTTTTAAGCCAAAAGATCTGGAGTTTCTTGAATTATGTATATATAATTTTGTTTTCTATGTAAACAGCAGAGGAACTTGAACTGCATGAGAATTTAATCAGTGTGCCAACACTAGTCGTATTTCAGCCAGAAAAACATGTCTGTTTTACAGCTAAATATGATATATTTTGATTAAAAACGAATTTTAATTCCAGATGTTCGTGTTTTGCTTCTCATGCCAGTGTCCTGTTGGCTTGTTGGGAAATATTCTGAGTGGTTGGTGTCACAAAAAAAAAATTAATTGGTTGGAGGGTTGCCTTTATAAATGAGGAAAACTAGAACATTTATAAAATATATCGCACAAGTGACTAATAAATAACATGTATTCAAGCAAATTATGCAGACTTGTGATCTTTGTGGACAGTGATTGTGACCTTGGAGCCTTAAACTATTGGGGTAAATCCTTTACAAATATGTACATTTGTGTACAGGATATTTCTATAATAATAATAATAATATTCCTTTAATTAGTTATGCTTATTATTTTTATGTAAAAAGTTTCGTCATGGAAAAAAAACTACTCAGAATTCACGATTACAAATGTATACAATTGAATACAAAATGATAAAGAATCACTTTACCATTTACACCCCCCCCCCACACACATATACATTTATATTTTTATGGTGTATATGTATAGGGTAATATATATGTAGATAAATAATATACTCTATACTCTAGTAGTATAATTTTCTTTATACACAGATAACTAAAAGTATGTGTGTAATAACTAAATATTTTTACACTTCAAGCTTAAATAGAAACCAAATGTTTCTTTTAGCAAGTAAGTGTTTTTCTTTAAGTTTCAGTGTCTGCTTTTCTCCATGTGGTGTTGAGATGTTAATACTGTTGTGGAGCTGCTTTAGTAGTTCTGAGAAGGCTTTGTCCGTTACGAAGAGCTTATTTTAGCTGCAGTGTGTGGCACAAGACTTTTTTCGCTCATATGTTAATTGTATGTCTGTTCTTCTTTTGATTAGGTTTATTATTTTCACCAGATATTTGCATAGATAAGAGACCAGAGGTGTAAAAAGTACCTGAAAACCATACTTGAGTAAAAGTACGGATACCTTCCTGTACAAATTACTCCTAATAAGTCACAAATAAAAGTCACTCCAAGTCTTGTGTATAACTCATAAAGAAACCAATTTTAAAATAACTTAAGTATTGAAACTCATACTGAATGGTGCTCACAAAACACCTAGAAGCATATTTGCGATTCTTTCTTTCCTGATATAGAAATGAAATGTAACACCTCAATTTTTCAAAATGGCAGAACAAAATAAATAAAAAAGGACAAAAAGTCAGTCAAACTCAAATGAGAAAAAAATGCAACAAATAGCATCCAGTATCTTCAACACCCTGCAGATGGCGACATCGCCTCGTGCACCTAAGAAATTCACAATGGTAGAAAAAGATGCAGACTTGTCACACACAATCACAATGTAATGAGTAACACTAAAAATTAAATAGAGAAACGGTAAGTGTCTATTCAAATGTAGTGGACTAAAGAGTACATTTAAGCAGTCCAAAATGCAGTCACATAGAGAGAAACAGTTGCTTATATTTTTGATACTCAGTACAAGTACAAAGTAGCCAAAAATACTCAAGTGCAGTAACACAGTACATTCACTCAAATACTTTACACCACCGTAAGACAATTAATCCTCACACATTTAACGATTACTAAATGTTTTGCCACACGCAACCATTTATGTGCATGACCATTTAAAAAATACTTAAAACTCTCTATGTGTGACTCTATGTGTGACTAATCACCAAATCGTCAGCTCCGGAATTTTCCAATAATGCAGACTGACCGTCTGAGGAACATCAGTGGTACCTGATGGGATGCACAGCTGCTGCCGTCTCCTTTCAAGCCTTTAATGGACAGAACAGAGCCGAGGCAGGACAGTAGAGGGCAAGCAGGAAGCAGGAAATGACACGGGTCATTCTCAAACTGAAGACCCCAGGAGACCACCACACACCACTGTCATGTCACAAACACGTGGCTGTCAACCCTGAACAGATCTTCCACAGCGTGCGGCTTTTAAGGACTGGATTGCAGCTGGAAAAGAGGCACAAAAGCCTCTTCCTTCAGAATCTCCAGTCCTGTCATGGGAATCGCGGAAGAGCTGATTTACACCAGGCTGTGGAGAACACAAGATGTTTCGTTGTGTTTTACAGTTATGAGACGTTTATTCCACTGCTGGTTTGCAGATACGCATTCAGACTCATTATCATGAATCTCACAGGACTTTGAGAGGCAAATGAGAGCAGATAGGAACACGTTTATGGGTTTGCATTTTTACAGTAGACATGCAAAGTTCTGCGGTATCTGGCTGTTTGGTGCTTCAGTCTCAGATTGGCGCAGGAGCTTAATCTGCGTTTGCATCTCTGACACGGGGAACAGTTACACTCTCAGGTTCTCTCCACTTCCCGCATCCCACGGCGCTCTTTAAATTCTTGTACGTCAAATTCTTAAAAGCAGCTAACGTCCAACCTAAACAACGTACGGCCAGACAAATGTGTACATGGGCCAGAGCGAGCGAAACTGCCGAACTTGTGGTATTTACTGTTGATCTACATCATGAACTTGTCCGAACACAAATGAATACGTGGAAAGAAATTGCTGATTAAATACAGAACCAACTTGGCAGGAAATGTGATTCTTTTCCTCTTTTACTCTTTAATTCAGAATTCAGCCTGTTTCTCTCTCTCTCTCTCTCTCTTTCTCTTTTATTGCTCTATCTCAGTTTATCAATGTGTTTCTCTTTTTTTATATTTCTCTCTCTCTCTCTCTCTCTCTCTCTCTCTCTCTCTCTCTCTCTCTCTCTCGCTCTCTCTCTTCATCTGCCTTTGTTGCTAATGGTCTGCCTGTCTGTCTGCCTTTCTTTCCTCTGTCCTTCTTTGATTTCCTCTCTCTCTCGCATCATCAGTCCATCCATCCCTTCATCCAATTAACTGTCCAATCGTTTGTCCATCAGTTTGTCAGTCATTTTCCGCTATCTCTCTCTCTCTCACTTTCTCACTCTCTCATTTTCATTTTTATTTGCTTGATTCCTTCTCTTTCTCTTTTCTGATTTTCTCTCTCCCTATATATTTCTCTGTCTCTCATTTGATTCTATTTAGAGAAAGAGAGAGAGAGAGAGAGAGAGAGAGAGAGAGAGAGAGAGAGAGAGAGAGTGGGAAAGAAAGACAGAGCTCTCTTTCTCTCTGTCTTCTCCACCTGTCTCTCTTTTTTTGTGTTTTAATTTCTAGAGATATAACTTAACTTTTCTATCTCTAGAGAGAAAAACCTTAAAAGAGCCCCCTTTTCTTTCTTTCTTTCTTTCTTTCTTTCTTTCTTTCTTTCTTTCTTTCTTTCTTTCTTTCTTTCTTTCTTTCTTTCTTTCTTTCTTTCTTTCTCTATCTCTCTGTCTCTCTGTGTTTTCAGCTTCTCTCTCCCCCTCTTTGTTTCTCTCCCATTCTCCGTCTCTCTCCATCTCTCTCAGTAATTTATGGCTATAAATCAGAGCTCATTTAAACTGATAACAGTTCAAAATAAAGCCAACAGCACATGACACTGTGCAGAATGAGCGTACACATGCTGTTGGTTATGTGGAATTTCTTTGATTCACTGATCCAGGAATTTTCCAGCTTTTGTGGGCGTACGAAGACGACGCAGGGCCTTCGATTTATTTCACGCGGCCGATTAATTTCAATTAGTTGGAATAACTGCGCCGTACAGAAACAGTCGGACAGTTACAGACAACTTAGTCTTAGTTGCTCCAATTTCATCCAACTTTGGACTTTCCCAAAAAAAAAAAAAACAAACGACAAGATTAAACGCAGCATAATGAATTGTTTCCTAAACTGATCTAGGACAGAGAGGTCAACAACGCTCCACTCTCCTCTTTCTCTTCATCTGGGAAACAAATGGAATATTGCAAACGGTTAATCATCCCTGCGATGAGCGCTAACCTAAACTCACACGCTGACCTCGGACCGCGGAGGTGTATATCACTCTGTTTCTCTTCCCCTCTGCACAGGAGAGTCGTGCTGTGTGATTTTGGGTCTCCTCCTCGCTGATATCATACCCCCACCCCCCATCAGCGACCCTTAAGCACACACACTCTCTGTTGGCTCTCTCATCTCCTGCCAGGTTTTCTTTATAATCCTGCTTTTCAGATTTTTGGAAGACGTGTGTTAATTTGTGTGCAGTCTTACCCCGAGGAGCGAGACGGAGATAACATCATCACAGATCGGAGAGAGGAACCTTTAGTGCGTAATTGAATAAAACATTTATAAATCAGAAGATTAATGCGACGCTGCGATGATGGACTGTAATGTCTCGAGACAGATGCTGAGATGAGAAAGCCCCACTATCAAAAGACATGAAATTGGGCTTGAGAGGCGAGTGCTGCAGGAAATGAGAAACAAACGCTCTCTATTCAGAGCGGGGGCTATGAAATACTGCCCTATTACCGAGTCTCTGTCTATAGAACACAAGCTCTAATCACTGTCACTGCCTCCTCGACATCTTAATAAACTCAGGACAAAGAGATAGAGAGAGGCTCCGCTGGGATTAAAGTTTCGAAGCGGAATCGGAAACTTCTCATAAAATATGAAACACCGGCTGGTTTCTACAAAAAAACAAAACATGAGCTCTCTAGTCGAAAAAAGGCTAAGGAAACAAATGGAAGAAGAGAACGTTGCAAGTATGGGGAGAGAAACGGAAGAATGCTTCTCAGAGAGCATGCTGGGATCTCTCAGTAGGGGGGTGGGACCAGAGAAGCCGTGGGGGGAAGGGCTTGTTTAATTGATGGATGCTTTGTCAGGGGTTGTGCGAATAAAACCCAAGTCTGTTTAGAGAGGACAACTTCAGTTGTTGTTGAAAAGCTTTCATCAAAAGCCTTGAAAAGAGAGATGTGTTTTTCTGAAATGTGGAAAAAAATGCACTTGTGCTTCAAGTATATATACTTTAGTTGTCATCAAAAAGATTTCAATAAAGAAGTTTCTTTTCGAAATGTGAATACCCCACATGTATGCGCAGAGACACTAATACTATTTATTATAAATACTAATTGTAATTGTAAAAATGTAATTATTGAAACACACATAATTGTTAAACACCCAATACATACTGTCATACACATTACATTACATTACTGTAATTACAAAGTTAACACAATTTATAAGGCAGATTTGGAGACCCACAAGCCATATGCATTGTCCATCGATCTATCTATCTATCTATCTATCTATCTATCTATCTATCTATCTATCTATCTATCTATCTATCTATCTATCTATCTATCTATCTATCTATCTATCTATCTATCTAAGCTATATGCATATCTGCCTGCATGTCCGTCCATCCATTCATCCATTTCCATCTACCACACACACACACACACACACACACACACACACACACACACACACACACACACACACGCACACACACACACCTACACACATACATACATGCATATATTTATATAAAATACATATACTGTATGTAGACAATATGTACTATAATGTAAACTGGTTAGTTGCGATTGTTTCATATTATTCCATTTTTAGCTTGTAGGAAAGGCAGGTCTCTTATTTTGGCTTTGTTTTCTCAGACTAACTCACTTATGTTTGCAGCGAGATCTGGCTACACTGTGTGTGGGATTCAGCCTTTTCTACGAGCTGCTCCCAAGTAAAGTGAATGAGGAAGTTTTCAAAGAGAAGTACGGGTAGTTCCGACGCCACAGATTTATTAGTTTGACCTTTTTCTTTCCTTTTTTCTTTTTTTACAGACTAAATTCAGCTTAGAGAGACCTAGACCCCGGTGATTGGTTACAGTGGCAAGAAAAATTAGAGAAGTGACATGAATGTTATGTTAGAAAGCCACAAATAGTCATTGTTTATGGTCAGTTGTCACGACGGCACGACGTGCTGCGTGAGCGCACAAGGAGAAAGCAACGAGCGGGGCGGAAAGGTTCAGCGTGTTTAAACTCATAATATATATGTATATACAGACCATGGCTTGTGTAAATGATCACATGCATATTTCAAAGTTTAGTGCTCTAAGATTGCGTGCATCTGGGAATGCATGAATGATTTATTGGTCAGGTCACGGACAGGTGAGACCCAACTCTGTGTAAGAAGAGTCAGACAGGTGCAGAATGTATAGAGCTGTTGTCTTTGACACAGCAGGGTGTGTGTGTGTGTGTGTGTGTGTGTGTGTGTGTGTGTGTGCTTGAGAAAAGGAATGTGTTTTGATAAAGATAGCTGTAAACAGAGAAATCCTGTCACATGCGTGTCCACATAAACATCTGGAATGTTTTCCAGCCACCCATGTACGAAACAATGAAACGAAAACTGAAATTACGCGTTCGGCATGGATGTATTTTCAGAAGCGTGACATTAACTTGATTATCCTCACATCGCGTCCATGCATTGCACTCGATGGCCGAGAGATGGTTGGCATTTTTTCTGCTGTATTGCAGCTGTGCGCTGACCTCGCTGTGCTGTTTTGAATGTGCATTTGTGCTCTTATTTCAAATCAGTTTATAATGATATAATGACATAATGGAGGTCATGTGTTCCAGATGAACAGCCAAGTGACAGCAGCCAAGCCTTGACGGCGCTCAATTAGAGGGGAATATTTAAAAACAGTATAGTTAAACGGTATCATCTACAATCGACTACCGTGGATCTGCTCAAGTACTTATCTACACTCATCTAGACACACACACACACCTGAAAAAACACACAAAAATCTGCACCTGCAAACTCACACACTCACACAAACTCGCAAGAATTTTTTTCGCGCTTTTTTAGGCATGCTAACCTTTTCCCTGACATTCAAGGCTAAATTTGGATGTCTGGACATTGTCCTTTAATAACAGAAACACTCATCGTCCTCACACAAACACGCACGGACACGTGAATATATTGATGAACTCACTGTAACTCTTATTACGAATATTTTCCACGGTCAGGATTATAATATCGCTTTATTGTGAAATCTCACACACACACACACATACACACACACACACACACACACACACACACATATGGTTAACGTATTTTCTGGACTATAAGGTGTACAGAAATCAAATAAAAATTTCTGATTCTGAATCTTACAGTTTTTCTCAGTCGCTTTAGTACAATTCTCAGATCAGAATTGAAATTCTCGAAACTATTTGTTCAATCTTCACATCATGATGTCACTTGTGCACATCATATAAGCAGTTTCTCACTTCTTTGAACAAGTTGCAATTGCTTTGATACATCATGCAAATGATTATGCACAATTCTCTGCTCTTTGATACATTGTCAATTGTTTTTGTCATGTGATCAAATGTATTATATAGTTCACTGTGCAATAGTCTTACTCCTCAAAACACCTAGTCATTAGTTCACGTTAAGTCATTAACTGCAAATGGTGATCAAGTTGTCATAATGTGACAACATAATTCTGTACATCTCCATTATATGTTTTTTTTCTAAATCTTATCCTGACTTGACTTCCCCTAACAATAGTGCATCTCATTGACATCAATGGGCAAATATATACTGTATATGGCTGAAGCACAACACAATGTTCTATGTCTGACAATGGAAGGACAAGGAATTGGACGGGGTCAACAGCCAGAGAGAAGAATAGGGAAGAGGAGTGAGGCTGCGTGGTGGAGTTAGGGGTCAAAACCGAGGAAGAGACCGAAGACATGTAGGTGTTCCTGATGAGAGAAGAGCCACACTTGTAGACCATGTTGTCAACCCGGGGTCACAATGGCTGAGGCTGGTAGAAGTGTTCAGCCAAATGTTGAGAGTACAACTGTGTCTTCAGACCTTTCGTCGAGAGAACCAAATCCTTCTGCACTGCCTGTACTTTTGACAGAATGTTCCCATCTTTATTTTCCCTTGTGTTACAGTTTGAGTGTGTGTTTTTTCTATGTTGGTATGACATAGTCTGTCAACAAATTACGATATAAATAATAAAAGCGTAAATGTGAATCTTGTCCAGCCTCTTGCAATCAAACAAAAAGGGGTAACTTACATTTTACAATTGTCATCAAAACTTTAGCCATCGTTACATCAGAGCCTGTACACAGTTATATTGAAAACATGACTAAGTAATTTGACTGTCTTGTTCGTAGACAATGACCAAGGACTTGACATTCTGATAGCACTGACACGTTCAATGACGTAAAGACTTAGTTTTGAGAGATGAACTAAAATTTTGAGCAAGTTACAGGCTTTTGCAATAAATCCATGGTGTTCTGCTGTTTGTACAAATTGTTTTGAGAAACGCACACACAGATTTGCAAACTTCAATTCTGATCTGAGAATTGTACTAAAGCGACTGAGAAAAACTGTAAAATCTTTTTTTTTTTTCAAATATTGATCAATAATTAATAGTGATGCATTTATTAATTATTCATATACATCATTGTAAGAGGCGCTTTGAGAAGACTTGTAAAGAAGACTTGTAAAGAAGACTTGTAAAGCGCCGTTCAAATAAAAACCAAACGCATTATTATTAATAATATCGGCATAGACATATTATATTATATTATAATAATCAAATAATATCGGCATATTTGTTTCCCCATATCAAATTATAAAAAAATACATACATAACATTATTACACTATAATCTATTATACTAGTACATTAATCGACCGATCGTCCTAAAAATAGGGTATTCCCAATATTATTCAATGTAGCGTCAATTACACAGCTGCTTTTATCATGTAAGAAAGTAGAATTGGGGAGACAGTCTTCTTGTCTTATCACTGTCAGACACACAAAGATGGAGTGAATACTTGATGAAGCCATCACTCAGACGTTTAGATAGTTTACCAGCTAATTCAGGATTAGCATTCAAACGTCAGTCAGAGTAATGAGAGAAACAGCTTAGCACGGCGACATTATTAGGCTTACTATCACTGTTCACTTCACTCTTCCTCGCCGACTCCGGTGCCAGTCAGACGTTCCATGCCAAGTCACACACCACTAGTTCACCCCAAAGGCTTTCGGCAAACAGACTGATACCAAAAAGGGAAGTTTTAAGTCTTGGTACCACGGTGACGTCAGTATGTTGTGTACATTTTCTTCATTATCGTTTAAACCATTGTCACGTTGTTGTTAAACTATAAAAATCCCAATTTTTCAAAATAAAGAGGTACAGAGACAACTCGAGAAGCATAATCACAGTGGCGTAAACTGCTTGAGTACAATTTATTCCTATATTTGGAAATAAAACCTAATAAATAACATGTTTCTTAAGCAACAAGTACGAGTAATGTACTTAAGTTCAATTCAAATTTTCATATTTTTACTCAAGTCTACTTGAAATTGGTGACTTGTAACTTGAAATAGAGTCATTTTCATCTGTACTTTTATTTAAGTATGGTTTACTTCAAGTATGGTCTGGTACTCTTTACACCTCTACATACTCAGATTTTTGTTATGGATTAATATAGGGTATATTTATTAATCAATTGATCATTATGAGAAGCACATATATGGATTTTCTGTCAGCTGAGGATTGCGCTTGCAACATCGGAGGTCATGGGTTAAATTCCCTCAAAAAAGAATGAAGCTCTTTGTTATGACAAACAATAATGTATTGGACATCGATTTTCAGAAGTGTCAGAAATGAAGATATATTATTATAAAAATATATAAATATAAATGTATTGCCTCTTGTGGAATTCATTATTCACATTCCATGCTTGCACCAGAAGCAAAATTTGTGTACAAAAGACAAACCTATCAGTCATTTTGTGGTTTTAAACTTCACTTTAAAAAGGCCGTGCCATTTAACTCTTCCCATACCATATGTTGGCGTATAAATTGTGGAATTCCAGATCCACATTCCATATTTGCACCAAAAACAAAGCCCTTAATATGAGTTACTGTCCACATCAGGGACACATCTGTCCAGACGGAGAGTCAAAGAGAGAGCAAGGAAGAGAGAGTCTGTGATTAATTTTATTGTAGCTGTCAAAGTGATGCTCAGTGAGATATCACGGGTCATAACTGGGTCCATACCCTACCCGCTCACTCCCGTTTTTACGCCATCCTCCTCCCATTGCACGATCCACCTTTTTACATCCTCCACCCTTCCTCCCTGTCCTTGATGAGCAATGAGGCATCACACTGTGTGTTTGACCTCAACAGAAGTATATTCTCTGTTTAATAATTCAACTTTCAATCCATACTCCTCCGCGCACCGCCCAACATTCATTACACTGATTAAATAATTGCATTACAAAGAAAACGATAAACGGCATTCTGCAGGGAGGATGAACTCCAGCCATCACTTTAAACAAGACAGCTGACCGCTTTACAGGTTAAGCATAAGTCAAAATAACCAGAGTTATACAACCATTCTGAAACTAAATTCTATATAATTCAATGAAAGTGAAATTACGTCATTATTGCCATTCATAAAAAGCAGAATTCACAGTACTAAGACGAAAAAAAGAGAAGCAAATCATGCTCTCTGCTAAAATAACCTCTTTTAAATAAATATGTCTTCCATAATGGCCCTTTCACAGGAAGGAAACCAATCAGATTGCTGCTTTCTTTGAAACTTCCTCTGCCATTGATTGGATGGTTATAAATACTGCACCTGTGACCTCAGATTTGACCTTTTTGGGTCAAACACAGAATTCAATGCGAAAGAGAAAAGTTTAAAATAATCGGCAGCAAAACATTCGGACATCTATGGGAAAGGACATTTTCCTGTTATAATTTAACAAAATGTCACAGTTTACAGCAAGGTGTATTTTAGACAATGGGAAGTGAATAAAAATCTTATTGTTACCGCTTCAGCTTAGTGTGTGGTTTAGTTTTATGACTTCATGATTTTTTTCACATACTTATAATAACAATATTTTTTTCAAATGCTGGGCAACTGAAAAACTAGAAAATGTAATTTCTCTTCATCCCTTGCGACTTACACTGAAGTACAGTTAAACATCTTGATTGAGTCTTTAGAAATGAAACCATCTTCAGTGTTGCAATCTCCACACTCATCCCATTTAGCAAGAGAAAAGCCACTTTTGTCCGTTTTGATGACACTACGCCATTTAAAAGAAACTAAAATCCACTTCTACGGCCTCTTTTTATGTGCAAATAAACACCAACGTTCTCCATGGCCCACCTCCCCCCACAAAACGGGTTTGACAGAGATACATGTGAGGGCGAACGAGAAACGGATGTGACTTAAAAAAAAAAGTAGAAGAAAGAGAAGGGCAGTTTTGTCCAGTTTCAAGCAGGGAGTGTGTGTGGGGATGGGCAGCAGTAAATAATGTCTGACCAGGCAGACAGGAGCAGATAAAGTGTCTTTATCTGAACAGAGAAATTCTTGTGTTTGAACACACACCATACATGTTCCCACAATGTCACACACACTCCTGTGTGTCATTCACCATGATTGATGTGTGCTCAGGCCCTCCCAGGCCTTTGATAGGGTGGGGAAGAGGCCGGCAGGTTTAAGGGGGGCTTGCTTATTCTGTGACATCTGTCCCCTTAAATCTGAATAACATACACTTTAGATCTACTCAAAACCTGATTTTTAATTTATTGATTTGATAAAAGGACAGACAGATAAAGTGATGTGACAGAATGACAGATAACACACGTGACAGATAAAATACAAGTGTAACTTATTTACAACATAATGACAAATAAAAGGATTGTGCAGCATATAAAACTGCTGAATAAGATAATAAAATGAATGAATGACATTTAAAACTATGGTTGATAAATTGATGGAACTTAAGATAGCCATAACATTATGTCAGCACATTCATAAAACAGTATACAAATAACAGAACAATAGACAATAAAAGGTACAGATGCAAAATACAAATTAATTAAAAAAAAAAAAGAACTATTGGAGACAGATTAACAGCATAAATGCATTGAATAATACATTGAACAATAAAACATCCGGCCATTTCTAGACTTCCCGAAATTATCAGACTAATATATATAAGAGACTGATTATAAGCCTGTTTTTTTTTTTTTTTCATTATTAAGGCACATATTTTTTCCCCATAGTTTATAGGTATCAGTTAAATGTTTTCTCGTACAAAAAGCCCATCTTTAAATATTTTCTAGGATTTAAAGAAAATCCAAAGAGTTCGTCTCTTTATTCAAAGAACTAGAGTGCTCCTTATAATCCGAAAAATACGGTTAACAAAGTACGTATAAAGGAATGATTGACAGACCAAGACATGTTGGGATGGATACAATATAAAGATAGACAGATAAACAGACAGACAGACAGTATGACAGGATTGGCCGGATTCTAATGGCACATTAAACAGGGACAAGACGTCTTGGTCTGAAGACTGAAGCTTTCTCACCCTTTTTCTGACGAACAGACACACATTTGAGAGGCAGTTCAGCTCCATTTACTAACACACTGTGCTATTTAGCCACGCTTAACTGCACACACTAATGAACACATACAAGCTCTCTCTCACACACGCACACATCATGAACAGAGTGGGGTTAATGAACGACAGGGTCCTTTGCTTGCTTGGCACCTTTATGCTTGTGAACATAATTGGCCTGTATTGTATTTCAGTCTCGTTAAAACCGAAACCTCAGACACAATGCCATTTTAAAGCACTCTGATATATCTGAGCAGGTTCTTAAGAGTTCCATTCAGCCCCAATCACCCCGTTTGCACTTCTGTGCCTTTACAGCCAGAGAGTCCAAATATGGTCCAAGGCGTTTGTGCAGAATTATTCCACACTGAGGTTTTGCCCAAGTGCGATGGGTTTATTTTTATCCTCATCGGATCAAACGTGGCGGTGTTAGCCTGCATGCGTAGACGGTTCCAGAGGGATGTTAGGCCGTCTTAATGGATTTGGGAGTTTTGCTCGGTGTCGTCCCGGGCAGATATGTGCACACACTCGGGCAAATACACACAGAAAAACCATTTGAAGGGTTCACGGCCGGAATGGTGAGGTCAGAATTGAATGACAGGTGCTAAAGAAGCAGGACAGTCGTTAAGGCTCGAGTTACAGAAGAAACACACTCTTGCACAGTCAGTACAGACACACACACACACACACACACACACACACACACAGATGTGGTCATCAAAACACATGCACAAACACATGCTGAAGCAGTTCATCTGCATTGAAATCCTCTTCTGCTTAATGGAGGGTGAAACCTTCACATAGTGCAACCACGAACCATCTCAGTTATCTCTAATGCGAACATAGAGAATGATGTAATTGACAAGGCTCTTTCAGAGCAATCATTTGCAATCACGTCAAATTCTTTCATGATAGTATCTTATCTATCATAGACTACAGCTGCAGGCAGCACCACTGAAACATAGGAATAAAGGAGCGAGAGAGAGAAGAAATAAAGAAGAGACGATCTGGACTGATATCTGTGTGTGGACATCTCGGTGCCAGCATATCAGGACATAAACAGTCACATTCAAACACGAATCTCACAACACGCTCTATCAGATGCTGCATCTTTTGCAAGAGCAAAAGAAAAATCCATATCAACAGATGTTCAATAGTGGATTAAACTGAAGAAGGAGTCAAATGAACAGAGGGAGAGACAAAGTACTATATTAAATTACAATGGAATTCTGGATAATGTGTGTTGAGGGCAGCAGTGTTCTGTTCTCCATCCGTGTGTGTGTGTGTGTGTGTGTGTGTGCGTGCGTGTGTGTGTGTGTGTGTGTGTGTGAGTGTGTGCAATTTGTAGTTGGTCTGTTGTGGTTATTGTGTCTGAGACTAATAGTTTTATAATGATTGCGAAGGATATTTCATCACAAACTCTAATTAAACAAAACCAAAGTTCATCCATGTGAGTATTTCTTCAAGTAGAGGTATTTGGACGCACACGCAGGCACTCACACACACACACACACACACACACGTACAAAAAACACACACTCACACATACACAGCTTTCAGTGAGAGAACACACACTCACACACTTTGAGCTGGATAACACATACACACACTCGCACCTACGTGTTCACAATTAAGTGTTTATGCAGCACAATACGTATACGTTTATTTTATTTAAGTTAAACATTTTACCTCATAATAGTAATATAATTCAAATATCAATATATAATATATATATATATAATATAAAATAATACATTTGTAAAAAAAAAAACTGACGCACTCTAGCTAAAATATGTCCAAAAGAAACTCAACATTGTGCTGTTTTAATCTTGAGTGACAGCGTTTCAAAAGAAAGCGTAAATAAAAAGAATTAATCTCAAATAGCGGAGACAATGACAGACGGACTGTGTATGAGATTAACCATGACACAACTGCACAAAAATCTTCCTGTTGAGATGTAAAACTACCCGGTCAACTCTGCCCCCGAAATCTGTGGTTAAGAGCAACCTGCCTGCACGGGGTTAAAGGTTATTGATTAGCGATTGATGTAATCCTGTCATGTTAAATGGAGTATGTAAGTGCAGCGTGGAGTCCATTAGAAATACATTATTTAAAAGTCAGGAAAGACGATCAAACCTGAGACAAGGAACACTCATACAATGACATGAAATCAATACCGGATCCATTTGCCGAACATAATAGGTTTCTTAAACAATCATTAAGGCCACTTAACACCACTTTTTCCCCGTAACTGGTATATTCACACACACAATTATTTTCATGCTTTATTAGGACCGTTAATTGACAATTTCTCGCGAGTGCAAAAACTAAACCTTGTGACATTTTTACTTATTTATTATCCCCAATGATACTAATCAATAATTAAAAAATTCAAATTTACCTATTCTGGTGGAAATTTACAGTCCTTGTGATGGAACACAAAGACACACTTTTCAACCTGTTGTGTAAGAACAAAAGTAGTAATGTGTGTGCGGGCAGCACTGTCAGGGTGGAAATGAAGATCCGTCACAGTCGCCACCACAATTTCACGCCAAGTTTGCCAGTTCAGATATGCGCGCACACACACACAGACTCATACACACATGCGCTTATTCATACATACTGAGCGACAGAAGTTTCCTAAGCCCACTGCTCACCGTGACAACCCGATCATCTCCCAGTGGCTGCATTCCCAGATTCACACACACTGATAACTGGCTCACATACATGACTTACGCATACGTGAATGCTTACACACACACAAAAGCGTAGGTGTGTGTCTGTTTCGGTCTGAGCAAATGTTTATATTATAATACCGTGGTCTCGGGGTGTTGAGCCAGGCCTACCGGGGGCTTTCTGGGTGGGGTGATGTTGGATTGTCATTCATGATTCCCTACCGATTGAATGCAGGAGAAGGAGAAGAGAGAGAAGTGCGTGTTTTGTGGTGGGGGTGCGTGTGAAATTGGTCTATTATCTGCTTGAATATTCTATCAACACCCTCCTGAGCTCCTCCATTACAGTCTCTCCACCTCCCGTCACACTCTCACCTACTTCTCTGGAACTGTTCCAAAACATTGTTTAGTTAAGCGACTGTTTTCAAGAAAAAGCATCTCGGTTTCACAATGCAAGTTGCTCGCCCACATGCACGGACACATACACTTTAATGCACACGCAGACATGCATGGCGGCCGGGAAGGCATTGCCGTCAAGAAATGCTACACTACAAAAAGAACAGGTTACCAAGGACAAGTTAAGTTGAAACTTCCAACTGTTGCAACACTTCCTGCTGTCTGGCCAAACACGCACACACACACACACACACACACACGGATAGAGTAACACATGAACAAGTCAGCAATAAAACGTATTATATGTTCACTTTTGGAACGTAAGAGTTGAAGTCACAATGAGAACTTACAGCTTGGAGGCAACGTGATGAAAAATCCTTAAGAACTAAACAGTCTGAAGAATAAACAAGTCTTGCCGTGTAATCAGTTGAAAGTATTCACTGAGGTGTGTGTGTGTGCGTGTGTGTGTGTTTATCATTAATGATGTGTAAGCCACTGTGAATATTTTAGTGAACAACTTGCTGACAAATGCACTCCTGTAATTTCACTGTGTGTGTGTGTGTGTGTGTGTGTGTGTGTGTGTGTGTGTGTGTGTGTGTGTGTGTGTGTGTGTGTGGTTTCCACCTTCTGAGCTTGTTGCAACAAATTCAGTTCCACTTCACCCAACTCAACGAAACCCTACAACTGTTAAAAAGATGACAGATTAAGAATGAGATTAATATTTAAGGCGGTTGCAATATTGAAATTGTGTTTAACATAACACCCATTATCTTCCACAGTTTGACCTGGAGTCAGATCGCAAGACGGAAGGGCCCAGATAACAAATGTTTACAGCCCGAAATCATGGTCTTCTCGGTCGGAAAACAAACAGCTCTTTCTGCCAGAGCTGATGACGCTCGTGTTTAAACACATCACATAGCTGCATCTTTATCATTTCTAAATGTGCGGCTGGCCTTTCAAGACCGCTCAAAATGTGGGTAATAAATAAACTGACATTTCATACACAAGAGCTCAAAGAGTAAAAGCTAAACCACGCTCATGTTATCTAAACATACGCTGCAGGAGTAACCCACCTCAAGACATATGGCAGTCTGGAGAACCACACACACACACACGCACACACACGCCCTGGTAGTGCAGCAGAATGACAGGATACCATATGTCACTCAGAATCACATCTTACTCAGGAAGAAGTACACAAATTAATCTGAAGTCTTTACTTAGTGAGCGATTTGCCAAAGACAAGGCCAACCTAAATAAACCTAACTTAATATCGACTCCAGATGTTCAAACAATACTCCTCAGCTGTATTCAACTAGAAAAAAAATCACAACAAAGGCTCCAACCACTGTTCTTCATGCCGCATGTGTGGGTTTATTTAAACCGTCGATGGGGGGCGCTATTGACTCTTGAAATGATATTCATTATCTTTGTTTGACCATCAAATATCATTAGCGTCACTCTCTTGGATGTCTTTGGGATAATGACCCTAAATCTGTTATTAAACGGTTACGATGGGAACAATCCGCATCCGCTTGTAATTCCCTTTATAATTCACTTTATCCAAATCAATTGAAATTAGACTCTTGTTTCGGGCGATACTCGCTGAAATGTGAACCAGCAATTATATCGAATTTCAGAAAATGTGTTTATTAAAACGCAGGGGAAATCTGCAAAATTAAAGATAAAGGCATTTATTGTTTAAAATAATAAAGAGAACGTTATATATTTGTGTGCATTTTGGGAAAAAATAAACAAAATTTATTTTTAAGTTCTAAAGACCAATTTTGCTGCACGATGTAAAGACATTTGATGCTCACGCTGCTCAACTTCTCCGAAACTCGCTGCTTGTCTCGACAATGCGCCATGTTGAGACGTCACCCCAAACGCGCGCTCCGGATTGGCCGTATCAAAGTGGGCGGGTTTACGTAGCTCAGTGGGAGTGGAAGTGATGGATCTTGAACCACTGCGCCGTGAACAGTATGCGGGACTGACCGTGGACGCGTCGGATCCGTGCTCGAACAACTCCAGACAAGGTTTAAGACTACAACACATGTCATTTTCTCGCCGATCGAGCATCGGAATACTCACGTGTCCCTGGTTTTAATTTCGGCGTGAAATTGTGACGGACTTGCGTTACGCAGAGCAGAAGCGGACAGTAGCCGAGAACCCGTCCATCACGCACCGTGCGCTGAAACGCCACATCAATCTGTCGAAGTATCCTTGAAACTCGGAGTCTACTTTTTGGTAATGGATTCGGACACATGTTGTATACAGTCCTAGGACTGAAAGTTGTTTCTTTCGGACGACGTTGAACATGGATAAATCTCGACACGTTTCTGGAGAAAAACTGTTGCACATTTCGAACTGATCTATGTGAACGGGGACAATACAAACGTAAGCAGTCTAGTTTTATATTTGACACATGACTAGGACCGGATCTGTGCACGAGCCCAAACGCGGGATCGAAGGTCTTTGTACCTGTGAGTCACTTGTCTGTCTGTCTAAATAAAGTTACCGACTTCTTCAATAGATGAACGCACCGAAACAGGCTCGTGCAAGGTAGCATCGATCTCAGTCTCCGAGAAGCGCAGGACCAAAATCTGCTCGTGCATCCTGTTCGCGCGAGTTATTGTTCCTCTCCGGGTGATGATAGAAATTCTGGATTTGGAAGTTTCAGCAATGAAGTTCCTCCGCCTGGACGCCTAACCTGTGAGCCGGAGTACAGCCAATCGAACGGATCTTATCTTTTTTTGCTGGATTGTGTCTCACCGAGGTACCGTGGAAGATGGCTGGATCTGACGGCTCGTGGAAAATATACTTCTGGATTCTGACAGCCATGTGCAGATACACGTTACCAGCAGCCAAATCACTGGAGACGGTGGTGTGGAATTCACAAAATTCAAAGTAAGTGCGATGAGAGGTTTATAATTTTACTACTAGCCTGAGTTGAATCAGGTGTAAAAAAATGTGATTTGAATGATTGGCCTTGGGAACCACGATCGCGTTGAATGACCAGCGGCTCGCGCTCTGAAGGAACGGAGCAGCCGCGCGCGCTCTGTCGGAGACGTACAGCTGTCACATCGTTTCCCATCAAATCACACCGGTTTAACAGCTATTCACCAGTCAAAATTACAACTACAACTACTGCACGTCGGCAAAGAGAGCTCGAACGCACCAGTACATGATGCTATTTATGATCCGCTCCGCTCACCCGGGCCCTTGATACGCCACTTCACGTGCAGACCCGTTAACACCCGACTGGATGTTTAATTTAGTTCTTATTTTTCAAACTTTCTTCCACAACAGGTTTCTCGCCTTGCCCACCCCCTCTTTAGATCGGCCTACCCGAGTCCCGCAGTGGCCTGGCCCGGCCCGGGCTGTTCCGCAGGCCTGTCGTATTGATCAAATCCCGAGTTATGTCTCGAGAGTTAATAGCCTTTTAAATAGGGGTTTCCTAGACACTCATAAAATCTCCCTGATTGCTTCTCATAAAACGTTCAAGGGAGCGTCCAACATGTTTACTTAACCTGAATAATGACTTAAGACGCCACCGAAGCCTGACTGAAAACAATGAAGAACATTGCTCTTAAAATAAATCTGTCACAACGCTGCGTCTAATTGTTAAAAGTGATGTAAAGTGCGGCAAAAAGCTGGGGTTGTAATATGATTGTAGCTGATGGGCTTCGTGCTGGGTTTGAAGGCGCTGTCTCGGGCTTGACGGAGCGGCACTTCTGGCACCTCCAGGACCGTTTATGTGTTTTTGGTAGGAATCTTTAGACAAAGCAAATGAATTACGGGTGTAAACAAGGAGCCTGAAGCGGGCACATGTGTTTTCCATCTTGCTGGAATATTTTAATTAAGGAGTCTCGGCCGAGGCTTGTAAAAGAAGAACAAACACTACAGAACATTTAGCGTGTGTGAACGTATTTGTGCTAAAATGAAACCCGCATCCGTAAATCTGTCTCGCCATTGATAAAAGCGAGAAAATGCGCTCAATTGCAAAGAAATGCGTAGAATGAATAGGAGTGTTCGCTCAACTGACATAAAAGATGACACATTATTGTTTTATTAACCTCTTATTTGGACTTTGGATGTTTGTTTTGCTAAGATTTGGACAGAAAGTTGAAATTAAACTTAAAACAAACACTATAATATTATATAAACGAAACGGATGTTACTACTTGTCTAACAAAATTATGTAAACAAACATTCTAAACAGTTTAGCTAAAGTTAGTTTTGACTCCAACCAATTTTTTTTGTTCTTTTAATAATTTTTGTCAGTCTTTTACTCGATAAACTTTTATCTTCCGAGTTTGAAAATGACAGAATTATTTAAGTTTTCGACATACGTATTTTCTCTTAAAATCCGTGTGAATCGTGCCTCACAGTTCAGTTCTCACTTAAAATGTTGAGTTATGCAAATCAAAAAATAATAATATTAATTACACTGAAAACATTCTCACACTTTTTTGCCTTACATCAATAAATAAAGACGGTATCATCTGAACACCAAGTTTGAAGTTTGGTTAAACCATTGAGTTCAATCAGAAAAAATCCTGCAGTGTGTGGATTGTTTTTCTTGTTGAAGTATCCGAATTCCCCGACACAGATGCTCAAACTGGCCTGGTCTGTTTTACCACAGTTGCTCTGTGTTGTTTTAAGCACTTAATGTTTATTTGCTTTATCTACATAGTGTGTGTGTGTGTGTGCACCTGTGAGAGAGCGTGTGTGTATGTCGCGCAGTCAAACGTTCACAGACCCTCACGTTCGCTTGAATGATGACATTAGGATCTTAAAGACGGTGTAAAAGAAGACCGGTGTAATTTGGGTGTGTTTTTTCCAAATGTATATATTTATAAAAGTCTAGATTGACTTTCACCACACAACATCACATATGATGCTAAAAAAGCGGTTCGTTTTGTGAATGATTTGGTTGTTGAACACAGATTATCCTAAGTACTCTCATAAAGACATATGGGCCTCAGGCAAGCACACACTCCGGTCTGTCTCAGCAGAGGACATATGGGAGCGTCCACCACTAAGTCATCATCTAAACCTCTTACCAGACTTTCAGCAATAAGGCCATCTCACACACAAACACACAGCGCTCTCTTGCCATAATAATGTACCATTTGTGTATCAGACCAGCCGGAACGCTGGAGAATCGGACTAAAAATAGGGACAAAAGCGGCGCTTTCTCCACCCTTACATATACATTATATATATTCCGAATGCGGATGCTGTGTGTTGATCTACTTTTAATGCTTCAAAAGCGTCTCTGATATATTTTGTCAACTCAATCATGTAAATTTCGAAAGCTTTGGACCAGCAACACGTTCACTCTCGACTTGCTGCTGCTTTCCCCAGTATAACTCTGTTACTGTCTGTATTGTTCAAAGCTATAATTTGGACTCGGAAAAATGTAAAAGCGACAAGCCTCCCCTCCTTTCCTCTGCCTTGAGGGTAGAATAGCGATGAGACCTCTGCAGGGAAGGCAGAAAGTGAGAATAAAGTCGCTAATTTTCACGCTGAAGCGGAGATCAGGTTCTCGTCCGACCATGTGACCCACAACAACACAACGGACCGACTGGACTTTATTTTAATCGACTGTAAATGAGTCGAATTATTTGGCACCACTGCGCTTGGCAGACGTAGCCTTCAAGGCACAAAGCTATTTTGTGGCCATCGACTTCTGAATTATGTAAATTTCTTTGGGCTTTGGTGTTTATGAGAAACTATAGTTATTGAAATCCGATGTATGTCTGAATGTGCTTGTGTGTGTTGGCTGTACTCCAGTGCTCAGGGAGGAGATGGGGAGCTAATTGGAAATCTGTCTCTCATTAGCTCAAAAATGCTACTGAAGTACCTTGTGTGTGTACGTGTGTGTGTGTCTGTGTGTGTGTGTGCGTGCGTTTGCGTGTCTGTGTGTGTGCATATGTTCGTGTGTGTGTTTGCGCTCAGGTTCTCATTAATTTAACGCTTTGTTGTGCACACTTACTTTGAATCATCAACTTTATTACACGTTTATTACACATCTAACAGTTAGTAGCAACATACAGCCTCAACAGTTCTTTCTGTTTAAATCGATTAATCTTATGATTATTTTAGGATTATATGAGTACTCAATATTGTTATATACTATAATATTGTGTTGTATTTGACTAATGGATTTAGAGCGACTATAGCTGACAATTTCTAATTAACTAGCTAGCTAACTAATTAACCAACCAACCAACCAACCAACCAACCAACCAACCAGCCAACCAACTATTAACTATTGAACAACAATTTAAAATAACTACTGAGCCAACTAAGTTTTTTTTTAGCTAACGTTTTTAGCTTGTTTAAACATGGAGCTACTTGTTGTAACTAATAGATTTGAAAGGAACAACTATGTCTGTTTGACTTCTGAAACAGTTGTTTTTATGACACATTCACGACTCACGCTTTTCTGGTTTTCTGGTTTACACTAGTTCTGTCAGCATTGTTGAAATACTTTATCCCTTTCTTTTTAATTGAAACGCAGTGTCGTTTCTGTTCAGTTCTGTGCCGAGTTCAACTGAAGAGTTTTTAGATCTGCACGTTTGCGACAAACTTGCTTTTTCATTTTTCAAACAACTGTTCTGCAGGAATATAATAAGAACAGATTTAGCTTGTTTTGTAGGCAGAACATTTCCTTCTTTTTTTTTTCTCCAAACTACGGAATCTTTTTGTTTATTTGTGCAGCCCATAATAGTCTCACTGGGTGTCTGACTGACACTTACAGCACGACTCGCACTTTAAAATAGCTAACTATTAGCCCTCAAACCATTAAAAAAGTGCTAATGTTGTCACATATATACGTATTTTTTCACTTAAATCGACGCAATTGCATTTTATAGCTGCTTTTATCGCATTCAAGCAATTAATTGTGGTTTTATTTGATAACGTGAGAAAAGAGATGACACAAACAGCATGTTTCCGTTGTAATTTGTTTTACGATTATTACCGCTGTTTGTTCCTCAAATCCCGAACGAATCACAAAATACGTCCATACGGTTTCTATTGGCCACTGAACGCACTCCAACCTGTTGCCACGGCCGAACGCGCACGCAAAGTCAAGTGGCTGCGGAATAGTTCCGTCCTCAGCAGTTGTTGGAATCTGAAGTGTTTGATTCTGATGACACCCAACGACCGGTGACCTTTGACCTTTCCAAAGAGCAGGTCATTCTCGAGCCATGATCTAAGACACAGATTCCGAGAGTGACCGCTACTGAAAGCAGAAACTTTTAATAGACACACAAGTGTTTTTTTCAATCTACTTGCAGGAATAATCATTAGCTTTAAGTTGGCTTTAAGCTGACGATCGCGCACCTAGCCGCGAGTGTGTGTGTGTAAGTGCGCGCGCACCTCATTGTGCATGCATGGGTCGGTGTGTGTGCGTGTATGTCATGATCAGTGGTGTTATAATAGGAGTTGACAGTGAGGAGATTAACTCTGTCAGAGTTTCAATATGTTGAACAGCGAGAGAGGACTCACGCAGACACACACACACACACACACACACACACACATTTCCCTCCGTCTCAGCTGGCACTTCCACAACAGACCTAAAGTGTGTGTGAAGCGGCATTTTGTTCAAAGTTGATAGCGTTTCACGGTCTTGTGGATGTTCGTCAGCTCGATCTCGAGTTTTTTAACAAGGATTTGGGTTTGCAACTTTTTACGGCTTCAAACCGTATTTCAGGTGGTTATGTGGGTCTCACACACAATATAAGTTGAAGAGGGAGTGGGGCCAAATTTTTATTGTTGGTCCGTGTGAGCATGTGGAGGGCTTCATTAACAACAGCGCTTAAGTAACAAACGGACATTGTCTGGCCCTGACCAAGCATGACCGCTGGGCTCTCGTGAACACGGAAGCGGTCCGAGCCTGGCGCTCCTGTTGTTTTAGGGACTGTGATGTTTGTAGATGTAGGGTCTGCTGGAGCACACGACGGAAGAGGAGCAGCTGCTGCTTGTGTGTGTGTGTGTGTGTGTGTGTGTGTGTGTGTGTGATGGGGGGGGTGAGTTTATATAGCTGTACTTTAGGGAAAAAGTGTCCGCAGAAGTTAGCCAAGTCCGACAAAGCCTCCCTCTGGGACGGTCCGAGACTTCCTCAGAGATCAGCTTCACTCACTAATAAACAATTAAACATAAACAGGGTGGCTAGGGTCTTAAAGCGACAGTGTACATTTCTGCAAGTTCACAGAAATTCGAAGTTGCATTTAAATGAACACAAGCTGAGATTTATGTTTAATTCAACACACACAAACATGCTGAGCGGTTAGTCTGACGGTTAGACTTAATATTTATTAAACATCGTCTAAAAAGTCATAAAGCACACACACACACACACACACACACACACACACACACACATACGCACACAACAGGCACAAGTACACACTTTTAAAACTCACATTAAAAATAACTCACATATACGTATATATAAATATATATTTAAAATGTATTAGGTCTATATCATTATTTTATATATCGTTTTATATTTTATATAATATAAAAATATTAAGATTATTCACTCTAATATTTGTACATAAAATATGTAATGTACACACACACACGTAAATAATGTGCAATAAAAATGTAAGAACATTTTACATTTTACTTAGTGTGTTTTTAATGTTTTAGTGTCAGCTGAAAAGTGTAATTTCATGTTGGTTGTGAGAATGAATGGGTGAGTCTGTCTGTCTGTTGTGGTTCTGCTTGAAGAATTTCACGGAGGAACTGAAGGTAATTCATAATTCAGCGCACAGGCGCTTCTCCTGACGTTGCCGCTGCGGCTTTTCCTACAAAGCCACTTTGGATATTCGGGCCTGTCGCAAACACACGCAACAAACCCGAGGGAGTGAGACGAGAAAGTTTTATTACTGCGATCTGTTTGTTGTCTCACCTCACTGTGTGCGCACTCACACGCTCCTGTTTGCTCTGACTCTTGACAGTGTGATGCAGTTTACACTCAAGCATTATGGTATGAAGATCGACATTTGCACTTTTTGTTTTTGTTTGCAGGCTACAAGTACAGTGAAACACACACACA
>CM051493.1:3788322-3868322 GCA_028031935.1 Paedocypris micromegethes
CACACACACACACACACACACCTCGATAGACAAAGGGACAATTACAACCACACTCTGCAGACTGGCACAGACAGACAGACACGCAGATAGAAAAACTACAGACAGATAGACAGACAACTATAAACACATTGACAGTCAGACAGAGAGATAATATAGAGACACATTGACAGATAGACAACCACAAACACCTTGAGAGACAGACAGAAAACTACTTACAAAAAGTCAATTACAAACATTGTGACAGACAGACGGAAAAACTACAGACACATTGACAGACAGACAGACAAACAAACAGAGAGATAAAGAAACATTGACAGTTAGACAGCTACAAACACATTGACAGACAGACAGATAGACAGAGAGATAAACGACAGACACATTGACAGATAGACAACTACAAACAAATTGAAAGACAGACAGGCGACTGCTAGCACACTGTGATGAACAGACAGACAGACAGAAAAACTACAGACACATTGACAGATATACAACTACAAATACATTGACATGCAGACAGACAGATTGACAAACTACAGACACATAGACCGATAGACAGACTACTAACACACTCAGGTAGGCACACACGCACACACACACACACACACACACACACACACACAAAACTGAAAGAGAAGTGCAAACACACACTGATAGACAGAAAGACCAACCAACACACATACAGACAGACAGACAACCACAAAAACGCAGACAGACAGACAACCGTCCATCAGTCACACTCTTTAAGAGTTCAAAGCTCTTCGATCCTTTTTATCCACTTTCCACTCACCAGCTCAGACCATCACACTCTTTAAGCCCATCATTCCTCGCTCATGTGTATGTGTGTGTGTGTCCAGAGAAATGGTCACGCTTTCCGTCCGCTAAACGCTGCCATAAAGCATCAGAGAAGCTGAAGACTCCAGCGTGCTTTCATCTCCCGCTGATCTGAGCTCAGTGCTCTCCACATGTGTTTCCCCATCACAATAGCCTTTATTAACTCCGGCTGACCTGGGATCAGCGGCTCTAAGCTGCTTACGCTACCTGCCGTTAGAAGACTGGCTCCTGGACACACACCGGGACATCTCACGTCTGCTTGAAAACACTTGTATAGAGCCCGGCTAGATTAGGTTGAAAGTGTTTAACTGATCTGGGAACTGTGGAAATCTGATTTCAGGGATCTGTCTGAATCAGCCATTTTAAAGTCTCATTATTTAAAATGGAGGGAAGTTTGGAGCCTTCGATGGCGAGTGGTGATCTCAGCCTGCAGCTGGACCCGACAAATGGAAAATCAAATTGTAAAACAAGGCCGCAAACACTTGACGGAAGCATTTGTGACATGTGCGCACACACACACAAATTGGCGGGAAAAGTTGTCTGCATAAATGAGAAGAAAACTGTCTTTTTTTAGCCTCTGCAACAGTTTCACGACCGGGAGGATTCCACCCACGTCGCCACTGATGTGAGAAATCAGAACACGACGTAGACGCTTCGCGAAAAAAGCGGCGTTTTTATCCCGTGTGTTCAAGAGAACCAGATCCGCTCTCTTGGGGAAGTAGAGAAACAAGCGAAAGGATGAAGCTAATGCAAGAAATGTCTCTTCTTTTTCTTTCTGGAAGAGTAAAGGAATAGTGGCTTAATATTTCCTCTTTGTCTCATCACTCCAGGACTTTTATTTTGTCTCCTGTAATGCGCATTTCCATCAGCAGATCTGTGTTGACATTTGTGTAAATTGGCTTTTTTCTTCGCTTGTTTTTGGAGTGTTTGATTTCTCTATTTTCCCCGACACATGAAGACTTGTCGTCTGCCGAGTTTAACCTGTTTGTGTGTGAGTGTGTTTGCTGTTGGTATAATCGGCTTGTAATGTGAGATTTGAGGAATTCGATATGAGACGAAAAAGACGCTTTTACACAAAATCTTCTTTCGCAACAACTTTGATGAAATATACAAACATACTTTTATAGATTTAGATGCTAAGCCACTAATATGCCGCTCTGGCTTTCTATCTTTCTTTTGTTCTTTCTCTCTTTCTTTTTATTTCTCTTCATTTTCTATTCCATCCCTTCGTCTCAACTTTTTTTTTTCTTACTCTTATTTCTCTCTTTTATGTATTTCTTTTTATTTCGATCTCGCCTTTCTGTGTCTTTTTATTTCTCTTTTATTTTGCTTTCTTTTTAACCCATCTCTCACAAACACACAGATCACTTTCTCTTTTTTTCTTTCTTTTTCTTTTCTCTCTCTTCCTGTTTTAGTTCTTCCTCTCTCTGTCTTTTTTACTTCTCTTTATTTTTCCAACCCCCCCACACATACTTTTTGTTGTTCCTCCTTCTCTCTATTTGTTTCTTTCTTTTTCTACCCCCTCTCTCTTTTCATCCCTCTTCTCTCACTCTTTCTCCCTCTCTCTCTCCCCCTTTCTCCACCCTTTCTCTCTCCCTGTGTGTGTGTAATGGTGGTATCCACGGGGAGCAGTGAAGGAATTCATACCTTTCATCTCACACTCAGACAAACACAATACTCTGACAGTGAGTGGGAGAGCAAACGTGTGTGTGTGTGTGTGTGTGTGTGTGTGTGTGTGTGTGTGTGTGTGTGTGTGTGTGTGTGTGGAAGAGAGAGAGAAGACGAGCTGAAAAAGACAGACTTTGACAGAGAGTGGAGAGACAGAGTAAATATGAGCATTTCTTGCTGTCAATTTTCACTTTACATTCTAAATATACTGACTGCCATTGCATCTGTTACCACACAGACATTTGAAACTAGGGAGAAAGCACAAATAATTATTCAAATCCATCCACAGAGTTTTGGTGATAAATGCTGATGTTGAACAGTTTAATGGTTTAAAACATCTGTGCTGCTCAAGTTAGTAATTGTTAGCATACCTTACCAAAAGGTTCATAAATAATCAATTAAGGTTTTTTTAAGGACAATAAATAATTTACGATGAAAGTTATACTCTGCAGGTGTAAAAAGTAATTTAATCGTATTCTTTTTTTATTTTATTTAAGAATTTCCACGTTTGTGCTTTTATGAAGTCGTATGAAGTGATTCCACGGCTTTTATGAAGTCATCTTAATTTAAATAGATTTGTATCTTAATATTAAGCATACAATTTTAATATTAAAAATGCAATATGTTTTTGTAATGTAATTTTTTTATTGTTCACTAGTAGTTATTCTTTTATTACTATTCTGATATTTTCAATAATAATATTTATACTTATTATAAAATAATAATTAATAACGTATTAATTATTAATATTAAAAGCAAACTAACCTTATTTAAATGTATTTAGTTACCATTTAATAATTTACTAATTCATTAATTTGCCGAAACAAACCAGTTTAGGCAGCACAGACATAATCAACAAAACTGTTAAAAAAAAACCAGTGAAACCACCGAAGGACGCCACGCCAGAAGGAAATACATAACACGCGTATTAATTTTTAATGTGCGCCATTAGATAGTGTTCCCTATAGCAAAACAAGACGAAGATCCCTGGTGACTGGTTCCACTATTCCCATTCCATGGAGATCAGGGTGAATGGGAATGTCAGCGATAAGCAGTGAATGAAAAAGTTCTTGGAAGCTCTGAGCTCCCACAATGCAGTAGGTGCAGATGGCGATCGCTCGGCCTGACCTTCAGCCCGTCTGTGAGCCACGGAAGGTAATATCATTGAAACGTAGCAGCTAAAGACATCGAGAAACTATCCGCGGAAGGAACCCGCTTCCGCCATTTTTGTTTGATAGAGGGTCTCACATCCCACCAAGGCAGACTGATGAAATCCCGATGTGCTGTGACCTGGAGACAAAAAAAAATCCCAGAATCCCTCTTTCTGTGTTTCAGATGGGATATGAAGGGATTAGCCTATATATTTAGGTTAGGATTTAATGCAGGATATGAATCGATGGAACTCTGAGCTGCGTTAAACTAAGCAGTTAGTTGATACTCATTCGTCGTGTATCTAGCGTATTTATACTAGCTGGACAAATGTGTTTGAAAAGTTCAATCAGACGTTGAGTAAATACGACAGACCTTTTTTCGGAACTGAATATCATTTCTAGGTCTTTGTTTTTTATTAAACACAATAATGGCAAATCTGTTTTTGGTTTTATCTGGAAATTGTTCATTGGGAAATTGTGTGTGTGTGCCAATAAGATGGGGTGGGGTTGGGATGGGGGTCCGCCGTGGAGATTTCTCATCTCTCTTAGACGCCATTCACTCATTTCTTCCATTCTCAATAAGATGCCCAAGGCTCTTTGGGTTTTTTGAGTGTGTGAGTTTGTGCGCGGTTGTTATTGTGAGTGCGATATGTGTAAGCTGGTGCTCGCTCGCTCTCGCTCTCTTTTTTCTTAGACAAAGAGCCACTTGTAGGAGTTTTGCCTTGAGAGTGGACAATCACATGACCACCACGCTCTGTACATACACCCGCATTTCCAAGCCGGTGGTGAGATGGGTGACTGGGTTTTAAACCGGGCTGTGCTGAGATGAGTGACACGGTAAAAAAAAGCCCCCATCAAACGTACGGTTTAATAAGTCGTGCCGCAGATATAGAACTGGACGTTGTGGAGGTTATTCTTAACGCCAAGACGTGATTACAGAGCCTTCTCAGAATGCAGGCGCTTGTGTGTTAAGTGGTGTGTGTGTGTGTGTGTGTGTCTATGTCTCTCGCTCTCTCTCCCTCTTGAATGAGGCTGATTTGCATGGCTGCCGTATTCAGCGTTTAATTGGTGCCATTCAGTCCTGGTCTAATCCCGTGTTCACTTGTTTAAAAAGCGAGGAGGCCTCTCATTGAGTGTGTGTCATCTGTGTGTGTGTGTGAGAGTGTGTAACTCATCTGTCACGTGGTGCAAGGAAACTGAAGGGTCTGTATGAATAATTGCATTTACAATTTGAATTAAGACGTCTCCCACACTCTTTAATGCGAGGATGGATACGCTCGCTTCTCAAGGAGCAAATTTTGTTCTTGTTTTTCTCCAGAAAGACCGTTTTTTTAAATCAAAGAACATGAATGATTTTGTAAAATTAATATTTTATATGGCACTGTTGAGATTCTCAAATTGCAATGGGTGTGTTTTTTTTTTTTTTGGAGTTTTGTGTTTCTTTTTGAGTTGAAATTGAATTCTCACGAACGTAATCCTGACGCTGATGTTCAGATGCAGACTCCTCATCCTCATGACATCCTGGAGGAAGAGCACCGGTGGCCTAAATGACAATAAATTAGCTGGTGAGATCTCGAGAATCGGTGGTGTGTGTTTTGCGGCCCATTATTAGGCTTCCGTCACACAGATTCTCCAAGTATTCCGCACAGATCTGGCTTCTGAAGTTCTCAGTCTGCGGCAGCTGCTGATGTGACGGGAAGTGATGAAGTCTTTTCTTTAGAGTTGAGGAGGTCAGATTCCTCCTCCTCGCTCGCTTTCTTTTGCTGTTTGCGATTTGTTCAGTCATAGCCAGTCGTCAGAAGAAGGGCACAAGTTTGACATCTTCATTGATGAGCGGGAAAAAGAGTAATGAAAGGAGAAATCCTAAAACAGAGGGATAATAGAAGAGCGCAGACAGGAACAGAGGAGAGGCCGCTGAGAGAGACAAATGTCACCGAAGGAGTTTAACCTTGCAAAACTCCTTCAGTCATGCAAATCTCTGGCCCTCTCGCAAACAAATAGGTATTTTCTCCTCTGGCATGTGAACGTTAAATAACAGCTTTTATGAAGTACTGTGACTTTTGACTGGTGTTGTAAAGCTCATATTCCCAACTTTCTTTATTTTGAGTCCATATAAACATATGACTAATGTTTTTTTTTAAGTATAAGAATTATTTTTATTGGATTATTGTTGTTAAACTAAATTTTTTGTAGTTGTAGGTTGTAGTTGAAGTAGGTTGCATGTATGTTCGTGAAAGCAATTGAATTAATTGACTTTACTAATGCTAACATTGCTAATGCTTAAACTCGGTGCTACATCACAAAGCTGCTATTCTTTTTTTAAGTGTATCTTTTGCACGTATGCACGATTTCTTTGGTCTTTGAACACATGTATCATTTTGTTATGAAATTACATTTTCTGAGCTGTATTTTGCTCATTTTTCCAGAAAAGTTACTATACTTATTCACTCATGCTAAACGCTAATGCTAAAGGCTAACAGATTTATCATCTAGCGATGTATCATCGAAACGTACAAATCTTCAAGGTTGTTTAACATGGACCGAGGATGTTTGCTTTTAGTAGAGTTTGCATTTTATTCCTCTTCATGGGTTCTTGACATACCACTCAATACCAGCTCACCATTGTCATTTTTCTTTAGTGATAATGCATTTCTTCATACTACAGAGAGAACCGTAATCTACCTTAATTACAGTGTGCGTATCGGAGTTTATCCATTCTCATTTTCACTGGCTTTTATTATTGAGAACATAATTCTGCCGCTCAATGACCGTAATTACCCATAAGTCATAATTGGATTTCTCAGCGCTTTATACACCTCACACACACGAGACGTGTGGAACAGTCGGATTCCTTTGTCTGTGAAATGTCTGGTGCGGCGTTGTGCGCGTTTCAAGGTGCTAAGCGTCCTGCAGCGAAGAGGAAAACCAGCCGCTGATATGCATCACGCAAAACCGTGGCACGGGTGCGACGCCGGCAAATATGAACTCTGTCTGCGTTCTATTGCAGTGAATATGAGCCTGTCTTGTGATTATAGGGTGTATTTTTTATGTCTTGTTCTTTCTGGTTTTAGGGGATGTCTGAGGATAAGCGTTTATGCTTTTGTCTGTCTGAATGTGTTTGTAGTGTCGGGCATGTCTGAGAATGTTTGCATTTGTTCTGTCTGTCTGTGTGTGTGTGTGTGTGTGTGTGTGTGTGTGTGTGTGTGTGTGTGTGTAGTAAGGTGAAATATGTAAAAGACTGTTGCTAGCGCCCCCTCCCCCCGCCAGACGCATATTAATGTTATTCACATGAGTCACTCTTGCTGATTGTGGATGAGACGCTTATTAATTTTGAAGCAATGTGGATTTCCACATGCACAATAAGTAATGAACTAATAAAATAAACAATGCAATGTAAACATCAAACAGGAAGTAGTAGATGTTTATCTTTTTTTTCTGGAAGCACATTATAAACCACAAATTGAACCTATAAACATGGCGTGTTTCATAAAGTGTAAATCGAGAGAAGAACAACAGGAAGTGACGACACAAATACCAGTAGCTTTGAAAGATTTTGTAGTAGTTGGAAAGAAACACGATTCTAATGTAGACACAATTTGTTTCATTCATTCTAACTCCGCTCATCATTGGTTACCCACAATTGTCTGCTGTTATCTATTTTGTGCATGATGTATATGCATAATTTAACAGTTATTATTTAATAAGTATGAGGCAAAAATATTCAAAAACTATTATTTAAGCAAAGTATTGGAAATAAAATATCGACTATGTCATTTAAACAACTGACCAATAGGATCTATATTTTTACCGAAGAATGCTTAACGTTGACGTTCATACGCACAGAGAATTGAACTTCTTGACTTTCAGAAGGAAGAACAAGTGTGAGTTGTGTTTTTTGGGCAGTGTCCCGACTAGTTTTAGACTTCTATAATAGAGATTCCCAAACGACCCTGCACAGATCTTGCATGAATGAGATGGGAGTGTTTCTCTGGCCCATAAACCACCATTCAGAATCTCTTCATTCAGTTTGTTTTGCACTCTGCTTGACATGGCTGTCTTTTTGCAATATTTGAATGTGATGCTATAAGGACGAAAGAATGGCGAAAATCTCTCTGGAGGGTTTTGTGAAGGATCCTGGCATTCGGGAGAGTTATTCAGCCCAGATTTTTTTCCACTCCGGATGGCGAGATGATGACTCAACAGTCTTGGGTATAAATACATGAGGGATTTATTGCGTTTTTTGTGTTGCAGATTTGTGTCTGGAAAAGGATTGGTGATATACCCACAGATTGGAGACAGACTGGACATTATCTGTCCGAAGGGGGACATGGGGCGGCCATACGAGTTTTATAAACTCTATTTGGTGAAGAAAGAGCAAGTGGAGACGTGCAGCACCATATTGGATCCCAATGTTCTGGTCACCTGCAACAAACCAGAAAAAGACATCAAGTTCACCATCAAGTTCCAGGAGTTCAGTCCAAACTACATGGGTCTTGAGTTCAAGCGCTTCACCAACTATTTCATCACCTGTAAGTAAAGCATTCTCTTTAAACAACTAGTAAAGTCTCCAGTAAAATGTGTTTTGG
The DNA here is from genome assembly GCA_028031935.1 of Paedocypris micromegethes. Taxonomy (NCBI): domain Eukaryota; kingdom Metazoa; phylum Chordata; class Actinopteri; order Cypriniformes; genus Paedocypris; species Paedocypris micromegethes. The sequence goes on from CM051493.1 coordinate 3,796,559, forward strand.
TGTTAATCTGCAGTGACATTAAATTAACATTCATGCATTAAGAGGCTTTTACAGAAAACTACAACACTGAATCATCTTTATTCTTTGACTGGGAATCAAACCCACAACCTTGTTGTTGTTGCCTACACCAGCCACTCGAGATACATAAAGAAATATTCTAAACACCCATGTGTGATGTGTGCGTCTGTTATACATAGTTGCTTGGTAGCTCTTTTAAGACTTTTAGTTGTAGTTCTTTTAATCTAAATGAGAGACTGGCTTGAAAAAAAAATCTCGATTTGCAAAGAAACTAACACAGTCCAAAAGAGCAAAGAATTTGCTTTATTCTGTAAAGTTAAAGTGTTATATTTTGTAAAGTTGCTATTAGCAGTAATAGTTGCCCTATACAAACTATAGTGTCTTATTCATTTCATTTCAATAATTAAATTTTATTGGTTGAAAATGTTGATTCAGCAGAAATAAGCAGGAATCGCATCCTATTAGTTATTTTTATTTATTATAACTCCATCCTTAGGATGCGGGGAAAGCGAGAAATGGAGAGATAGAGAGCGCGTGAGGGAGAGAGGACACTTTCAGTCAGGCATGTCTCATTGGTTGTCTTGCCTCACTGAGTTTTTGGTCTCTTGGCCATGATGCCCAGACATGTCCCATAATCCACTTCACCTCTACTGACCCATCACTACATCTAAACCCCCAGCAAGCAGCAGGGCTGCTATTAGATCCAGTGAAACAGCCTCTCGCTTGCTCTCACACACAGGCCAACAGAAAGACTGCCTAGCAACCACTTCCTTTATCTGGCTGTGGTCAACAGGATGGGTCTGGTAAAATAATAATTTAGCTGAGATGTGTTTGTGTTTTGGGTTCATTGGTTTTTGCAGTCTGGTCATCTTGTTCTCACTGGTCATCAGTTAATAACTCAGCGAGAGACTTCAGAGCGTGACCGTTTCACACGCATCCCTTCACTCTGCAGAAAATGCTTTTTAATCGTCATTATTTTTACAAAAGCGTCTGTGTGTGTGTATGTGTATGTGTGTGGTACATGCATTGTTTATGTTCCTGAACTGATTTCTGTTTGGCAGAAGTAAAGATGTGGTTAAATTTATAATACTATCTCACTCTCTCAAAACAGAGTGTAACTTTTTTTGTTTAAAAACTTTACATGAAATAAACAGGATTTTAGAAGTGTAAGTTTCTCTCTCTCTCTCTCTCTCTCTCTCTCTCTCTCTCTCTCTCTCTCTCTCTCTCTCTCTCTCTCCCCCTCTCTCTCTCTCTGTCTTCTTATGGTCTATCTTACTGCCTGTGTCTATAATTTTTACCATCTCTTTTTTTCCATCTGTCGCTCTCTCTGTTTTTCTGTCTTGCTTTTGACCATCTTTCTCTTTGTTTTCATCTCTCTTTTATCTTGTTGTCCGTCTTTATATTTTTTACTGTCTCCGTTTTTCGTTCAGTTTTTTTCTTTAGGTCAAACTTTTTTTTCATTATGTCCGTGTTTGTCTTTTCTGTCTTTCGGTCTATCTGGTCTATCTTTTTCTCTGTCTCTTTTTTTGTTTCGTTTAATCTCTCTCGCTTACTTGCTCAAATCTATATCTATCTGTCTGTCTGTCTATCTATCTATCTCTGTCTGTCTGTCTGTCTGTCTGTCTCTGTCTGTCTGTCTGTCTGTGTCCCTCTACCTCTGTTTCTCTGTCCTTAAGTCTGTCTTTATCAGTTTATCTGTCTTTATTTCAGTCTTTCTGGCTGTGTCTCTTTTTTTTTCTTCCTTTAGTCTCTCTGACTTACTCGCTCATACTTTGTCTCTCTCTCCCTCCCAATCTTCCTATTAATGTCCGTGTGTGTCTGTATTAAATGCAAGCAAGATGTTCCCCGATTGAAAAATAGCTGGAGTCTTTAAAACTCACACAAACACAAAAGGTTGCAACAAGAGCATATTGAACGTATTACCGAGTCAGAGAAAGAAAAAAGCATCCGTGGCGAGTCGTCTTTCATTTACAGTGGCGGATGAACTTGCGGTTTGACATCACGAGGCGTTTTAATTACGCAATTTAGAGTGCGCTGTTTTCCACGTGAAGGTTAAACCTGCGGAAGATGCCGTGTTACACGCCGAGCTTTGACTTCACAGCCACTCACCCATCATTATATGTGCTCGCGACACCCACAGACTGTCATTCCAGGTGCTTTTCATCCATCCGGGAGAATCCGCTGCCACTATATTTGCCTCCTTCACTGCAGTGTCAAGTTTCCTCTCCTCGGCCTTTGAGCTTTTCCTGTACCGCCGCTATTGTGGCTGTGTTGATTTCTGTGTTTCTCCACCGCATGTCCTTCTCGCCGCTCATCACACCGTCATGCCATCCCTGTCCGCTTCAGAGAAGAAACGCTCAAGCTCTTTGAATTCTTGCTAATTGTTTTCTTCAAACTATCAGTGATGCCTTTCAGAATCAATTATATTTCCAACCTGAACAACACAAACTAATCCAAATAATTACCTGAGCCACTGCTCGGCCCCACAGACGCTGAAAATGGCCGATCCGGATCCCGACCCGGTGACTGCGACCCTGAAGTTGATTTTCTTTATCCGTTGAACTATTTGTCAAATCGTCTCCAGTCTGTCTGCAGAGACTCTTTGAACTAGTCTGGGTCTCTGCTTATGTCGCTCTGTCTCGGGCTTTTAGCCCTGTGTTAACGTTTGCCTGTCAAGCCGCGCCACGCTGGTTTAGTTAGATTCTCTAGACGCAATTTCTTTAGTTCTGTTTTTTGTTTAATGTATAAACACAATAGTACATTTCTGGAATTACGGAAAACACACATGTCGAAGAGTGTAGATTTACACACCGTAATTGTAGCAAGAACAAAACTATAATTTGTATGTTTTAGTATGTGATTAGCTAGTACGGTGTTTAACATTTTCAGTCACAAAAAAAATGTTCTACTGCAAGTACGTTGATGACTTTTTTGTTTACTTTTATACAATACTTTTACTGTATTATTTTCTTTTTGCAAAATTTTAAAGTTAAATATTTCTATTATTTAATGTATTTCTAATGTAAGAACTGCATTGCAGATCTTTTAAATTCTTTTTTGGTTTTCTTTCAGTTTTAGTTTGCTTTTGTTTGTGAGCGTGCAAAATCATGATGTTATTTTTAAACGAAGGGTTCTAAAAGTTTTTTTTTAAATAATCTGTAAAAATGTAATTTAGATTTGCAATTTATCTTTATGTCTATTATATACGTACGTACATTTTTGTGTTTTTATTAATGTTAAGTAAATAAAGAAAAGAAATTATGTTTATTTATGCACAAAAGCATATAATATACTGTAAATATTTGAAATTTAAGTGAATAAGACTTGGAATAATAAAATGCTTATAGTTTTAAAATATTTACATTTTTTCTTTTTTTTCTTACAAGATCAAGCACTAGATACTAGTAAATGTTAATATGTCTTTTATTCTTTTTCACTCTTTTTGAAAACAAACTACTAGGTTGTTGGTCTAAAAATGCAATTCTGCTGAAGGATATGAAATTGTCAAGTAAGATATATATGCACCTATATACACGCGCTTGAAAAGTTGATTTAAAAAGCATGACAATGGAAAACGTACCGTCATATAGTCGAGGGAGCATTGAAATGACAGAAGGAGAAAAAGTGAAGAACGGAAAGTGAAAACAAAATGGTAGCCGGTCACCGGATTCGGCGATTATCGCACGTAATGACCAGATGAGGAAGACTGTGCGGCCGGGTGAATATCTAATGGTTTATACAGTCTATTTCAGGATTAGAAGAGTTAAATACGGACCGTGTTCTGGGTTGTTTGGGGTCGTCTTCTGTTCCGAGCGACTGCGCTGTGTAAGTGTGAGAGCACTTGTGTGTATTTTTGAGTTTCACCGTGTCAGCAACATATGATTCAGATTTCAGACAGTCCGGCTTTGAAGTAAATTTGACCAAACCGCCGCATAGGAATGATGAGTGTGTGTTGTGTGTGTCGGTGTGTGTCTTTGTGTAACCTCTCACCAGAACTGTCTCTCAGGCCACAGCTGAAGTATGAAAATGAGTGGCTTCATTTCAGTGTGGCTGCTCCGGGTGAGAGAGGTCAAATATCACATCGAGCTGTGTGTGAAAGTGTGTGTTTGCTGCCTGATTTACACCGCCGCATGAAAAATAAGACGCTTTGTAGCATTTAAAGATTTTTTTTACATTTTAAATAGACATTCAGATCAGTTTCGGTCTAAAACATTGTAGTAATGCCTCACGCAGCCTTCAAATTCACATATTTTTAATCAAATTAATTTGCTTGAAAATGACATTTTGCAAAGATTTGAAAAGATTATGAAAATCATTGCAGTTTTTTTTTTAAATGTGTATAAATATTTTACATTTTTATGTTAATAATAATAATTATTAAATTAAATGTATTATTTTGTATATATTAATGTATATACACACACACACAATTTATTTATTTATAGAACTTTGTCACTATGAACAGCGATAGTTCCTCTCCTTGCAGGACACACCCACACTACGTTACCCACAATTCCCAGCGCTCAAATAAGATGATGGAACACCACATTTTGAAATTTGATAAATGATGTTTAAAAAAATGAAAGAAACATACAGGAAAACAATTTCATACATGGAAATTGTGTTTTCAAACATACATGGAAAAATGCAGATTTGGAGAGAAGATCCGTGATTTTCGGTCCAACGCGTCAGCATGCATCAAATGCAATTTTTCCATTTGCCATTTTGTTCTCATGACACAGTAATACTGTGAATTTCTGGCAGGAAAATGTAAATACAGTCATTTACAACGCACCGATACAAATCTGAAAACAATTTCTGTTGTCACCAATATTATAGAATCTTAAATGCAGCATTTTTTGAAACAGCCGGCACAATCAGCCAGAAATATCAAAGGTTGGCAGACTTTCCCACATTTGACTATAATCATTAGTTATTCTGCTGTTTGAAATAAGTCTTTCTCCGACTTCCTGTTCTGCGAGGACGCGCGGGCCAAGTTTCTGAATGCTGAATAGGCGTTGTTGACGGGCAAATGCGAGTGGAACTGAATAACAAATTGCTTTTAAAATTACACTGACCACTTATGGTAAACATTCATTACGAACACATGCACACGTGTTGCACACACACATGAGTTTGCGGCGCTTTGTAGTCAGACATCGATTCTGTGTTCAGTTTTTGTCTTCGCGGTGGTTCTGACCTCTTTGGCAAGTTCTTAAAAAACACAGTCAGCTAAACAACAATCCTCAGATGTGGAAGTGTGTGTGTGTGTGGTGTGTGTGTGTGTGTGTGTGTGTGTGAGCTGGAAAATGAAACCAGCATATCAGGAAGACAGGAAGCTCATTCTTCTTTGTCTTGTGGGACGTGGAGCACCAGGTGCACCAAACTGAGCACGACGTCCGCTGTGCGTGCACTGTCACTCCGCTTTACCATCAGCACGCGTGTGGATGCGGTTGCTGTAGTAATGGTCACTGTGATGCCCGTGCAGATATCCCAGTGGGCACTGAAGGTCAGTGAGGCATGATGGGTCACACTGCCCATGGAGCTAATGCACATAATGAACCCTTGTGAGACAGAGTAAGTGTTGGAACTGCATCCGAACAGAGACTAATTGACGTTTAATTACACTCCTGTCGCGATCTGTCTCTTTTCTTTAACTAATGCGCACCCAGCACAAATATGACAAGGGCAAGCAGGTCTTCAAGGTCACGATGCGAACAAAACGTGCTTCCGTACGTGCGGAACGCTGGGAGATCTGGATTACTGCAGTTAAGAACACACACCCTGCATTTCTCTTTGGCCCATTAAGCGCAATGGTTTTTCCAGAAATGGTCTTAATATGGTCCAAATATAATAAACATAATGGGTTGTGCTGTTGTTTTGAAAGGGTCTGATGTGCCACGAGATAAGCAACAGAACGTGTAAAGAGAGAGAAAGAGAGAGAGAGACAGAGAAAAGACATAAACACGTAAAGTTTATTCATATTTCAAGTTCTGTGTGGTTTGAACAAAAAGTGTAAAAGGAATGTGAAAATGAAAAAAAGCACATTGTATAAAAAAAGCTAAAGAAATTAAAACTTGTAATGTAATAAAACCGTGAATGTTTTTGTAAACATAAATTCTTTGTATTTAAGAAAAAACTTAGATGTTTTTGCAAAAAAGTAATGTAAAAAGAAAAAGAAAGAAAAGCCACATTGTAAAATGGAAGACATTAAAAAAGTCAATTGTGCTTATTTAACAAAAGAGTCAGTTTTTGTCAGTTTGAAATGCAAAAAAAAAAAGCAAAGCTAGCACTTTGTAAAATGTAAAACTGTACAAGGATTTTGTACAGAAATCAAAGAAAGGAATGAAAAACAAATAAATACGCATAGGCCAAAAGCAGAACAAAGGACATGAAATAGCTAAAGAAATATTTAACACAAGTGGAATGAAAGTGAATCACCTGAAATGAAAAGCGTACAGATACAAATTGATATAGAAGTAATAAATCAGAATCTGTGCATCACAGAGTAAAAAATAAAGAAAACCAAGGGGAAAGAAAGTGAAAAGGAAGAAAGAATTATGTTGGATACATGATAGAAGTGTTGAATTCCATCAATGCAGTGATCCGTGCGGAGAGTGAGCGAAATAACTCGCCGAGTCTCTTGTTTCATTTCTCATGAGTGTGTTGCTTCATTTCGAAGGATTTTCAACTGGAACAATATGAGCTTTGTTGAAGATAACAAACAATGACCCCCTAAAACACACACATGCGCACATATTGTTATTATGTGCCCACTCCAGCAAACACGCTTCCTGGAAATCTGTCGGGGAAGACGACAAATATTTTTTCCTTCTTTGTGAGGATTTCTTCTGGATGGGAATGGCGAGGCTGGATGGTTATTGCATTTTAATTTTCCTCCACAAAACGGACACACACACACACACACACACACACACACACACACACACACATTGAGCTGCCCGTCATGCGGATTTAAAGGTCGGCCGTTATGTGACTGCTGGACCAGAGCAGCGATCTGATTGGTTGAGCTTTTGGAAGCAAAAGAAGATCTAATCTAGCTGTATCTGATCTGATGAGTTGTGTGGATTTGTGTGTGTGTGTGTGTGGTGTGTGTGTGTGGTGTTTAAGCAACCTGTCAGGGGCTCTGTGTCGTGTCGACCTGCATTTAAAATGAACGCTGACCCAAATCTCCCAGACACACACACACACGCACAAACACACACACACACACACACACAATATACATCATCTGTACACAAATCTGTTTTTCAGATGTTCCAGCGAGTGCAGTGGTCGTTGTCGGCCACTAAACGAAGCATCTCTCTTTCTGCTCTTTGTTTTAGCTGCTCATCAGTCAGAGACTCAGGGGGAAACAGCGAGGTTTGCAGACAGAAATGTAAAATGTCATCTGAAAAATATTACTTCTGAAAGCCGGACTGTATGTTTTAGATTGAGACTGAAGGAAGGCTGTCGTGTATGAACAGAAAACCTCGACCCAATCAGGACGTGTCGTATTGATTTACTGGACGAGCTAAACGATCATATATTTCCCAAAAGTGTTCTGGAACCTTCCAACGCGCTGCTTCAAACCGGCACATTATTCACACACACTTTTTATATTGTCTTTTTATTCTCACATCTTGTTTCTTTTTGCTTAACACATTGTATGTTTTACGTTTATTTTTTACAGTATTTTCTTTTTTCTTCTGTCTAAAAATGTTTTTTTTTTTGCCGACTTGTCGATATGGAGCAAACATGGATCCAGCGTCACAGAGAATTTACAGACGTAGACTTACTGTAAACACACACGCATTATTTCAGTCAATAATACGAGCAAACTGGGGCATCACTGTATTTAACATGACTAGTCTGAATATTTCATTCGCTCTCTCTTTCTCTCTTGCTCACACACACACACATACACACGCACACATAGTATATTTACATTTTGTGTAATATATATTTATATGTGTGTGTGTGTGTGTGTGTGTGTGTGTGTGTGTGTGTGTGTGTGTGTGTGTGTGTGTTTACTTATGGCCATTTAAATCTATACCATGTACATTGTATGTTCTATTAACACCCCATTATTTATTTTTTATAGAAATCATTCTGTTCTTCTTAATGATTTTTGCTCTGGCATTTTCGTTCAGACGGAACGTGAGCTGAAATCCCAATTCCGGCATTTTCTTCCTCAGAGCCGATTCTTTTATTGCACAGAAGCAGGAATCTATTAAGCCTGAAACGCTCTGACCGGTTAAAGCCCAGCCGTGATGCAGCGACAACAGAATGTGGCCGCAAAATCGCTTCCGAGCGAATACATCCCACTGCGAACAGTACACAGGGTGGGATTACCCTGCCTGTCTGGAATGTGTGTTGTGTTTTAGCCCGGAGTGTGTGCCGGAGCTCAGATCTGGAGTCAGGAGGGGGCATGTGCGCCTGTGTCTGCCTGTCCCTCTTTAGAGCCGCACCGTGTGATGCTATTCCGCGGTTGGCACGGTGACAGGTTGGCATGGTGCTACTGTAAGGAGACTGGCACTCTGCCTACTGCCATACATCTCAATTGGCATGACATCATAAGAGCTCCTAGCAACCACACACATCACCCCTCCCCCATACACGCCCACAAAGGACCATTCACAAGTGTGGTGCCCTGGCGCCTCTCTCTCTCTTTCTCTCTCTCTCTCTCTCTCTCTCTCTCTCGCTCTGTGTCTCTCTCTCCCACTCTTCGTCATTCTCTCTCTCTCTCTGTTTGTCTCTCACTCTTTCCTACTCTCCCTCTCTCTCCCTCTTTTCCTCCCACTTCACCTCATTCTCACTCTCTCCCTCCTCTCATACTCTTTTTCTCTTTCTTTCTCTCCCTCTCTCTCACTCTCTCTCTTTCTTTATTTCACTTCTTTCTCTATTTGTCCCTCACTCACCCTCATTCTCTTTGTATCTCTCTCCTTGTATCCATTTCTTCTCTCTTTCGTCTTCTCCCTTTTTCTTCCCCCATTCTCTTTCTCTCTTTGCCTCATCTCTCTATATCTCTATACCACTCATTCTTTCTCTTTCTCTATTGCTATAACGTATTTCTCTCAATCAAATTCTCTATCTCTCTCTCTCTCTCTCTCTCTCTCTCTCTCTCTCTCTCTCTCTCTCTCTCCCCTTATGCCCCTCTTTTATTCCCCTATCTCTCCCCCTACCTCCCTCTCTTTTGTTTCACTCACCCCGTTCTTACACATACATATCGCTTTTTAAATTCCATCACTATGTTCTCTGCAAGGCACATTTACCCATAAATGTCTTAAAGGAATTTACTGAATAAAGTGAAAGTGTAACTTTGGAAAACAACTAATCTATTTCCTTCCCTTTGAACTACTTTCAAGTCCTCTTTCGCTGAGTTGAAAGGCAGGCGTCTAGCAGACAAACAGCTTTACTGGTCTGATGCCGTCAAATCCAAAGAGGGACTCATTGTTACAAATGTCTTTCTATGAATACGCATATTTTATGATCTTATTTTTTAAAGGGTTGCCTCATTAGCCGCACCTGCACGCTCAGCACTTCCTGCTCACACCTCTTAATGAGCACACAACTGATGGGAGCGAATCTGGTGTGTGTGTGTGTGTGTGTGTGTGTGTGTGTGTGTGTGTGTGTGTGTGTGCGCGTGAACTCGTGTGAGAGTAATTGGGGGTTAAATTGAATGAAGGTGGATCACCCGCTGTGACAATAGCGGTTTATATAACAACATAATGAAAGGGGTGTGTTTAGTGCGTTGAGTGTGTGTGTCCTATTCAGGGTGAACTCACCTTCTCACACACAAGTCTGCGACACAGCAGAAAAGTGGCTTGTTGTAGGTCTGTGCCTCCAGACGACCAGACGGATTCAGAGTTTGGGCTGGAAATAGTCCGGCTTTGGGCAAAAGGACAAAATTCTTACACGTTCTTTTTTTTACTGCGTAGAGTGTGTGTGTGTGTGTGTGTGTGTGTGTGTGTGTGTGTGTGTGTGTGTGTGTGTGTGTGTGTGTGTGCGTGGGTGCGTGTGTAAGCGGGCTTGCATATGCTTGTGTTTTGTGTGTGTGAGTTATAGAGGTAAATTAGGGTTTCCTTTTCCTGCTTTGGTTTTCCAAGCAAGAACTCCAATCAGAAGTCATATAAATCTAACCCTAATTCGCCTCGACAATCACAAAAACGTTCTCCTTTCTTCTCCAGCAACCTCTAATGGAACACAGGAAGGGCTGGAAAACAGAGAAGGTGGGGTTTGCAGCACCAAATCCATGAAGATCATCATGAAAGTGGGCCAAGGTGAGTCACACACACATGCCCAGTGCCCACACCTTCTTTATCTTCAGTGCGTCCAAAGGTAAAGTCGTTTAAGTCACATTTGGTGGATGATGGAGACAGCTGACTCATTAACAGCCAATTAGATTGCGGTTAAACATTATCCAGGTTTGCATTACTTCACCGAAAAACATGTTTCAGAGTCCAGCTGAATCGAAACTTCTTATCGCCTTTCATTTTTACTTCTCCACGTATTTGCGAGACTTTGAACGTAGTGCTGGGCGATTTGGTCCAAAATGTAAATCTCAAATAATTGAACATTTTAACTTGATTATGATAAACGAATAATTAGTTTATGAATTAATTAATTTTTTGTCCCAAGTTGTTCTTGTTAAAAAAAAGTTAAAAATAAATAACTTGCACATAGCAAAATTAAATTGAAATAATTAACCTGGAAAAACTTGATCGATATTAAGGTCTGAATGTCAGTTTCAACCGCTTTTCGATTAACTGCCCAGCTCTTTTTTCCAACACAAGCCAGCACTTAGTTTCCGTAAAGTCCTTAACATTCTCAACATGTCATGTTTCAGATCCAAACGCACCAGATCCGGAATCGCCAGACCTCCCAGAGCGGGAGCAGGACAATGAGATCAAGGATCCCACTACCAGCCCCTCCCGCAAAAGAGACAGAGAAAGAGAGCGAGACATGGATGGAGACGGGCCCAAGATGCCAGACAGAGGTGTGAATGCCATAAATCAGAGATTTAATACCCACGCTGTTATGAGTTCATCGTCATGGCTTTTTTTTCCCTCTCCCCGAATCGCGTTTAATCGGAAATGTAGCTCAGCAGTGAAGATGTCCCACAGTATGAAACAGCAGCATTGTTCCAAGCCTCTCAGCAGATGCGGAGTTACTGCCTCCCTCAGGCGGCTCGCCGTGTGAAAGAGAGAGAGAGAGACGAGAGTTAATGTAGCGTGTCTTTATCACGTCCTGCCAGCCATTAACCTGCGGGAAGTCTAAACTTCATTAGGAGAGAGAAAGCGAGAGAATCATTTGGAGAGAACGGAGGGATGAAGAAGTGCGTTTCAGGGATGATCACGAGGCAGGAGAGGTCAGATTCTTCTGGTCGGAGAGGAAACGTTAGACGCTGCTCTTAAAGAAGCCCTGTGTAATTAGGTTCATTTAATCTGACTCAGATGAGATGGGTTTCCTGGGAGGCCTTTATTTAAGATGTTCAAAAACAGATGTATCGCTGTAACACACACGCACACACAAATGCAGTGATGCATTGATGGAACCTGTTTAGTGAGTAATAAAAAAGCTCACCAAACTAACCTACAGCTGAATTCAAAACACTTAACTCCCTTTAAAACAAATTAAGAAATGAACATTATGTGGAAAAAACCAAACATTCATCAGTTATTATTGGGCTGATTTTGCATGAGAGATGATGAGACGCACTTTACATAACAGAGAAATTTAGGTTGCGCCTTTTTCTTCCCTCTTTCTCTCACATTCTTTGGTCGTATTAAGCTCAATTTTGGTCCAAAAATGCAAACAATATTAAGCTTATGTAATAGGATTTGTTTCGGTTCTTTAGGATTCGGTCTAAATAAGCGCCGGTCCGATTAGGCAGTGGTCCGGTGAACTGGAATTGACCGTATGTTCAGTGTTAGCTTTGTAGTTTAGTCTAAAAAGACAAGCGATTAGAAGAAACAGACTAAGATGAAACTTGATAAAAACATGTTTAAAATCATCATTCTTTATTCTCACAATAGTCCAGTCTACTCCGTAGGATTTATTTGAATAATGTTTTGATTATTTGAATACTGGATTTTGGCAAACAGAGACGCTCATTGTTGCTAGACAGTTTTTTCAGTCTGTGTTTGTGTGTGTTTAAGATCGTTTGGAACAAAAAAACCCAACAAGCATTTTCTCTTTTTTTTCTGCAGAAACAGACCTAGTAACTCTAGTGTGGTTTATTTCACAAGTAGCTCGGAGCCCGTGTTCATAAACATCACTGTTCACTTCCCAACAATTCTTGGTTGTCTTGGTCTCAGGGCGAATAAAAACGATGCGTGTCAGAGTGTTCACAAAAATCGTCCCAAAAATCCATTTCCGTTCTCAAATTCTCCATTTCCATCCACAGATTCGAGAAACCAGGATCACAACAGTCCCGGCTCAGTGGAAGGAATCTTCGCCTCCAAACCGGCTCTCTTTGCCGCCATCGGTGCCGGCTGCGTCATCTTCCTCCTCATCATCATCATCCTCATCGTCTTGCTCCTCAAGCTTCGCAAGAGAACCCGCAAGCACTCGCAGCCCAGGGGCGGGACAGCCCTGTCACTCAGCAACCTGGCCACGCCCAAAGGCGCCACCCAAGCCGGCTCGGAGCCCAGCGACATCATCATCCCCCTGCGGACAACAGAGAATAACTACTGTCCGCATTACGAAAAAGTGAGCGGAGACTATGGACACCCCGTCTACATCGTGCAGGAAATGCCTCCTCAGAGCCCGGCCAATATATACTACAAAGTCTGAGCCACAACATGCAATAAGAACATGTTTTTGTAAGGTATCCCCTGCTTTTTTCTTTCTTTTTCTGTTTCGCACCCTTCCGCTCCGTGCGTGCGAGAGGACGGAGAGGTGGAATGAGAAGGACGCTGCGGATGACTCTGACTTTTTCCTTTCCTCTAACTCTTTCTGAACACTGTATGCCAGTCGTCGAGAAACGCTAGTTCGACCGCACACACTCAGGCACGGACTTCGCCGCCGAAGAAAAGCCGATAGATTGACACCACGAAGCAGGAAGCTTGCACCCGTGTGTTTGCTTGTCCATTTCTACATTTACAGCATCCTTTTGTCTTCTCGTCACTCACTTCCATAGTGTTTGTTTTATTTACTGCAGCATCAGCTTGATTCTTTCAGCCTTCGCTACTCATTTCCTCGCATCTCCAGACGCTCGTCTATTTTACACGCCACCGCAGAGGCGACTCGACAAAACACTCACGGGTCAGTACAAACTTGTGAGAGCGTGAGATGGGGAATTAAAGATACACAGCGGTGATAAATGTACGCGGAATCCTACAGAACTTTTTTTTTTTGTGTTTATTTGAGAAGTTTTTCACTAAATACTTTCCCTCCTCTCGGCCCGTCTGTCATCCGTGATGCGTGGCGATGGATAATATTTATGTTGTTGTTAGTCTTTGTTTTTCCCACTAGTTCTCAGAGGTTTGTGGGTCACAAAATATACACCAACCTCTTTTCAGCCACGTCTTTTGCGAAATTTTTAGTGTCATCATCTGGATGCTGGAAAGCGGCTCGGCTGATAGCGTCGAGTCCCATCACGGAAGCCAAAAATCCATAAGCATGCAAAGCGTGTGAAATTATGCCTTCGGTTCTCCTTCCTCTTCCTCACATTCTGTCAAACGCATTCACGCCTACAAAATCACCGCGAGTGAATCAACCTCGTCATCTCGGAAATCTAGAGCGAGATCTATTTTTATATGGGCAGTGAAATGGTAAACAGTAAACAGCAGTGGCAGGTGTGTTTACGCTTATGCTAATTCAGAATTAGCAGGATTAGCATCAGCCCTCCGGTGTAGCCAATGGGACAAAAGCCAATTTTCTCGTGGCGTCGTCGTGGACGAAAATACGGAATAGCTGCATTTTCAAATTATTTTTGCGTTTAGCGTTACCTGCTGTTGTTTTTTTCTGTGTGTTAGTTTCCATGACCCGAGGTTCTGTAAATAATATGTGTTTGTCGGAAGAATCCGTTTTAATGTTCAAGTTTTGTTCGGATAGAAGCCCTGGTAATAGAAATAATTGGAATTTTGATAAATGCATTTTGTAAATATAACTTTTTTTTTTTAGGAAAAAGGCCTTTTGTAAGTAAAATGTTTCCTGTCTTTTTCCTTTGTTATTATTATTTTTCTTTCTAAATTAAGAATATGTAGAGATCCCTATAGAATGGGTATTAAAAGGTCAGCGAAATGCAGCAGAAAGGCATTTAAGTCCCCACACGCACACACACACACACACACACACACACACACACACACTGACAGACACTTTATCCTCCCGATTACACCAGGGGATGATGGTATTCTTGTTTAGTTTTATTTCATTTCTACAAACCCTACGACAGAACCAGGTCACATGCTCCATGACACGTATCATGGAAAAGAACGAGACCCATTCGACACAAAATGCCTAAACACACACACACACACACGTACCGAGTGACCCACCGATGCCCGGAAGCGGGCGGCCTTATAGCACACGCCATATTTAATAAACGCCATCAAACCGAGGGCAAGCACCAGCAGGCTACTGGCACCCAGTGAAACCAGCAGAGGAAGCTGGTCGCCGCTTTAATACACGTCGGGAAAGCACTTTTTACTCTGTTCTTACTTCGGTTCTGTTTGCACCCGTATACGTGGGCCGACGTGACCATGACGCTCCGTTTCTGAAAGTGCTTCTCACGGAAATGTATTTTGAGGATGTGGATAGATATTTTTACGAAAAAAAAAAGTTTTGTTTTTTGGAGTGCGTTTGAAATGTTTACCCAGAACCGTGGCAGGTTTTACTTTGCAAGCCGGTAATATGCATCCGCTATAAAAAGAAAAAAAAAACCCTGCAGTTTTATGCATCCGCAGTGACGTACCTTATTTAAGCGAAGGACTGTTTGGCGCGGCTTATCTCACTCCGTTGATTTGCAGCACTCTTGACCGCTACACGCGTCCTCTTCATCAGATTGCGGACTGGATGGCGTGGTCAGACGCCGATGTTGTGCATTACGTTGCAGGAAGTCATGGCGGTTCTCCGAGTTGCGTGATTTTGGCGCTCCCCGCGGGCAGAGGGACAGATTGGTGGTGACTTTTGACCCTTTAAGGATTATCACAATATTATGAGAGAGACAAATCTAATGAGAAAACCTTTTTCCTGGCCTAGATCCATCCCCATCACACGCAGTTCATCCCTTCGTTCACAAAACGTTCTTGTTCTTGAAGGGGGTCGGTGCCGATCCGCGGCTTCGGGCCAACAGCAACTCCCACAAAAATGTCCACCAAGAGCTTTCGCAGCACAATGTTTCCTCCTGCTGTTGCTGTTCTTTTTGTACTATTATTCAACGAACAACATTATTATTGTTATCATTTTTCTTTTACTAAGATTTTGTTGCAGTTTCAGTATTATTGAGTTTTGCTGTATGTGTTGGCGGCGCTGATGCCCTGCGGCGACAGCCTTTTTGTAGAATTCACAGTGTCCTCCGAGTTTCCCGATGTACGACACTAAAGCCGAGTCTCAGCCCTCAGAAAGCGTTTTAAAAGGATAAATAAAGTTTTTTCCTATGGAAGCTGCTCGTCGTTTCTTTTTTTAAGGCTTTTGAGCGACTGGAGCAGAGACGGTGTGTGTTTCCTGATGGGAATTGCGCCGCTGCTCTGGACACACACACACACACTTTCAGGACCTGATGCCTTCTGTGTCACAAATATTTCATAACGCCTCGGGGTGTCTGTCGGACCACTCCACACTGGCGCATATAAACACTCGTGTGAGCGTATCAAACCTTTACCGAGTCGGATGACGATGAGACTGGGGAAAACATCCCATCAATTTTTTGATTTACTATTATTTATTTGTTACATTTTTTTTTTGCTCAAATTTCTCCACTGAGGGACTTTAAGTATTTCGCTTTAAGGAAAAACTTCTTTCTTTCTTTCTAAATCACTCTACTTTATTTCTTTCTTTCCTTCATTTCATTTCTTTGCTTCATTCCTTCCATCCTACCATCCTTTCTTCCCTTTTTTTTATCTTCTTTCTTTCCTTATTTTCTTTCTTTCTTCCTTCCATTCTTCTTTCCTTTTTTCCTTTCTTCTATCCTTCCTTTCTTCCACTCTACCTTGTTTCTTTCTTTCCTTCATTATGTATTTTCTTTCTATCTCTTTCTTTGCTTAATTCCTTCCATCCTACCTTTACCCCCCCCCCTTTCTTTATATCTTCCTTCTTTCTATCCTTCCTTTTTCGTTTTTTTTTTCTTTCTTCCATCCATCCTTCCTTCCACTCCACCTTATTTCTTTCTTTCCTTCTTTATTACACATGTCACAGCTTACTTGTAGTTACCGGTTAACCAGAGTTTGCAACACCAAGGTTGTGTGTTCGACTCCGGGGTCAAAAACAAGTCACTGAACGTTTGAATGTAACACAATGTGCTTTTTATGAAAGCATCTGCTAAATGTATTTTGCATTCTGGCCAACCTGTGGATCCCGGACAGCAACTATCCTCAGGCCCAGATGTGACTCAGATCAGGCCCAGATGTGTCTCCATATTTGACGTGTGCTAAAAAGGTAAATATTAAAATACTACTACACGATCTTCCTGTGTTTGTATGTTGTTCCCAGCAAATTCCATTTCCTTCAGCATTCCAGAAAGGCTTCCAGTGAACTGTTGAGTATAATTTGGCCCGTGTGAGTTCCGATCCGTAAAGGGTTAAACGCGGCACCGTGTTCTAAACAAGTTAGGAAACCTTTATTGATGATCAAAATAACTAAACGTTACACCGCTCTCAGCGTAATAGTGTCCAGGCAACCATTCAGACCACTGGGACCAGAGATGTAATAACGGTCATGACATGCTGGGTCAGCAGCAGAAATATAACGTCTCCACCAACAGATCACTGAAGTTCTGTGTGTGAGACAAAGAGTCTCAGAGAGTTTTCAGCAAGTCATGTGACAGATGATCAGTCTGCATAAGACTGATATTAGATTTACGGCCCACTCGCCTCTAGAGCATTCTGGGTAAATGCCACAGGCTCCGCAATCCTACCATCTACTATTACAGAGCCCAGAGGTGAAGGACAACCTACTGTGAGATCCAGAGGAGCAAGTGAAAAGCTTGAAAACAAAGAAAGTGGAAGGGGAAAACACGGATCTGTGAGAGATTGATTTTCTCATCTTTGTGATGATGATTCAGCGGAAGATGGAAGAGAACAATCAGGCCGGAGATCTGCGGGGAAATCTCTCATGTCTTCACTAATCCAATCAGACACAAATTCCCAACTTCTCCCTGTGGCTGCCATCTGATCACACATGATTATTATCGCTAGAAATGGCCTCCAATTTTCAGGAGGAATCTGCTTCTGTAGTCAGATCGAAATCTTGTTTTTGAACACAATATATAGGTGAAATCATATGGACATTGATGAATTAATAAATCAAATTAAGCACGTACTTGGCAGACACTTAAAAAAAAAATTACCACTAATTATTTGATTGTATTTTTTCCCACAGCTCTTGTCGGATTATTCCTTATTCTCCGTCTTACGTTGCATTTTTTTCCCTCAGTCGTTCGTTTTGGGTCAGAAACGTGAAGGTAAATTGCATCAAGGGAATCACAAATTGTGAGTTCTAACGTTCCGTGTGAAGCGTGTGGAGACCAGGCCGCGAAGACTGATGGAAGTGGAAATGTGATATTTTGCGCAGTTATTTTACAAAAGGTATTTTTGCTTTTACTGTTAATTATTTTTTAATGAGCTCTGTAGAAACACTTCTCTTCCTCTTCTAAATCACAGCTTTCCCCATTCATTACTTTCTGGAAAGCTCTGACACGTTTAACACCATTAGCAGCAAAAGAACAGACTCTCTCCTTCTCTCTTACTTTCTCACTCCCTCCCTCATTTTCCCGTCTATTTTTCTCTCCCTTCTCTCTGCTTTTCACTTGCACTTTTTTTTTCTTCATCTCTCTCTCTCTCTCTCTCTCTCTCTCTCTCTCTCTCTCTCTCTCTCTCTCTCTCTCTCTCTCTCTTTCTCTCTCTCTCCTTATTACTCTGTCTAATTTTTTCTCTCTCACCATTTCTCTCTTCTGGTCACCCCCACCCCACCCAACTCTTTCTTTCTTACTTACTCTTTTTTTTTAAACTTTCTTAGTCTTTTTGATTTTCTCTTCCTCTCCCTCTATTTCCTCTCTTCCTTATCTTTCTTTGGTTTTTTTTTTTTAATTCTTGCTTTATATGTGTCTTTCTTTAACTTCAGCTATTTTTTAAATTTTGCAGTCTTTTTTTCTCTCTTGCTTTTTTAAACCCTCGCTTGGATTTTTTCTTTTCTCTTTTGTGTTTCTTTATATTGCTTTCTTACATTAAATAACGCTCTTCTTAAAGTTATGTTACAATGTTTGACTCCTCTCTTTCTTCGTCTCTAGCTCTTTACCTTTCCTTCTCACTCTCTTTTTAACTCTATCATGCAGTCTCTCTCTCTCTCTCTCTCTCTCTCTCTCTCTCTCTCTCTCTCTCTCTCTCTCTCTCTCTCTCTCTCTCTCGCTGTCGCTCTGCCGGTTCTGCCCTCTAACTCACTCTAATTCTCAGTCGTCTGTACAGGGGAAGTTTCAGGGTGGTTTCATTCATGTCCTCTCGTTTGTCTTTGTCAGTGCAGCTGCAGTTCTGTTTTTTTTTTTTTACCTCAATACCTGAGAATTTTAGCTCCAATTTTTGCATTTCTTCCTACAACAAACTAGTGTTTGGTAAAGTAACTTTTTAAATGCATTACAATATTGAGTTACACTATTGAGTTACTCTACCTAAAAGTATTTAATAACGTTATTTAGTTTCACAGAGGAATGATTGTTCTAGATTTCTTTTACATTCTGTTTTTTACTTTTGTGTGATTTTAGGTTTCGATTTTAGCTTTGATTACCACCAGCTACACCAATATTAGCTCAATAAATACCGGTATATAGGGATAATAAAGCTATATACTGTATATATTTTTCTATTGATTTATTGATATTGATTGAATTGATTATTCTTAAATATTGGGATAATGAAAGAGAACAACATTATATTATTACTGCATTGTATGAAATGTATAAAGGAATACAATTAAGCTTAATAAGAATGGCAATCTCAACATAATCTTGAGAGATTAAAAAAATTAAAATAAAGGCTGTTAATATAGAATAAACCTTTATATTAATACATTACAGAGTAATTTGAGTTTATTAGTTCAGACAATGTTTTAGATATTTTTTTGATTGACAATTCAACTCAGTTTCATTAAAACACTCATAAAATTCACAGTTCTCTACTGTAATTATATTTAATTACATATAGAGTACATGTTATAAATAATTACATATAATGTAATTGATATATGATCACATATATGTAAAAATGACACACACACACACACACACAGAAGTTTGGTGCTTAAAATAGTTTTGAAAAAACATTGACTATTAATTGAATTATTTAATACCAATACTACTAATAATAATGATATTGTGATTTTTGAGAACTGGCTCGTGTGACAAAAAATTATCTATGCGACAATTATTAAATAAAAAAAATATATATAAAAAAATACATTAATTAAAACCATGCTCATGTTTACATAGATTCATCTGGGAGCAAACTACATACAATTTTAAAGAAGGCCATTTGTGACAAACCCAGACAGACGTGAAGACTAGAATCCTCCTCTACTTCTCACCCTGCGACTAAAATGTTCGTTAAGAACTAAAAGGACCTCATCATTAAATTCTGCCTGACGCTGGAAAAGCAGCCTGCTGGAAAAATGACCTAAATACCGCACCACATGCTCACAGGCCCGCGGAGCAGAACGCCGCTCGTCCCTCGCTCACGGCCAGAGCTGGGGACAAACGAGAGGTCAGGAACTTCACAGCATCTTTACGTCTGTTTATACAAAAAGCCACAACTTTTACTTCCCGAGTGTCTTTCCGAAGCGTTCCGTCTAAGGTTAAACAAGGTGTGTTTGATCATTAGAGCACTTACGCTTGTTAAGGGATTATTATACTCATGCATACCAGAACACATAAATACGATGATTTCTAATCCAAAAATAAAAGACTGAAAGGCTAAAACTTGTAATTTTCTCGGAGTCTGGCTGGCTAGAGTTTTGGCCGAGCGTTGACGTTCCGCCGACTGCTTTTTACAATGGTGCGGGAAAAACTCCCTATTCAAAAAGCGTTCGGCAGGATATTACACGGAGAATGTATAAACAAGGGTTTTATTTGGCCTCAGAATTCAGCTGTAGATTTTCTTTTTTTAATTTAAGAGGAATGGAAAGCCTTTAATGGTAAGAAGGCCTGAACAAAACGGATTTCATAAATCTACAAGATTTGTGCAACTTATTGGTGAAAGAAGACCAAACATTTCTGTTTTTCCTTTCTCTCGGGCTCTGGGCGAGGTGCTCCGCGGGTCAGGCTTGTTATTCTGATGGCCGTGTTGTGAAGTCCACTTGTAAAGGCCAATGAGCGTTTCATTTCTGAAAATGTGCCCCTAAACAGATGAGTTCATGAACCATTGCGGCGTCCATGTTTTCCGCCGAAAACCTTTGACAAATTTCCACCAGAGGAGCAAACTCTCAGCAGAGCGCGCTGAAATCCACCGATCATCAGTCATTTATGTTAATGCTGTTGCACTTTTGGGGCCGAGTTTCCAGATTCTTCTGCGGAGCTGCCGACAAGCAGAGTTATAAGCTCATTCCGCTGTCATTTTGGGCGACGGCGTGTTTGGACTTCTGATGAGGTGTGTGTATGAGGCCAGATAAGATTATTTAGATGACTGTATAAACCAGCTCGAGGTTTTGTCCGAGTGTCACATGCACGGGCACGAGAGCTCACACACTCACACACACACACACACACACACACACACATTCTCTTGAACACAGTCAGACTGCCAGTCTAGGCGTGTCGAAGTGGAACACGGCGCAGTGGAATCAGAGTTCCACCAGACTTTATTTGCACAATGGCTGATGTTGTTTATAAAAACCTGATATTATATTCTTAAAATATGAGTCAGCCGCCATTCCCTCGGTGTGTTTGTGCACAAGACGATCACGTTTCTTGCTTTACAGGAAGGGTTGAAAAAGTCACACCGATCGACTCTGGCTGAAACAAATGTGCTTTCATTCCATCATTCTCTCTTTCATCTAAACTTAAAACTGAATGCAAAATAACAAGAAGTTAAAAAATGGCATTTTTTACTTTCTGTACAGCCCTGGTCATCAGATCTGGATGCATTAGCACGATGAAATACTTTTCTGGTATAATAATTTTGTTTTATTATCTTATACATTAAAAGTCCAGATCCTACATTGAAAACCATGATGCTTTAATCTTTGGAGTTGATCTGTTCGGACCGGCTGATGAAATGACCAGCACAACATTTGCAATTCCTCTCACTTTGTCTTTAGCGCCGCAGCATAAACAACCTGTTTCCTCTTTTTTCACTCCCCTAAAATGCACATTTGACTTGATAAACTAGAGAACTATATTTAGAATCATTTAGCACTCCAGGAAATTTGAATATTAATCATAATTAGAATGATGAATGGAATATACGAGCTAGTCTTATCTGTAGAGATAAATAGCATTAGCATGTGCCAAGCACATTAAGCTTTTGTTTCTGGATGAGGCAAATTAGTCAAAGAGCTTGTGATTGTTAGTGGGATGATGCTGCGTTTCAGTAGGAAACAAATCATCTGTCCTGCAGATGATGTTCAGGCTCGACCCTAAACACTCATGAACATTACTGTGGTTGTAAGAGGTTATAGTGTCGAAGTGACAGCTAATAAACTTTAAAACAGTAATAAGAGGTCAAGCTGCAAGGACATTAACTCTAACAGCCTGTAACTTTTAGGTTTCACCAACAGACCAGACAAGCCATAACATGGACATCACATTTCACTTAGTGACTTCTGTTTAATTTGACAAAAAATTATATTTAACATATACACACATACATTATAATATTTGCAAATGCATAAAAAATATTGCACAACATTTTGTTTAGTTTATTAATACACTGTGTAGTTAATATAATGTTAATATATACACTGTATTCTGCTAAAAAAATTAATATATATATATATATATATACTTATATACATAATATTTTAAAATTAATAAAAAAATTACATCCTATATTTAAAAAATATTAAAAAATATAGTATTCTTTAAAATATATGTATTATATCATTTTGTAAAAAATTATTATACAAATATGAATAACATTATTATATACTGTTTTCGTACTGGGATTTAATGGCAGAGTATTTTTGATGGTTTGGTTACACTTTTAGTAACATTGCTTTTGTTGTGTGACATTTTTCTAGAAATTATTGCACAAAAAACTGAACAATAATAAAGATGATTTATTATTAAACTTTGACTTAAAAACAAAAAAGATTTTTTTATTATTTGTGCATTTTTGTCAAAAGGTTTTACTCAGCGTTCTAAATAGTGTTTCACAAGAGAAAAAATAAATAAATAAATGAAAAGCAAAAGAACTCAAAAAAAAAAAAAACCCATCATTCAATAAAGTTAGACTAATACCAATTAGTAATAAAACTGCCTAAGATAAGAACAATGTTTTATAGTTTATCCTTATTAAAAAGCCTCATTTGAACAGTGAGCTGGTTTTTGCTGATTATTCATACTGGTGTTTGCCTGGTAATGCCGCTCACGTGCTGAGGAAATCCTGATCCTTTTGTTTCATGTAATCTAGACTTGGTGCATGTTCAATAATACTTCTTCCACTCTAATCTGACCTTTAACATTTAATCCCTCCCTTGTCCTCACAAAGCACACAGAACTTTCACTGCACCTCTTCTGTTCAGATCAACCTGACACACCATAAAATCATTGCACACAAATCAGGATCTGACATAATCATATCAGCGCTGGCATAACTGATTACTTTTTACAACCTCGCATTAACTGCCAACTGAAATGCAAGAACATTTGCAATGGATTTCCACGCATCTACTAGTGTTTTAATCCTAGAAGCTCGGCTATTTGGGATTGTGGCAATAATTAATCTTTCCGTTTTCTAAATCGTTTCTTGCGAAGTTGTATTCAATCCCTTCTTCTCCCGGCCATGGAAATGTGGCCAAGTCGAGAAGATCATTTAGATAATCAACCACTTTTGGAGGAAAAAAATCAAAGTACATATGACCATCCTGCAAGAAAACATAATGGCAAACACTTCAGTATTTCACTTCAGTGACATGCGTATTAAGTCAATTCTTTTGCGTAAAATTCAGCAAATAATCGAAACAAAATAAAACTACATTGTCTATTATACATTGTATCCAATTATGACACCGAAAACAGATAGATGGAAATCTTTTGTGTTTTCTACCGATACACTTATAACGCAGAATGACAACACAATAAACAATACAACACAACAATTGTGCATCAATTGCAATTTTTTTTACGTGCAGTCCACAAAAAGCTGATTTGTGTTCTGTTGCCGTTTCTCTACTTTAATGTTCATCTCGTTTAAAAACTTGCCTACTTTCGTCTTCAAATATGTTTTTCCTTTTTCCTCTGAGGCCTTCACAGCTCAGTTTTGCCCTTCAATACTGAGGGGAGTTCTGGTCCATAATTAGATCTTCTTCTCTGCGTCCTGTAGTCAGGTCCATTTATAACATTAATGAAGCCAGAACCGCTGTGTCGTTAGCGCATTTTTTTTTTGGTCTGTTGTGTGTTTAACAACACTTTTCACGCTGCTTGCTCATCGTCTTCCAATCATTAATATGAATATTCTTGCAGCGCCGCATCGATTATACGCGACATTTATAGATCAGGTGGTTTTCTTAACAGCCGTGTGTTCGACTACAAGACCGCGTGTGAAATCGGCAGATTTACTAGATTGAGACGAATGGGAAGACGAAGACTAATCTGTCTTCAAGCTCGAGCGTCGTCCTCAGTTCATAGTGACTAAACGAGGACTCTTAGGTCTTCGTCTCAAAGTAAGACAATGCACTTCAGATGTTGTACATGGCTTATTTCCTACCACATGACACAAAGTGGAACGGATGCGATGCCCTTTAGCATGTTAACTGCGTATATGGCAAACGGTCACAGATGAGACTATATGGTGAAGAAAAAGTTTCTGTGTTCAGCTCCGTCAAGCCTTTGGTGTCACATTATATCAGTGGCTTTTTCTCACCCTTACATTGTGTCACTATACACTAAGTTTGGGTTGCCACTTTTGCTACTGCTGAAGCTGTTGACGGAAGCCAAACAGCCCCTACAAGGGACATATTGGCCCTCAAACAAGAGTCACAAATAAAGAAGAATGACTGAAAACGAAAAGCTTTATCATTTAGGTCAACGTATAGTACACTTTCGAAAAATTCCTGTACATTAAAATAGACATTTTTACTGCAAAGTAAGTTGCTGTTTACATGGTTCATTGCCTTTGTAGCGTGGTAAGACTTGTTCATTTGAGTATTATACTGTACATTAAACACGTACTGTAAATAAATACTATGCTGTACACTGGAAAATAAATCACAGTACACTACTGTATTGGAAACCCAGATTTTTTACGGTGTGAAGATTCTTGCTTATTAAAATTTGAATTATGAGTGTTATGTAAAAGTGTATATGTTATGCATATGTATCGGAAGAGTTGTTAATTTGTGTATTGTACTGTAAATAAAACAATACTATGTTGTACATTAGATAAATCATATGGTGTCTTCATTTTACAGTAGGCTACTGTTTTGGAAACCACAGCAGCCAGTAGATTACCTTTTTTTTATTTTAAGGTTTCTTTTTACAGTGTAATTATTCTTTTCTCGCGTGTTAAAGGTGATATATGTACATAAAGATTAAGAATGATATATGTACATTTTATATTACACAGCAGAGGAAAGTGTAACGTCAAAGTTATAGCTGTGGTTGATTCACATGTTTGTTTGAATAAAAAACGCATGTGAGTTGCATGGACAACAAATTCTGTTCAATACAGTTACATTTTCCAATTCAGAGTTGAACTGAAAAAGCATCTTATTCTTCGGCACAGACATGTATGTCTGAACTCCGAAAAACAGAACACAACTGGCCAATGCCACAAGACGCAAGATTGATTGAGAAGGACATAAAATATGTTTCCTATTCATAGATTTTTTTTAATTTTCAGAATTAAATTACGTACTAAACCGCTTCTCCCGGCTTTTTGTTTTTTTAAACACGTCTGTTTGGTTCCGACATTTCCTCTTCCTTGTGCACAGACTTTTACAAGAACGGCTGTGAGACTCAAATGTCACTTGTGTCTCATCCTTTCTGCATCAGTCACAAACACCTTCCATCTTTCCTTCCGTTTGTCTTCTCCTGTGGGCAGTTGTTGTTGAAAGAGCAAAGGTTATTCTCCGTGTAGAGGAGACCAGATTCGAAGTTGTGGTAAATATAAATACAACCACTCGCATAAAGTCTGTTTTAAATCAGTTGTATTTACTCTACTGATGAACGAAGAAGTATGGAAATGATGATTTATAAACTCAAAAAACATGCCAGTCATCAGAGAGAGTCCAGATTACAAACACGCTTTGAGGAAGAAGAATCATGCTGAGAACAGAGATGTGGAAAAAAAAATAATCAGAAGACAAATGAACATGAAAATGTGACATCAGAGCTTTTTATCCCAATGGCATCTTTAATTAAACTGTCCAGGGGGGAAAAACACACTGCTGTATAGGACCGGTGTGTTTTTCAAAGATAGTTTCTCGTATTTAAAGTCTAATCTGATCTAATCTGATTTTATGATGAATTAAAGTCAATAATTCAGCCATCCCGCTTTTGAGATTTCAATCATGAAAGAAGGTTCACACACAGATAACGCTTCATACTCTGCGGTGTATTATTCACAGACAGAAATGACTTTTACATACTGAGTGACTTTTAACTTGCTTAGGGCAAACAAATCTTCCGCATGCAGGTGAAAAATGACAAACAGAAGACACAATGATAAATACCAAACATTGAGAGACGAGTGGGAACTTTTTCTTTTGAATGGTGTGGGAAAGTATCAGTGTCAGCTTGACGATGGTGTAATGTCACATATTAAAAGATCAAATTTAAGGTAACACCATGAAACCCGGCACTCGCGCTCTGGGGCATTTTACTACTGAGAACAATTTCTGGAGAATTTTGACAATTATTTGCAAACCGTTGCCATACACACTTGAACAAAGAAAGGTGTTTTTGTTTATTTAAAATAACACACACAATACAATTTTTAAATAAAATTATTTAATTTCTTGATTAGGGCTGAGAAGTCATCATGATTAACCTGGATAGAGATTGAAAAATGAACATTTCTATGCACGGCAGCTTTTGTAGAGTAAAAACACAATCTCTGATTTCAATGAATGAATAAAAGCAATAAAACCAACTGCTTTAATGTATAAAACCGGGGAAACAATGGGGAATCTTTTTTTAAGTTTTGATTGTTAAAAGTGGATCATTTAGACATGATCTTTTATCTGCGCAGCTTAAAGTGTGGAATTTTAAAAAGAATCGGTCGTCCTGCTTTAAAGTTCACAGTGGTTTAACTAGTCTGCCTTAATCCACTTTCAAAGTCACACTGCGAATTTATGTGCTCGCCTCTGACCTTATGAATTACAAACACATGCACACACAAACACACACCCATACGGCAGATCAGAACCAAAGGGGAACATATGTAGGCAGAGAGTGGGAATGGGTGCATGGATGATGTCCAGACTCCACCGGCTTCAAAAGAGAAAGAACAAGATTAAGATTGTGAATGAAAAGGAAGACAGGAGGACTGTGAAATGTGAACTTTGAGTTATTGTTTAACACATTCCTTTTTTCCCCCCACTTTTTATATTTTCTTACTGTAGATCACAAATCACACACTTTTGTTTAGCTCTGGAAACACACAGACGTGAGTGGCACACACATTCAAACTGTAAATGAATCTCAGATTGAGAGAGATTAACTTTCTACAACAGAATGGAGTTTTATTTAAAATTTTTTACTTTGTAATACAATTTCAGAATTTTTTTTGGAATTGATAATGTTATAGGGTAGGACATTTGTAATAATTGATAGGGTGGTCCTATTACAGCACGGATGACAATGGATTGATGGTTTGTCACAATCACCACATTTTTAATAATTAAATTTAATTTGATCATTTGAATGTTTAAAAAATATTAAAATCTATATATTACGTTTTCAGATTGAGATTGACAAATACAGTAGATTTAAATACTGTATATATTTTCACTTAAAAGTACAGGTTTTTTGTATTAACGGCAAGTTGCTGTTGTTGGAACACTTGTTAATGTGGTTTTTGTACCGTGAATGGAAAAAACGGTATCATACTGTATATTGAAAAAAATTACAGTATGCTATAGGAAACCGTTGCCAGTTGATTACCTTTTTCTAATACAGAGAAACATGCTATGGTAAAATTAAAAAGTAATTTCTAGAATACACTCTAGTTCATATACAGTATTTAATTTTCAGACATATTTTAATGGACATGATACACTGATACTGGCGAGCTGGAGTGGTGTGAGGGTCATTATAACATTTATAGAGTGAAAATGAGACAAAACAAGAGCAGCCATCCATGACGGACCCCTACATTCATGCAAATTTCACGAGCAGCTTATATTTTACAGTGCACATTCATAACCCTGGACGGTCTTGAGTCCATCCCATAGCTGCTTCCCGCCAGCATCGTGTCCTCATTAGAGACAGTTCCCCTCTGTGGAGAAGTCTAAGCACAAATGACACGGAAGAGCATCTAAGGCTCAGACAGAAGGAAGAACACTTTAATAAATCTCTGTGGTGCTCTGAAACACACATGTAATTTCTACACACACACACACACACACACACACACACACACACACACACACACACACACACACACACACACAATTTTTTAAAATTAAAGTGAAACATTGTCATGCCATCTTAAAAATCAAACGTTTGTGATTACATGTGTTAAAAATGCATGTAAATACTTCTTGATTCTGAAATTTTTAAAGCAGATTAAAATTTTCCCCACAGTGATAAAAAAAAAAAAGAATTTGTCTTCATTTATAAAAATTACCCATCAAGACCACCACGATTTAAATTTAAATTTCGGTTTATGTAGCCTTGTTAGATAAAACACAATGTTTGTACAGCACAGAAATCATTATAAGGAAACATGATAATTATTCTTTCTTCCCAAAGAAAGAAAAAAAACATATGTGTGCGTGTAAGAAGTTCTGGCTCATATACATGTCTTCTTCTGTGCATAAATGCATACATTAATGAGCATCTGTACGTTTGCTGACTAAATGTCACAAACAGACCTTTGATTATTTTGTCATACGGCGCAAACATATTCGCAGGTTTTCCTTTCAGCTGGGGGCTTTTTCCCTGACCTTTCCATCACAGGAAAAAAAAAACTCGGAAGAACTGAGGAAAAGAAACGTGTGTATGTGCCTACAAAAAAACTCACAATGTTAACACTTGATTAAACACTATTAAAGGATAAAGTTGAAAAGAGTTGTTAGTTTTGGATTACATAGAACGACGCAAAATCAAAGCATTAAGCGCTCGGGAAACATTCTGTAATTCATATTTACACTTGCAACCAAACACACTAATAAAGAAGATAACACACAACGTTCCCTGTAAATCATGTTTCCAGTGACAGTTAGGAGGTCAGGTTTGAAGAAGTCTAGTAGAATTATTGATGCGCTCTCTGGTTAAGCTTTAGCATCTTTGCTAGCTGTTCTCCATCTGGGGCGGATAGACTGTGTTGCTGTTCATGACACAACAACAGGAACACAAACTCATGCAAGCCCCCAGAATTTACATTAATTCAAACGTACAGTTTTGGGTCACCATCTTGTACACAAACATAAACTCTCTGAACTCGAGGCAGCATTGGTCTTCAGCTCCATGCAAAATGTTCAAAGGTGACTTCACTATATCGAGCTGCTTGTTGACTTTAAAGTATGTAGGTGTGTGTGTGTGTGTGTGTGTGTGTGTGTGTGTTTAGTTTTTTCCGGTGGGCAGACTAAAATCTCAAATTCTCATTAGTATTTAAGCCTAGAGGAAATTTTCTCATACTTCTGTAACACCTCCCAGACCACGGACACACACACACACACACGCACACACACACACACACCTACGCACACACGCGCTCACACACACACGAGCGCGCGCACACACACAGCCCTAGAGCTCAGTCTAGTCTTGATAATTAAAATGAGAAACACCTTAGACATTAAAACAAACTGTGTTATTGAAACATTTCTTTGGTTGTTCTTGTTCAAACCTGTGATCTGGTTCTTCACAGCGAGTCAAACAACTTCCAACAGAGGCAATAAATCATCAGAAATATTTCCTTTTGAAAGACACGACTGCAGTGTACAAACTAGTTTTTGTCAGACAGTTAAATATTCATCACAAAGTCGACTGCATGTAAAAAAAATCTGTCTGAATGTCTTAATAAGTTTTAATAGTTTAATAGTAACAGTAACAAGACACATTTTAATCAGGTCACATCAAATACTATTTTACAATTAATACTTTTTACACTTTTATAAACAACAATTAATTTGTTAAAAAAGTACTATTGTTGTTTATAGAAGTACTATATTGACTGTGATACTTTAAAGATATTAAAAATAATACCCTAAGTGTTACAAAGCAATTTATAATAATAGTGTGTATTGGCATTATTGTCATTGAAATTACTGAAATTATTGAAAATTATTGAAATTATTGAAATGTAATTGCGTGATTTCATGCATTTTTTTAATTATTTATTGTACAAGTCATTTAAATACTGAATTTTGCCAGTTTAATGTGTTATTTGTTTTGGTATGTGTTTTTTAATTAACATGAAAATTATTTAAACTCAAAAATAAAATAATATCATTTACTGATTAAATATTATATCTGTTGTTAGATCTCTTCTTAAACATTAAATCAGTTGGATTCAAAAGTATCCTTTTTTATAGATGTTCTGCGTGTGCGTGCGTGCGTGCGTGTGTGTGCGTGTGTGTGTATGTGTATGTGTTTATACCTACATTCTAAATGTGTTACTTTGTTTTGAAACTGTCAAGTTTCACATTAATACGTCCCATCACAATAATTTTCCCCATCTAGCAGAACAGATACGCAAAATATGTTCAGCTAATTTGTTGAAAGTCAGAGCTAAAATAGATGGCAAAATCGGTTCCCCTGACAAAGACATTTGGTTTGACTGCACTTAAGCCAAATAAATGTGTTTACCAAGATTTCCTTTCAGGCTAACAAGCCACTTTAGCTCTACTGTAAACCGAGATGAGAAATTACGCGAGTATAACCAATCGAAGCAATCATGCTAACAATGCTAAATGCAAGAGATGGATTTTAAAATTCTTTTCCAGGCTCTCGCCTAAAAAGAAAAGCACCAGGAAAAGCTCACGGCAGAGCAGAAGAAAAGAAAAAGAGCATATGGAATTGATCAGAGAGATGTGATGGTTAGACGGAAGTGGGGCTTTAAGATGGAGAGGAACCAAGCAGAGTTTGTCCTCGCACGTCTCTTTCTGCAGCCGGCTTGGGGATGAGGTATGGGAGGGGAAAATGCTTGAGACAGCACAACGTCTTAATAAAAGTTGGAACAGAGCTAGCGTGGAGCTTTTAGCTAGAACCCCATTTGCGTTTACAACGTTACACCAGAGGTGAACAAACAAAGCCCCCAAGATTAGTCTACAATGACCCCTGATTTGGCCCACCAACCCCCTCTGAATAAAAAAAAAGAACCGGCTGTATGTAGAATTACGAGAAAAGTGAACAGAATTCATTGGCTACGGCGATCAAGGACCAATTGGGTTTGGCGAATTGGTCAAAAACGGGTCGGGGATTCCAACCTGTGACCTTTTGGTCTTACAGCTGTACTACTAAACCAACTGACTAGCGAATGCATTTTTCTCCGTACAAAACATTACTCAGTCTTGAAATATTTTTTAAACTTTGGCGTATTGAACAATTACTTTGGGTTGACTGCCCTGAAACGCAAGGAACTTTCATGTAAAACAAGCTCGATGGTTTCTCTTCCTCCGCTCATTACACACTCGCCTCAACCCCAAACGGGTGAGAAGAGGTGCTAACATATGTCATCTCGCAGACGTTTGCAATTTTCGGCAAATATGCAGATGCCCGGGCGATATTATGTAGGGTCGTGCACTGCGCGTTGAGGGTTTCGTTACTCTTCTGGTAAAACCGTTGAACTGCTTTAGCTCGCCGAGCTCGGGGGGGAGAAAATCTGGATCATATCTAAAGGGAACACATAGTCGCCGTGTCTTTCTCACGGGCTGTAATCCAACTTAAAAACCAACACTTACACACACCTCTGCAGGGTAAAATCTGGGCCGCAGCACAGCAGAGCGAATGGCAAGTGTGGGATGATCGCGCTGATTAGCCGTTAAACGGATCCAGGGGGCCGCACAGAACCGGGCATTGTTACCGTATTTACGTAACAAAACACATCCTGCACCGCGATAAGAGAACGCTCCGTCTAATCTGTCTTTTTATTTTCCCGACGAGATCGGAATCGCAGAAAACCTTTTAGGTCCGTGGTCAGGCGAGTTTAAACTTTTGAAGTGGCGTCGTGCCAGGTCAGGTTGCCACCTCATAAACTGCTGGAAATGAACAGAGGTGCGCAACTGTGTGTGTGTGTGTGTATGAGTGTGTGTGTGCACACGTAGGTGGATGAAATTTCGCTTTCGGTGATTACAGTTCAGCTGTAATTTTACCTTTTATTTTAATACTGTATTTTGCTAATGGGGTTACACGTATAGGCGGCGTTAATGACATGGAGACCACCATCCCACCATGTGCACGCACGCAAAGGTTATTCACAAGCCAACGCTTTTGCTTTACTGTTATGAAAGTGGCATTCAAATGCACACATCAACAGGCACACACACACACACACACACACACAATCTTTCCAGATAAAGGATAACAAGCATATTATTATGAGAACATTCTGTCTTTCCCGTTGTCGTAATTTTCTATAAGTCTGTTATTTTCCTCTCGGCCTTTTGTTCTTCTCACTGTTGGGAGAGACACGAGCGCTTGAGCTGTCAATCCGTCTGTAAATCAATTTAACCCTCAAATTAAAAAGGGAAAAAATGTGTTATTATTACACATTTAACCACTGAATAAGCAATTTTCCAAATAAGCGGGGAAAAAAAACGCGGCTTAGTGATTTCAGGATGCGGAATCTGCTTGTGTGTACGGAGATGTCATCCGGCTGAATCTGTGCACCTGTTGGTGTAGTCTTTAATATGGTCCGACACGTCTCTTCTAGAAGATTGATCTCCTTTTTGACATTCCCTGTTGTGCCGAGTGCCAGTCCATCCTTTCCTTCATCCCCTTCAAGCCGCGATCCCATTTTGTGTCGATGCTGAACCTTTTATTTCACCGATTAAGATGTCCTCCAAGAACATGTCTATCCTCGGCCTGTTTTCTGATGCGACTATATTTGTATGTGTCAGTTCTAAATCCAACACAGCACCATGACCGACTCCTGCTGGTCTCCTCCGACGATGAGCACGCACACACGGGCAAACACACAGTCATGGGCCAGAGCCCAGGCAAGCGGAACAATTGCTGGCCTTCAGAAATCATTTAGGAGCTCTCGCACATTACGGCTGACCAAAATAAGCTCTAGACGTGCATTTAATGGTATTCACATCTGTGTGTGTCACACCAATGAAAAAACAAACAGAGCCGTTTTTTCCTGCGCTTTCATGCTCGACTGAAGAGCGACGCAATTTTAATTCAGACTCACACGGTCATGAAACTACAGGAATTCTGCGCGCGTTTAATACGGCACCCAGACACACTCACATCTGCAGCCGGTTACGGAAAGCAGAGGTTATTTCAACAGGCTAATGGAAATAATGGCCACCAACACACGCTGCACATTTACACAAACAGACAGTGATAAGGAAGAGGTGGATTTACTCACAAACAGCAAGTAAAACTGTAAAAGGCCACTCTTCTCTAAACAACCATTCATTTTCCAAACGGCGTCTTCTATTTCCGAGTCAAAAGGTGGTGGAGGTGTAATTTTGTTGTGGTTGTGGTGCTGGAAAACAACCAGCTCATCACATGACAGAACATACAGGACGCATACACACGCACAACTACAGGCAATTTAGAGCTTTCAATTTCTAGCTTTGTACCGAGGGACCTTTATTCTTTAACTGTTTTCTTGAATGGGCACTCGGCTTATTTATCTTTTGCACACTTCCTGGCTTGTTCATGGTTTGCATTATTCAATGATTCATTTCAGCTGTTATCATTTGTGTTGAGTTCCATCAGCTGCTTTCCGAATTGTGTTCACTAATTGTGCCGTTATTTAAAACCTTTGTTTTTTGTTCTCGACAGGAGTTAGTTTTGTTACTCTGTGTTATCGTTGCTTAGGTCCAATGTCCGGATTGGTACTCGTGGTCTTTGTGGCGTTGGGAATATCTGAGCCAATCATATTCACCCTCAGTTTTTGGTCCCTCGTGGGCATTTCTGTTCCGTTATAATTAGAAGCAACAACTTTGACGTCATTGATGTGTGACGATGTCAGTCCACTGCTTCCCTTCTTGAACTGATTACTAGTTGCTGCTACAGGCTAAAGTTTTAACTTTGACACTCAAGACTATTACTAGTACTGCACCAACCTGCCTCAACTAATTGAGTAAAAAGTTTAATCGAATTTTTGTATACAGTAATGGATACTGTATGTTGGATAGAAATTCGATAAATCAAATTGACCAAACTTAATGCATTTGCTGTATTTTCTTTATTCAATTGGTGTTTATTGTGTAAGTGCCTTTCCATAAAAATGCCTGTCATGTGACTGCAAAGTGAAGTAAAGTAAAGTCTTAAACATGTCCTCCAAGCTGTGAAGAAAAGCAATGAATCCTGAATCCGCCGCAGATCAGGACGATTCATAAACTGTGATTAATACTCTGAGCAGAAGCTCTGCAGTGTGTGTGAATGAATCTGATGCGCACAAATCGTGATTCAGTGAACGGAATATAAACCTCTGACTTCACGATGTCGGAGAAGCTTGTGAAAGACGAGGCAGCGCTCCAGATATCGCAACACCATTATCAAAGCAATAGACCAAACACATCATCTCGTCTAATAAAACCCCCAACGCCATTTATGCTTCTCTGGTGGCTCACAGTCTTGCGATCGACTCTTTCCAGGACTCACCGATGCTTCCATGTGGTGCTATTAGCTTCTTTACAGTCACCATTTGATTTGGTGTTGTAATGGGTGTACTTATTTATGTTGTACGACTTCTCCAGATGGGACACTGATTCTGGGTACTGATATCATAAGGCCTCAGCTGCTAAATCCTCTCCAGATTTCACACCCCCCTGCTTCAAAATATGCAGCTGTGAGGGATTATGGGAAGAACTAAGAGGCGGTAGAATGACGCAACCAACGGTGTAAAAATACAACGGCTTTCGATCGGTGTATTTAATAGATTCATTGGGAAAACAAAAGGCTGACATTACAAGACTACACCCATGTGTACAAAAAAAAAGACAGACAGACGCAAGCTATATCAAAAGCACAGCGAGCCAGCAGAGACCTGGCAGAGCTGGAGGTTTCAGCAAAGTGTGACACAGATGCCAAGCGCTGTGTTTACCCCACGCTGAGCTCCATTCATCAGCCGGACTGATGCTCCTCACACACTCACTGCAAACTCTCCTCTGAACGCCGTCTCTCTCCGTGGCGTGTGTTTGTGCGTGCACGGAATTGAACAATTACATCAAAAACATCACTAAGTGGAAGGAAGACGAATGCGTCCCGACGGACTCATCATTCATCTCTCGAGTGAATCATTGTTCTGAAGAAAAGGAGGAAAGATGAAAAATGGCATTACGATGCAATATGATTTAAGCCGCAATCCTTTTGCTCCATGTAATGTTTATGGGCCTAAGAACGACGATCCATAATATCTTAAGGATGTTTAATTTAAAAACACTAGGATTATATTGGGACAGGCCTTCCACGAGCAGAGATCCAGTGATCAATGCCAGAGTGCCAATTAAAATGGATGTCAGCCATCATAAACGGCTAAGTGAACTGGAATGGGAAAACAGCACGGAACAATAAAAACTAGTTTACGATTGGCCCCCGAAATACACAGATCACCACAAATGACTGCATGGCTGCACAGCCTGCAATACTGCAGCTTTAGTGGAATTAACCCCACACTTCTACCGTAAGTGCTTTAGTATGAGTACAGTTCATTTACAGTAGAGTAAAGGCATCTTTTACTAATTTAGGCCTATTTTTAAGAAGCTTTACTTCACTTTATTTCACTTTTATTTGGAGGATGCTTTCACCCAAAGTGACTTACATAATGAGCTGGGATGTGTTTCAGAAAGCAGGTTTAACTTACCATCTGAACCTAAACATCCAAAACACTGTATGAGTTCATTTCAGCAATGACAATGACAATATCCTCTGCACTTTATGGCCAAAAAGCTTGAAAGTATTGTGTGGTAAGTCATTCAAAATTAATAAAACGAAGTTTACATAGTACGATTGTGTCTAATATGAATACATGTATCATGAATACATGAATTTACATAAATTGTCAGAAAATCGCTATTGTCAGAAAATGTCTACCATACTTTTAACACTTTGTCAATTATAAACTGCATATATTATTATTGGTAGCTTGGATAGGTCACAATCATTAGGCTACATGACATCACCACCTTCTACTGGATGTAAAATAAAATACAAGTAAAATGTACAATTCTGTAATGTAAAAATGTTAATTCCTACTTCTGTTGTTATTTTGGTAAAAGTAACTTAAAAGTATTACCGAAGTAATGTAACATATTACAATTCTATTCAATTCTAAGACAGTACTATTGTAATGTAACAGATTACTTTTTACAAACAGTTATAAGTAATGTGTAATGTATTACAATTTGAAAGTAACGTGCACAACACTGATTGTGAAGCATCCAAGAACGATCGGTACTAAATAAGACAAATGCAGTTCAAGCACTTTAATAGAGCCAAGTAAAAAGCCACATTTTTTGTATTTTTTTTTATGGTTTTACTAGTAAAGAAGCATACATTCTGGAAAAAAGTATACAGTAAAAGTGTACACAGATGTTACCCTCTCAATGGAGACATTCGGCCCCTGGAAAAGCAGCAGAATCCGAACATACTTGTACACCTACACGCACTTACTCTCAGAAAGCCACGAGTATGACAGAGTGATGATATTTCCGCAAACTCTCAGAGGCAATAAAAAAGAAAATGACTTCCCCAGCACAAAATTACCACGGTTCTGTCTCCCGCCCTCAGTTCCTCTCCATCTTAATCAGGTCTAAGTAGAAAGCAGTAGCGGTGTCAGAATAATGAGCCCTTACCTAGTTTAAAAGTCCTTCACACGCGCACAAACAGCCCGTACCGTGGCCTTGGGCACTGTCGGCGCGGACTCGCACAGCAGTGAGAAATATCAGTCTTTCCTCCTAAACACGCAAAGAACGATCTGGAAGCTCTCTTCACTGTCACACGGATGTGCGTCTGTTGAGTTTGTGTGTTTGAACACTTTAACCCATCTGCTTGCCAGACACTACACAGAACCCTCTGTAGTAATAACTTAAGAGTAAATGAAAATAAATGCCCCTCATCATTCTCCATCATCAAATATATCACCTCTTCCTCTCTCTTCCTGAGTGTGATGGGAGTTCAGGGATGTTCTGCTCTCTCTTAGAACTACATCAATCAGCACTGACCCGCCTGCCGACTGAAGCCTGTGTCTTTGCATCTTATCTGCTACCGCCTGCATCTTCCCAGATATCACGAGGAGGAGGGAAAGAGGTTATTTAAACAGTGTGTGTGTGTGTGTGTGTGTGTGTGTGTGTGTGAGAGAGAGAGAGAGTCTGTGTGCTCTGACTCAGCAATTCCCATTTTCATTTGGTGAAATTACACAGTCGGTTCTTCATCAAATCAAGCGTTCCCTTCTCATTTCTCTGCTTTATTCCTGCTTTTAAATGTGGACGCCTTCATCATACGAGGCTCATTATTGAACTGCTCATCACTCCTCAACAAGTCCTGACAGAACCCTCAATTTACTAATTAGTTTGGCACAGAGATAAGCTGGAGGAAAGTTCAACCTCTTTCCTTTGTAACAACTTGTTTAAATCAGGAACACTTTTCCTACATGTGTAAAGTCTTGCCTGTCTAAATCAGTTAAATAATCTATCAGTTGCTATTAAAAGAATAGCCATCTAAGGCTATTCTTTTAATAGAAATTAGCGAACTTCACTGTTTAGAAACCAGAATTGTCTATAGAATTGTGCAGACTCATTTTATTTGCAAATATTGAATGTGCAGATGCTTGACATTAAGCAGCTAAAGTGTCTTGAATTTTTGCAAATTACTCGATCTTCCAACATTTGTGTGTGCTTAAAGAAAGCCTGAAGAAAAGGCCTTCATACCAGAAGGTCGCCTTTTAAAACCTGTTTAAACGCCTGTTCATAGATCGTAGAGCGGTTCAAATGTAAAATCATTACAATTTACACTTCATATCTTGAACTTCAATGGATTGGTTTGAACAAATGTCGACCATTTTGAAATGTGTGTATTGCTGATATAAATTGAATGAGCCCTTGCTCCACTGCACTTTATATTTCAATACCATATTCACATTAAGTCTTCATCACCCATCCATAAATCGCGCATATTGCTTTACATGATTTTAGCTGCCTTCAGATAATTTTATTTTATTTTGAACAATTAATTGGCATGTCACACTATCTATGGTAATCACATTATTATAATTGGCACGTCACGTTTTGCATGTTTGTTTGATATGTCACAACATATTTTTGTCTATTTAATTGACATAAATCACAATATATTTAGTTTTTGTATATTTAAGTGACGTAACTCACTATATGTTTAGTTTTTGTATATTTAAGTGACATTAGTCACAATATATTTAGTTTTTGCATATTTACATAAGTCACACTATATTTAGTGTATGTATGTTTAATATTTTGTTTTATTTTGTATGTTTATTTAATGTCACAAATTAGTTAACTTGTATGTTAATTTGATGAAAGACATATTATTTTTTGTTTGTTTTTTATTATGTCACATTATATTTGATTTTTGTATAGCTAATTGAAATGTCACATTACATTTAGTTTTAGTAACTCTGTGTTTGTACAGCAATGTTTCACTGTATACAACTTGAGATTAGGACAAAACGACAATGGCACATCATGTTTTCTTTTCACCCTGTGAAAAAGCCTTCAGATCAACCTTGTCTGTTCTTATTTAGTAACACTTGTGTAAAAAAGAAAGGAGTGCAGTGATGGGCCGAGGACACCCGTGGTGCGTCTGTGCGTGATCTACACGCTGCACGGAAGAGTTCTCACTTCATCTCAGAAGTCTGTCTTGAGGAACTGTCTGTGTAAGTCAAAGTGGCATTAGCAGGAAACATCTGCGGCGCGAGGAACAAGCCGGCACAGCTCTCGCGGTGCCACATTTTCACCATAAAACCTGCGTCTCGGATGGGGAAATATGTAGAAACATGTCCTCACGAAGATCTGTTAGGAACTTCATCAAAACTTTGCTCTCGTCACACAGTCTGCAAACAGAATTCTTGTTTACTCACAGGCAAGAAAGGATTTTTTTTCCGGTCTGGTGTGATGAATATTTTTCCGGCAGACTGATGAATAATAAAAAATCAACTCTGGAAATAGATGCATCCTTATCGAGATGACGCTTTGATGGATCAGCCACACGGTGATATCTGCATTTTGATTCTATAATTTTCAGCTTTGTGTAAATCAAAAAAAGGAACACACACACATTAGGCAGAAAACCAACACAGTGATAAATTCACATGAAAGGCCACGGTGTGTAATGAGAGCCACAGAATCCTGCTAGCAGATGGCTGAAAAACATCACATCCCGCGGAGAGAGATAAAAAATTCAAAGTCCTTTAAAAACACCTGCTTCGGTTTCGTCCTCAATTGCTTAGTTTCAGCACGTCATCCAAGGTGCTAATCAGAGTCTTCGCCCCGAAACGCATTTCTGGAAGCTTCCGAAAATCATCTCCTAATCAGGAGCAGACAAGACGGCGATAGACATTCCCAAACATTCCCTGGTGTTAGAGGAACCGAGCTCAAGGTGACAGTCCACACAATCTGCAGTGGATTTCTTTTTGTACTATACTTATGAAATAACTGCACAGCCAGTCGGCATAATCAGCAGAGCGGTTAAACACTCCAGTCGGGGCCGAGAGGAGCTCTGAAGAGCGACTTTGAATGATCTGGGAGCATTTGGCTTTGAATTTCATCACTGGGCTGTCAGCAGAGTGTGTCAGGCTTCTGTTCGCTCCCTCGGAGTCTCTGCTTGCTTCACCTCACTTCAAACCAGCCAGCCCGAAAACACAAACCCACCACGGAGCAAACAAGCCAAGAAAAGGACAGACGGACAAGGAGACGGCAACAAAAGACCCGCTGTCATGAGATTCCCCAGCTTAAAGCCCATGCTGTGTGAAGTCTGTGTGCGGCTGTCTGTAACTGTCAAAGCATGTGATAGGAGGACAGGAAAAATAACTAAATTACTATGTCAATAAAACCATCAGGTATTGCTTTTTAGTCATGTGCATATTTTGCGATTCCATTTGGGAAAAGGGGTAACGGAACCTATGGAAACTAGTAATTGTAGATGACCTGATGACCAAATTTGCATAGACTCCTGATAAGTGCACGGCTTGGGGACCGAACACGGACTTGCACTTAAGTGGAGCATGCACTAATCAGATGTGGATGCTAAAATTGGAGTCACAATACTACACGTCCACATCTTTTTAAACTACGCAGTACAACTACAGACTATATTCCAATCATCAAAACGAAGCATTTGTGTGACATGCAAAAAAATATTTGATCACAAACAATCTCTGTGCCTTTTCCCGAATGCCGGAGCACTCAAAACGTCAAACGGCGCCTTAATGAGAAAGCAAATAATGCATTATTATTATTATTTTATTAATATTTTCTGTCATGTAAATTATTACAATAAATGTAATTTAAATGGACATCCCAGAACTTGTAACGCACAAATGCGCGAGACTTCAGCTGTGTGTGTATGGGTGTGTGTGTGTGTGTCTGCCCGCACTTCATCCCAGCAGCGTGCACTTATCTGGTCAAATTACTGTGTACTTAAGCGGAGATTGCACTTATCAGAGGTTGCACTTAACCAAAGCAATTAAAAACGGGACAGAAAACTGACGTGCAGTTAAGCAAATCTTGCACTTAAGCGACGTGCACTTACGAGGAGTCAACTGTACTCCAAATGTGCAAAAGAAAAGTCCTCTAATTGACTGTTTTGGACATGTTTGGGAACCAATTTCTTTGTGCTGAAGAGCAAACCTGCATCATGTTCTTGCCATACAATCATGTTTATTCTGTGCTTAGGATCAACTTAATAAATCTTGACTCAAACATCAGTGAGTGCACCAGTTATTTTACAATTTCATTTCATCAGAGGTGTAAGGAGTACCTGAAAACCACACCTGAGTAAAAGTACAGATAACATACTTTTAAAAAAGTCACCAATTCCAAGAAGACTTGAGTTAAAGTTGTAAATAAATTAACCGCGGTAGAAAAAGATGCCGACCTGCACAATGTAGCGAGTAATTGTCCATTCAAAAGTAGTGGAGTAAAGAGTACATATACCCTCCCAAAAATGTAAAGTAGAAAGTAAAAGTTGCTTACATTTTTAGTACCCAGTACAAGTATGAAGTGGACAAAAATACTTAAGTAAAGTAACAAAGTCAATTTACTCAAGTACTTTACTGAACTGCTCTTTGGACACATTTTAAATATCCATATTATTTAATATATATGTTGAGCCCAGGGAAATTCACAGCAAGGTCAAGATTGGCCCCATCTTATGAAAGGCTGGGCAGCGCTGATGTAACTGATGACCTTTCTTTATTGAGAAGACCACAGACCATAACGTGCATTTCCATTCCATTGCTCTTTTTCGAAAAAGATACAGAATAGCCACAACAGCTTACA
This sequence comes from Paedocypris micromegethes, assembly GCA_028031935.1. NCBI lineage: Eukaryota > Metazoa > Chordata > Actinopteri > Cypriniformes > Paedocypris > Paedocypris micromegethes. The sequence goes on from CM051493.1 coordinate 3,837,767, forward strand.
AATACAACATCTTGGCTTGTTTGTTCGATTACATCTCAAAATCTATGACTACAACCATGACTATGAATTTATGCACTACATGTATATTAAGCATGAAGCCCAGAGCTAATGTCAATGACTAGTCATCAGGAAATACTAATTGAGTTAATTTTATTTATTCCATGGACCCGTTGATCACTCACATTTAGACTGAAAACTAAAGCAGATAACTAAAGCAAAGTCTAATAATACACTTACCGCAGGCAATATTTGAGCATTTTGCTGATGATCTGTCATTGTGTGCCTGTTCCAAACGATTGCGGTGTGCGATTACTAATGCCTGTGACCTTGATGACATCATTTTAGCTAGTAGCTTTGAGCTCGGGGGTCGCTGCCTGTAATTATCATGTTGCGAGTGAGTGTTCTATAAAATGGTAAAGTCATTACAATTTTAGAATTGTAATCAAAACGTTGAGGATACATTTGCATTTTGATCGTTATTCTACTCTTTTTATGAACAATTCTACTCATTTTTTGCCTTATTTAGTTATTTTATTTTTCCTGTTTTGGTTGTTGTTGTTTCTTGAAAGAATGCTCAAAATAAATATTCAACCAATCAATCGGTTCAGTCATGATATCAGTTAATAAAACGTGTTTTTGACAATTTTTTTCATTTAAAAATAAAATATAATCTAAAATACTTTGTTATCATCATTCAGTCATTTCTCACACAAGCAGCTTGGCAAAGTGTCTTGGAAGTTTGTAAGTTGCTCTTCTAAACCTCTCATTTGACGCATTTTTAAATAGTGCATAATGAAATTGTTCATCTCAACGCATTAAAATATTTTTGGGATGGTTCCAATATACGGTGGAAAATTTACGTTTTCAGGACATTTTACTGTACGTTTTCAAAAAAATTAAAATAATAAAGACCCGACCTCGGTAAATGGTTATATCAGAATGTGATAAGAGAGAAGTTACACTGAGCCTGCAGCAATGATGAGGAGGTAAGAATAGTTGACACACTTTTGGAAGATTTGATCATTTTCTCTAGAGGGACGTTGGGACAGCTGCCTCTCTCTCTCTCTCTCTCTCTCTCTCTCTCTCTCTCTCTCACACACACACACACACCCTCTGTTTACCGGTGTGCGTGATGCCATTAAATCCTGATTACTGGGCATCCTGGCACACAAATCATTTCCCAAATGAGTGTGTACAGGTGTGCAAATGTTAACTCGCTTCCATCAGGAGGATTTTTACTCGTTCGGTTCCAGGTAAAAAGCACATTCCATTAATATGAATTATCTCATTTGCATGCTGGAGTGGGAAGTAATACGGCATCGCTTATTAAATAATTCATTTGGAGTTTCTCGAATTTTCACAAGTTTGTCTTTTAGAGGCACAAATAAATGCGTTGTAAAGAATTTCCCCTACAATGCCTGCGTTGAAAAGGAATTTATCGACTTACCAGAGCGGTTCGATTAAATCAACAAGTACTGAGCAGTTAGAGAAGACAGAGAGGGTGAAGAAGAAGAGAAGCTGCAAACTCTCCCTCCAGAACTTGAAGTGACATGACATGTTGTGAATAGTGACTGGCAGCTTGACACACCGAAGTTGCCATAGTGACAGAGAACAAGACGGATTCTTCCAAACAATCACTCACACGGGCGTTTCATGAAAGAGACAGATTTCTGCGCAACATTATCCGAGGGAATTGACTCATTGAAAAGTTGCAGAGGTGACACAAAATCGGGAAAAAATCTGAAGCACGCCCCACGCCATTCCATTTTTTGGCTCTGGACACAATCCCAAACTTCAAACATCCCAGTCGGGTTTCTGGCAGTTGTGAGTGGTCTACCGGCTGTGGCGGTCCAGACTGCATTCATTTACTTTGATGTGATCCCCAAAACTCGCGAATGCTGGGAAATTGTGTGTAAGTCTTCCAAGAGTCATGCCGTTTGCTCCTGGCTCCTCGTTGGGGCTGATAAAATGATGATCGGAGAGTTTTAACTCTTGGCCTGGGCTGCTAATTCGGAATCGTTTTCTCGAGTCAATTAAAACAAGGAAGCAGATAATTACTCCCCGCATGGGATTTAAGAGCCGAGCGTGTGAGAATGCTGATTAACTTACCACGTTACGACCCCGACTTGAGCGTAAGCGTCAGAGATCCTTCAGGTTCTGTGCTGATTGCAGTATTGTTGTTATAATGGCGGCGGTGGTGGAGCGTTGGGTTTTTTTTACTTTCAAATTGGATGGAAAATATTAGCTGCCTTTCTACTATCAAGCCAGAAATGATGGCGCTCGGGTCTGTTGTGAAGCCAGGTCTTCCTCTCCTGGTATTCATGCTTGGCACTATGATTGTGGGTTCGATTTTCAGGGAAAGCAATGACCAAAAATTGGGCAAAAAATGCGGAAAAAAAAAGCACAGTAGACAGAGCAGTGCGCACAAAAAAAAATTCAACATGTTTAATATGCATTTATTATTGCATTGATGGACATATTCATAAAATTGCCAACAGATGGCTGTCAAATTTAAATCTAATCCATACAGTCAGAAATTAATGGAGTTTTTATATATTGGAGTTAATGCAAATTAATATTAAGATGTATTTTGCCATTCAAAAATGCACATCTCAACAGTTATTTTCTTTTTAAATTTTAGTTTTAGAACATTCTTCTTTGTTTCATTATATCACCATGAATGAACAGATCTTATGGACAGAAAAAAGAACGATATGCTTATTGCAAAATGGACAATTAGCCTAAACTAATTACAGGCACAAATAAAAAAAAAATATTGCTCTAAGCAGAAATGTGGTTTCTCTGTACATTTAATCCTGAAGGATGACCTTTTTTGTCAGGACCGGTTTGTGCTGCTGATCTACAGGCTGGACTGTTGAAACACAGTCACTCGTGATTAGGCTCGCAGGCAGATCTACGGTGGAAAAACTGCTTTTTATTGCCTGTTGTTCAGGAATGTTGTCCAAGTTGAAACACATCTACAGCCTGATTCAATCACGGCTTATCAAGAAACGAATAAACTCTGCCTACATCCAAATGTGATTTAAGAAGAATATTCTTTCCTTCACAGAGAACACTGGACTCTGCAGAGAACATTGTGTTATCATGACAACATCTAACATCACTCACAGATGATAAAGTACACGTATTCCCACGCCATTAGAAGATCTCTACATGTTAATGTTAGATGGTAGATCAATGATTGTCATTCATTGTGATTAAAAAAAAAAGGCACCATGCTTAAGCTCGAAATGTAAATATACTTAAATGCTATTGTGGTAAAAATGAAATGAAGATTCAGCTACAATCCAAACAAAAGATCTCATCTGAAAGCATTTAGCTATTTATAACATGTTTGCAGACAAGAAACCACCATAAGCTCTCGGGATCAAAATGTAAACGTTAAGTTCAATATCAAAATAGTATTTTATTTTAATGTAACTATATACTTTATATACCGGTTTATACCATACCGTAACGTATAGCATGTATGTATATATATATATATATATATATATATATATATATATATATATATATATATATATATTATTTATATATTCATGTATGTATATAATTATATATAATTTATATACAGTATAGCTGCCTGTACACACACACACACACACACACACATCTATATATTTTTTACCAGTATATACATATATATAATATATAATATAATATATTAATTGGAGATTTTTTTTTGAAATATTTTCTTGGAGAATCAGCAAAAAGAGATGCTTCAGTCTCTAATAGGTTGTGAACATTTCCTCTCCAGGAAAGGCGACTTCTCCTTCATCTTTTTCAACATTCCATGTTTTTTTTTCTTTTTTGTTCTCTTTTCTGTTAACCCTAGAGAGGAGAAAGAGGAAAAGAGCATTACAATGTGTCGAACTTGCATGAATACTATTTAATTTTAAACATATATATTAAACATATTCTTGGGGAAAGATTTTCCTGCAATAGTTTAATTCTCAAAGACTATTTAATGACAACCTGGGCTGGTTTAATTTTGATTCGTTCTGCATTTCTATTGAGTCATTTCTTTGTGTTTCGTCTATTTTTAATAATTGTTATTATAGGCCGCCAGGAATGGGATTTGTTTATTGTAGTTCCTCATTAGTCAAGTAATTATGCATGTTTAATCTTGGTGCTGATTGGCCCCCTAACCCCGAACTTCCTGCCAGCATTTAAACAATTCACCTGTCAATCAATTAATCTATTTTCAGAACTAATGGCAACGTAATTACCATAATTAACCTCGAGAGGGTGAGAAAGTGAACATAGAAAGACAGAAATAAAGAAGCTATTTTTCTCAGCTACATGATTATGTTCGGCAATAAACTGTACATTTTCATCGAAGCGAAACTGAAAACAAGTCAATGCTAATTGCAGTTATACTAATTCCTTTCTTATGTTAAATGTGGATTAAGACGCTGATCCTTTTCATTTTCTAAAGGATGTTTGTGTGAATGCTCAATGTTGTTGATTATTTTGACAAGACAATTCTTTTAACAAATACATATATTTTCTCTAAATCTGCTTTCGGGTGGTAATAACTCTTACAACTGGTTACAGTAAAGGACTTTTTGATAATTAGTATATATAATATATTATAACTATATAAGTTCTAGAACTATAATAATAGAACTGAGCTAACACTTCATGCTCTAGTACAATGTAATAACACATCAACGTTTATTATGGACTCCAGAGGGACTAGAAAATGTTGCTCAACATTTTTTGAACACTGTTGGAAGTTTTCAACAAACTTTAGCATGAGTAAAGATTCTGCATGTGTTAGCACAGGCGGCTAAAAGCAAACTTTGTGTGATCAATTAAAGATAATGTAAGCAAAAATATTCTGGAAATTTTCTTTAATCTTCTTTAAAGTTCTTTAAAGATCTCTTTAATATTCTTGAAATGTCAGTGAACACTCGATGTACAGTAGATTCTTTTTCCCCACATCAAATACATATATTTTCTCCAACGTTGGTTTTAGTTGGTATTTCCCTTTCTGTTTTGTAGGTGGGTCTGTTTCCAAATCTGATATGAATTCTTTCAAGCCTAATGCTGCTGGCTAAAAGCCTGACATTGAGAAGGTATGCCTGGTGTTTTAAAGAACGCATTTGAAGGGCCTGCGTGTGTGTGTGTGTGTGTGTGTGTGTGTGTGTGTGTGTGTGTTCGTGCAGGGCCTCTGGGATTGTCCTACTGTTGGACACGAGCAATGAAATCCCTACTCAATTAAACCAGTACAGCCTCCGGACTCAAGGACACAGACACACACAGCCGAACCATATTGCATTAACCCTTATCAGACCCCATCCTCTCTATATTAACCCGTCAGTGCTCACTTTCACTTCATTAATACCTCCAGGCCAAATAGTCATCTCACTGATATTACAACTGCCACCTCTGCTTTATCATGATCCAACACACACACTTCAGCACACCTGAGTGAAGCTACAATGTCACCGTTTGTAGGTTACAAGTACGTTCTATTTTAATTCTGACACTGAACAAAGCATTTGTGCTTTTCCTGACATTCAGTGTTGTAGAGGATATCGTGGATGAGACGAATACAGCAAACATCACTAAGATCAATCTTGGTGTCCTGCACGTGTCCGGTTAGCACAGTTGGCTAAATAGTTAGCACAATCTAGCGTTGTCAACAAATCAATTTCCTGGAAAGTTTCCGTTCACACTTACAACAAGTTTAGTTACAGTAATGGGATTTTTGTTAATTCAGTATTTAAGTGATTAGTAGTTGATGAACAGTTTTGTTCAGTTTAACTTGTAAAAAAGCTTATTTTTGGTTTTCCCAGAGACTAGAAATTGCACCTCAACGTATTTTAACACTTTTGAAAGTTTTTTTTTAACTCCTGTTGGGTCTGGTTAGCGCCGTTGGTTAAATGCTAACTCAGCATGATCAATGAACAAAATATAAACAAATCAATATCCTGGAAATGTTCTGTTTACTCGTACAACTAGTCGAGTTATACTAATGGTGATTTTGCCAATAAAAAAGGCAATTGTTCTAAAAGTAGTTTAAAAATAACAGAATTGAATGATCACTTATTGCATTCATGTATATTTAATAAACAGTTATTACAAAATAAATTTTGCGACTATAAAATAACACACAATAAAGAGTTATATAGGGAATAAGGATTATATCGGTTTTGAAAGCATAAATAATCATTTACACAAAATGTAGTACATCACCAGAACTTACATACATAGATCTATATTGGGATCCTGCACATGTCTGGTTAATGCAGTGCAACTTTCCATGATCAATGGACACGATGTAAACAAACATGTCCTGGAAATGAGTTCAGCGTTTCAACTAGTTCAGTTGTTGGAACTTGTTCAGGAAATTTCTGCTAACTCAGTAATGCATTCTTGCTTTTGGTCCATATTAATGGTTTTTTTTTTTTATAACGCTACTGTTCAACAAAAATATTAGGTGACCGTGTCCAAATGCAGTTTTACAGACAGTTAATAGAGAAATGAGGCAATTCAGCTGCAGACACATTCATGATGGATTTCAGAGGAGCTACAAAACCTGCCCTGTTGCTCAACACACATTATCACTTTAAAAATGTTCATTGCCAAAAGAAACAAGTAGAGTCTTGTTCCAATGAACATGAACAGACTGCATCTTTAATATCGCCAAAAGTATGCTCCGTTGATCCGACACACACACACACACACACACACACACACACACACACACACACACACACTCACAACTGTAAAAGACATTTACTGTAGATGCTAAAACAAACACACACATCTCCGTACCCTCATATTCCACCAGAACCGGGACCAAAAAGAATTAGTTAGACAAAGGTTAAAATATGTGTATTGTAAGCAGCCCCGGGTCTTTCTGGAAAACTATTCGATAGAGAGCAATCACGTTGAAAAGCGCTTCTGGGCAGAGAAGGTCAGAGATCTGCGGCGGCTTGTAGAAAACGTTGACAGAGATCAGAAAACTCGACATTAACCTCAGCTCTCTGCCTGGTTCCTAGAAAATGGCTTCAGTTCTAATTTGCATCAGTTTGGATGAGATGAACGTAGGAGCAAAACAGCCATAAAGGAGAGAAAGACAGAGAGGCTGATGGAGAAAGGGCTGGATCTGTAGAGGTTATGCTAAATGAAGGTTAAATTGGTTTCGCTTGTCACAGCGCATAAACAGCTGAAGATCCACTGCAGGGCACTTAGAAAATCCCAAACCACTGGCTCAGACAACTGCAGACTTTCATGCCACAGATCAAATGGCGTTCATTAGAATTGTAAATATATAATCAAGTCTTTACAGACATGCCTAATAGAGACGAAGCATCATCACAGGAGAAAACACAAACGTACACATCTGTACACGAAGCATCCTTATTCAGCCTTCACGCCGGGAATTTGCTGCATTTATTATGCACTTCAAACACACATTACGTTGTGTATCGTCTCCAATGATGAACATCATCTGTCTTGCAGCGCTGAGCCTTTCCATCCAGACATCTCGGGAGTCATCAGATATTTGGTTGGCCTTAAGTATTCCAGGCTTTGTCTCAAGGTCAATGTGTGCGCGGCTGAATAATCGTCCTTCCGAGGAGCCCTGGAGACGGATGTCAGCTCGGAGCGCTCAAACGGACACTGACAGCGTGTTTACCCTCTAAAATATTCCTTAATGTCTACTCGGAGAAATGAGGATGTTCTCTCGCACCTTCCCACCAGCCGTCATCCGCTAATCGCGCGTCTTCCTCGCTATTCCGTTACAAGGTGTAACTTGTTTTGACACAAACATGCGCAGCGAGCAAAACGATTCGGCACTGCGCATTCACAAATAAGGCCGGCGACTGCTGTTTGTCGGCTGATTAAAATAATCAGCACCTGCTTGGAAGTATCAGCATCAGGACCAGGGAGAATTTAATTTGCTCTGACGGCATTATTATGCTTTTTCACGGCTGATAGTAGCGGAAAACACAAACATTTGCTGGAAAATGCCTCATCGTGCTAGCCATGTGCTATATCACGATGCGCCTCACGATGATAGTGCTAGAAAGGTGTTGATGCGGGAGGGAAAAAAACTGTCAAGGAGCAAAATACATATGTTAATGAGGTCATATGGTAATATGCTTTTGAGCAACACAATTAGTTTTGACGTTTGTTAAAGCACAAAAACAGAATTAGCATGTCAACGTTTTAAGAAGAATTAGCACAACTGCTGCAACCAAACCACACTGTCGAGTAGAACCAGGCTATGAATGTTTGGAAAAGATGGTGGCATCTGCTAGTAACACAACACAGAACGGTGAGGGCAAATGGATTCAAGTCACTGATTTACATGTTTGGATTACGTTCCTGGATATGCTGGTGATTTTTGGATTGAAATATTAAATTTTAAGACACAAAACACAATTTATTTTTTACATAACTGCTTTAATAGATGGATGGATGGATGGATGGATGGATGGATGGATGGATGGATGGAAAGATGAATGATGAATAGGTGGAGGATTGACATTAAGAGAGATAGATGGAAGGATGAATGAATAGATGGATGAATTAACAGACAGACAAACGTACAGACAGGTTGATGAATGGACACATAACTGGAGGATGGACAGATGGATGGTCACACAGATGGATGGATGGATGAATAATTGAATAGATGAATGGATGAATGGATAGAGACCGGCAAATTGGATTAGTTACAAAGACGAAGGAACGAGTGGATATAATACCCCACAATTTATTTGTCCCACAAATTAGAAATCTTAGATATATTTTGTCAATATAATTATATACCATTTTACAGTCTAGTGAACCCAATTTGTTATTCAGTGCAGGTAGAATTGTGGCATAGGTGAAATTTTATAAAACGTATGCACAGAATTTGTCTGTAAAGCCACCATTTCCAGTTGGCTGGACTGGAATGTGAAAATTGGATAAACCGATTACTGTAGATAAAATGTCTTGAAATAAAAATATCTGTAGTTATAAATGACTGGAAATCAAATGGCTGCCACAGTAACATATCATGGTAAATATCGATATCAGAATGACGATATCACAGCGAATTAGGTGTGTTCTCTACTACTACAACACTCCAGGTTTTGGAAATTGGCTTGTTTTTTTGTTCCTGGCATCTATTCACGCCATTAAAACTCTGGTTGGATTTGCCCCATGAAGCTGAATCTGATCTGGATTAGGCATCATGTCAGCCACATTCCTAAAAGTGAATTTGCCATGTGTTCTAGAAAGAGGTATCACCAGCTTACCACCACCACGCATCTGTTACGTAAGCTGCGTACATCACAACAACATAGGCTACTGTATCATAACTATATCTCATGTAAAATCCCCTCATTGTGGATTAGTTACTCTATGCTATTGCATTTGATAAATTAATGTTTTGCTTGGTTTGCGCTGCATGCTTTAGTGCACATTTATGGATTATACATCTGTGACACTAGGAAAATGATTTATATTTTGAGCAAAGACATATGAATGTCATCTAAATGAATATTTGTAATAAATAGATAAAAATAGGTTTCTACACAAACACAAAGGGAGTGATTATGTCTCCATGCAGTGTTCACACAGCGTATAGTTCATCTAGACAGGAAGCTCTTCATCACTGCTACAGTTTTGCTGAGTTTGTGTTTAAAACTCTACTGAGAGCTCCTTATACGTATACTTCTTTCTGGAGGTTTTCCCATGAAAGTCCATTTGATCGCAACGCCGAATGCAAAATTGCATCAGTAAAACGCCTGGAAAGTCCACAGAGCGACAAATAACTGTCCTTCAGGATTACAGATATTGACTCTGTGTGAAGATCAAAACACGAGGAGACAACACCTCTGAGAAAAGTTTTCGTTTGCTGATGCAAAAATACTGGATCATTCATTTTAAGCGTGGAAATGTTTAGTATTTCCAAGCTGCTCCTGACAGTGAAAGAGAGGAAGTGCTGCTAAAATTCATCTTCTTCCTCCTTCTGGCTCGATTGATGGAGTGCTAGTGCTCGCTGAACCGCGACTGTCTTTGTTTTGTTTTTATTGGTTTAAAAAGAAACTGATAAAGACAAAATATTTCTCCTATTTGTAATGAAAAATGGACATTGCTGTTCGAGGATCTTCGTAGAACTTGAATGTTCTCACTGTGCTTGAGTGGGTTTCTCCTGGGTCTCCCACAGTTAGAAATCATCAGTTTTGGAGGATTGTTATCTGGCAAGTTGCTCATAGGTGTGTCTGTGTGTCCTGCTCTGTGATTGGTTGACCACTATTTCGGGTGTGTAACCAGAATTGGTTCCAGCATGGCAGATTATAAGAAATATGAAGAAATTTGATTAATATGATGGACTACACATTGCCTTCTATCGATTTTATGCACATTTATTATTCTGTTGACTCACAAAAAATAAATGCACTGTGTTATGCTCAGTTGTGTTCCACTTAGAGGAATTCTGTTCTCAGAATAGTTTGCTGACCCTGAGCACCAGCCGGATTTATTAGATTCACAAAAAGCTGCTCTATTGTTGCTGCATGAAATAAATGTCACTTTTTGCACACTAACCAGCAGAACTTTGAGTAATTCCTCAGTGGGGCTAAATCTATAAACACTCTCAGATAATTTCATATTTACAGAAGCAAAAATACTTGGAAAATTATGAAAAGCCATTTTTCAAAACAACACCAACAACATAAGAATTATAAATATTCGTAATAAAAAGAAGCGAAGCAGATGGTCGATCGACTGAAATAGTTTGAGTAAGAACAGGTACAGCATGAAGAAACATGTACAAAGTAACATATGTGAAGACTTTTGGAAGTTTTAATGGTGAACATAGTTGTAACTTCAGAAGCATAATAATCAGCTATTAAATACCCCCCCCCCCACTCTCTTTCTCTCCTTTCTGTCTTTTTATCTTTCTTCTCTCACTCTGTCTCCCTAACATTTTTCATTCTCTCTCTCTCTTCGTTCTCTCTCTTCGTTCTCTCTCTCTCTTTCTCTCCCTCTCTCTCTCTCTCTCTCTCTCTCTCTCTCTCTCCCTGTCCTCTCTCTCTCCCTCCTTCCTATCTTTCTTTTTATCTCTCTCTCTCTCTCTCTCTCTCTCTCTCTTCTCTCTCTTTCTATATTTCTTTTTATCTCTCTCTCTCCTTTCTCATTATCTCACTCTTCTATCACTCTGTCTCACCCACTCCTCCCACTGTTTCTCTTTCTTTCTTTGTAGCGCGCTTTCTCTCTCTCTCTCTCTCTCTCTCTCTCTGTCTCTCTCTCACACACACACACACAACACACACACACACACACTTTAGGTCTATAAGCACATTCAGCCTAATCAAGGTCTTTATGTAACCCAGATATGCCTATGTTTCTGGCCACCAATATCCATCACATGCACACAACACCACCACACACACACACACCACCACACACACACACACACACACACACACACACCATGCGCCTAGCGTTGTGTCTGCGAGTGTTCTCTCTGTGTATCTCAATGATCCGGAGCATATAATGAAGATAAATGAGTGTGGCCGGACCACCGCACTCTCTTGCTCACCGTCACTCTTTTTCTGTTCTGGGAGGAAAAGAACTGGCACAAAATAATATTTGTAGCTGGCATTTGCCAAAAAAAAAATCAAGATGGTGTCAAGAAGAGAATGAATAATTCAAACGAAATAAATGCACATTGATTTTTTTTCCCCCTCCAGCTTATGTGTTCTGTGAGAGGAAGTAAAGCCTGTGAATCATTACAGGAACTTCTGCAGGAAAGTATGTCAATATTCACACACAAAAACACATGCGCCGGTGCAGCGATGGAGCAAATATGGACTCGCATATAGCATTCATCACCACATAAACACATCTGCATTGACATTTTCCCACACGGGTAGTGCAGCTTCTCTTCTGCACATGTCCTTCACCACGTGTCTCACTCTGTTCCTATAGGATGAAGGCACTTTAATTCAGATATTACTCTGATATTACAAGCTGCAAGACTGAGACAGATAATATCTTTTGATAAAACATGAATGATTAATACCTCAAATAATCACATGCACTGTTTCTTATCCATTATGGCAAGTGTTTAGCACTTCCTCACTACGTCAGTCTGGCTATTGAACACAATACGAATAATGCGATTACGGATGATGCGTTTGGTCACTTGTATCGAATCGCTGTCGTTGTGTTACTCCAGGCAGAGCGAGAAGAATTGCAACGTCTTGCCAATGTGGTTTGTTGTCCTTCCATTAATTTTGAATAGTATGAGTTCAGCTTGGTGAGTACAAGATCTCGTTTTATTTATTTATTAGAGTTGAATGAATATAAAAAATATCATTAATATTAAATCTATAAATACACTTTTATTTATTCTCCTATTTGTAAACATTTTCACTGCATTTTGTGTGTTCTATTTATTTTACGTATATGTTTTGTACAATGTTGTACCCCAATGCTGTAATGACAATAAACTATTACTACTACTACTACTACTAATTCTACTACTACTAAATATTTAGATAAATAGGTTAATAGGTATATATATATATATATATATATATATATATATATATATATATATATATATATGAAATAAACTGTTTTGTTTTGTTTTTTATTTTAAAATCTGTTGACACCAACAAGAGTTTCTGAAATCAGAAAAGTCACAAAACCCAAATATTGTTTTTTTTTACATTGAAATCACCTAATTTCCACAAAAAGGATTTGTTACATGTGAAAGGTCTGTCCATTCACAGTAGGTTGCGTCTGTGACGATTATGACCCTTCACAAGTCGTGGAAAATATGCAAAAATATTCACCTATGAAGTCATCAAATTCTTTGAATCCGCGTGACACAAGCATAGACCGCTAGAGGCGGAGGAGACGACGTGAAAGGCCTCAGAAAAAAAAAGAACTAAACAGAAGTCTTTAACACTTTCATCTCATTGGTAGCCACAGAAAGATGTGAGATATGAATATTAATTCACATCAAAGTGAAATAGCACTGCTTTTTATCCTGAAAATGCAACATTAAAAGATGAATTATGGATCAGCTCAAATTTGCTCAAAGTTCCTCATGTTCCAGCTCTGTGTAAAAGGCTTACTGTTGTCCAACAGATTTCTTCAGTAATCTCCTCCTGAGCTGACGTATGCTTTTGACCCGCTTCCTCTTAAACTGACTACTGACCCACTTTTACAAACACACACATACACACACACACACACACACACACACACACACACACACACACACACACACACACACACTGAAACGGGTCACTTGGAATTAACACAACTTAGATCATTTCAGACTTGCTCAGCATCTCCTTGCAGCAAAAAACACATTTTGCCTACTGCATTTTTATGCTCCATTTTTGGAAGACAACTTGAAAACATTTGGTCAACTCCATGCACTTACCATCACTCACACACACACACACACACACACACACACACACACACACACACACACACACGCAGGCTCACACAGCCTGTCTGTCTCTCCCGCGGGCGCTAGAATACCAGGTTGCCCTGGTTACTGATTCTATGGGATGCCAGTCTGATCTGATGGAACAGAATTAAAGTGGCTTTTGTCTCCACCAACAAACAGGACACACACTTAATGTTTGTGTGTGTGTGTGTGTGTGGGTGTGCGTCTGTGAGTGTGTTCACGTTAAAGTGAGCACACAAACACACTTGGAAAAAAATGTTCTAAAAAAAAGGCTAAACATGCTGCGTACATAACATTTGACCTGCTATATATTTCTGAATTCTCTCTTTTTGGAAAAATATGACAGAAAAAAAGCGAGCGAGGGAGAGAGACGGAGAGAAAGAGAGAGAGAGAGCACGGACAGAAATAGAAAAGTGAATCAAATTAGCCTGTGTGTGTCAAAACACTGGCCTTTTCTTCACTTTTAATATTCTAACACTCTCCGTTATAAGAAACCTGCATAATTGCTTTGATTTTTACACCCATAGACTCTCTCTCCATTTCCAGGACAGCTGACAAACCCACATTGTGGTAACTTAAAACCTTCATAATTCCAACTGTGGCAGAAACATTTGATCTGCAAGTGCAGTTATTGTATATTCACATTACTAATGGCTTTACTATGCAGCTGCTAGCTAGTCGATGACAAGCTGTCCGGTTAAACTTAAAGAATTCTATCTAGTTAAGCACAGCCATTAATATCATGTAATGGAGTGTCTGCATTACAGAATTCAGGAACTTACCTTTTCACAAATGTCTCTGTACTTCAAATTTCTAGGATTACATGAATGCACCTCACAATAATTTACAATGAGTGGAAAAATAAGATACAGTGATTAAAGATGCATAGTATAGAAGAATACAGTATGTATGCATATTGACAAAATTCATGTTTTGGAGATATAATAAATATATAAGATATAAAATAATAATTGTTCCATGTTACAACCTCTGAATGAATATTGAGTCATTTTTATGAGTTCAATTTTACTATGTGCTACAGGAGAATTAATTGCTACTTTTATATTTGCACAATTGGACTTTTATTTTAAAGGCCTTGAAATTAAAATGGCCGCCACTCACCTGAGCTATTCAGAGAAAACAACTTAGTATTCTGAAGAACGTGCTTGAGAACATTGAGGCTTTTTAGAAGCATTCAAATGTTTGGAATATACTTCTCATGGATTTGTTTTAGTAATTGTTGCCCCCTGGCCATTTCCTGGTTTTGGATTTGCTTGGAACATCTTTTTGTTGACTATTCACCCACAGACATGCCTGTCTTATTTTACTGCCTGCATAACCACCATCCTTCATAACAACCACCATTCATCCTTCAGCTCTCTTTGTTAAAAAAAGGTAAGTTACGTTTTCTTAAAGGTTTCCCAGGAGCAACTTGAATCTGTAAAACAAACCATGCACGAATATGTTTGTATGTGATTATCAAATGAATCTTTACGAGTGACTTCTAATGCAATTGCACACAAATCAAGGATTGTAGATTTAAATTGGCATTAATGCTATTCTGTGTATCTTCAAAATCATTATCATATGTACACATTCTTAGAGACTCAAAAGACGGGAAAGACTAAACAAGACAACGCATTATTGTGAGTGTTTGACAAGAATACGAAGCAGCAATACTCAATATTAGTATGATTTCAGTTGCGAGTCAGTAAAGTAATGATGGGAAAAGCCCAAATCTATTTTCCCGACTGCAGGAAATCTTTCTGAACAAACAGGTGGATACAACTGAACAAACGGAGACAAGAAAAAAAAGTGTGTGAACCGGATTCTTCTGCAAATGTAGTCTTAGCTTAATAAATTCCTGCTTCTGCAGCAATCAATCTGAATTAAATTAAAGTGGGTTTAATGGCAAAGTGTAAAATAAATGTGTGTGTGTGCGCGCACGTGTGTGTTTAATAGCCGGAGAAACGTGATTATGATGCTGCATGAGGATCAGGCTTAATATGGCTGCATCAACAAAAGACAATAAAGCGCTCGAGAGGTTGGGGAATATGAATAAATGAAAGCAAAACTGTAATAATACTGCTCAGCTCCGGCATTTTCTAATTATCTTTTCTGCCGTGCTGTTCAACAAATCACAGCTAGTGTTCAACGATGGATCATTCTGCTCTGGCTCTCCCGTATCTCAATACATCATCACCAAGGCCAAGCAAGAACTTGGTTAAATGGAAAATAAATATCACTGCTCAAAATCAGTAAAAAATTACTGCTTGAATTAGATTGTTTTGAAAAATGAATGTAGGACGACGAGAAAAATATTACTGTAAAATTAATCAGCGTATTGTTATACAGCTCTTGTGCAAAAGTCGTCGAGGTGCTACTGAATAAGTTGTAAGATCCAGCCATGGAGACTCGGTTTGTATGGTTGAAGAAAGCACATGGAAGACGTTTAAAATTCGGAAACGGTATGTTATTGAAAATTTTATGAAGAGAAAGGTCAAAGTGTTGGAAAGCAGCTTTGTTTCTGGCTGGAGATGAAGCCGATCAGGATGGTTTGAGGTTGTGCTGTGTTAAAAGGGCCAGAGCCAAAGGACTTCCTTCCAAAGAACATGCACACACACAATAAATAAATAAATTTGAAGAAATTATCTTGGCCACACATTTTATTATCATATAAATGAATATGTGTCAAACAAGCGCCCGTAAGATCCACCTGGAGCTTGGCGATAGCTTTGTGAGAGGAAAAGGCTTAAATGCAGCTCATTATCTGCGCAGAAATGTTCACCCTCACTCCAGCTTATTCATGCTCACAAAGGAAACGTGTCAGCATCGTGAATGAACCATTTGTGGAGGGAAATCTTTCGGACAAATTAGTTGATTGAGTTCACAAAACCAATCAGCAAGAGGCTTCTTTTGTTTAGCACAACCAAACTCACTCTGCTTGTCTCACAAGACTTTAAAGAAAGGGAAATTGCGGACATACATTGGTTTTACAAACACATCTAAAGCGTGAACCTAAAGAGTGAAGCTTAAAAACCATACTTGAGTAAAAGTTACGGTAAAAATTACTCCATTACAAGTTTACAAGTCAGCAGATCCATGATGACTTGAGAAAAAGTTGTAGTGTCAATTATTAAAATATGTTGGGTATTTTACTCACTTATTTATACTGAATGTAAAAAACAAGAAACTTTATATGAGGGTGTTATTTCCTAATATAGAAATTAAATTTCTGTTTTGAAGTAATACCTCAATGTTCCAAAATGGTACGACAAAATAGATCAATGCATCAATGTAAAATGTAGTCATGTAAAAAGTTAAAGTTTCTTATACGGTATTTTTGATACAATACCGTAGCAAAAAAAACTCAAGTAAAGTAATAAAGTCCATTCACTCAAGTACTTTACACCTCAGATATTAAGTTAAAATGGTGAATTTGTCAATATGGCCACTGGGGGCAATATCAAAATTGTGATCTGCATTAAATTATCCAGTGAAGTTACACACGCACAGAGTGAACGCACACACACCAGGAGCAGTGGGCAGCATTAAGCCGTAAAGGTGGGGGGACACGTGGTTGTGAAACCCATCGGAATGGGATTTGAACCCTCAACACAACGTCTCTTATACACACATAAAGTACATTTTGTAGCAGGTTGACTTTTGTAAATCAGCATCATTTCTCCCCCGCATGTATAATTCACACACGGGCGTGTGTGTGAGTTCATGACAGAAAACTTTCTGGAGTGTGAAATGACTTTCTCGACATCAAATGAGGGGAAAACATGGAGTGAAACACCTTTCACTCAGTGGATGAGCACCAGTGCACCTCATTATGAATATGTGTGCATATGCGCTAGCAAAAATAAGCATGACAAACACAGAATTATTAAAACCAAAGAAAAACACAAATCGGAAGGCAAAAGCACAGAAGGTGTAAAGAAAAAGCAAAAGATTTGGTTTTACCAAAGCACAAGTGATGAAAAGGTAGAGCAAGGAATTAAAAATGAAGAGGAGACGAAGAGGTTGACTTTGTCGTTTGTATCGCTGCGGAATTTTTCTCAGCATGACGGGAAAGGACCAATTTGCTTAATTAAAAGTTCCTGGGTATTCAGCGCAGAATTTTTAGCCAGCCATTTTGCTGTGTGTGTGTGAGAGAGAGTTTGTTGATCTACAGGTCAGGTAATGGCTAAATGAGTGTAATAGGGCTTTTAATCAACCTTTCCTGACAACAAGATCGACTCAAATCACAAGCAAAACATCTATTACTTCGGCTGTTGACATCACAACACAGATATATGCGCACAGCTTTGCCCCTGATGACCGCGTTTGATTAAAACTGTTTTAACTCAACAATCTGCTGAATAGTCTCTCTGTGGGAATGTAACATTTTGCATAAAACTTAACTTGCCTAAACATAAATATGAATAATTTCCATTTTTTTATTCTATAAATGACTTGTAAATCTACACAACTCAAGATAATTAACAAGGTCTTTTTTCAATAAAACTTAGATACAAATTTAGATTTATTTATTTTTTATTTTATAGATAAATTGGTTAAATAAATGTACTACACAACACATTACTGTACTACACATTGCAGTTTGAGAGGTTGACATTTACTAGTTTTTTTGATTATTTGTTATCTGTGTTTGTAACTTTTCTTTGTTTGTTGCTTATATAGTTTATAGAGTACACTATTCACAAACACACACTGTACATACTGTACACACATGCCTACATACATTTATGCAGTACGCACACATATGAACATACACACTGTACACGCATACAAACACACATACATGCGTAAATTGCAATCAAACAAACAGACACACACACACACACACACACACACACACACACACACACTCATTTGCACTGGTTTGAACTCAGTAGAGTCCGATTTCAAACCTCAAACACTTTTTCTGCTCCAGCAGAGTTCACAGACTGAAGTTCAGATCTACTATTTATGCAGAAGAAGAACTAAACTAAATCATCAGCGGCTCGTGTCCCACCCTCAATAACAGAGAGAGGACAGCCAGATAGGAGGCTTTTCTTTCTCTCCATCCTCTCACTTTAAGATGTTTCTTTCTGTTTCCTTTGCCAAGTGTGTCTAGAATTATCGGAGTCTCTTCTACTCCTTGAATATAAATGGAGCCCCCCCCACCCCCACCTTCATACTCTCTGCTTGTGATTTGGCATTTGCCTGCTCGCTCCATCTATGAGGTGTCACCTCATAAAATAGACACTGCTTGAAAGAAAGAGAGACAGACAGTATTTTAGGAATGTTCTTTTGCTTTCGGGCAGCGTACTATATAAAATCCTCCGCAGAGTCGACTGCATGATTGTCTTTTAATGGCATATTTCACAGGAAATATACGTATATGTGCTGTTCTCCATTTGGTCTTTTTTTCCATGCACAGCAATAAAAGCACGAAAATAAAACTATGGCGAAGTGTGAAGCTGTAATGAACATAATTCACATGTTTTAAGGGGTTTATCTTTTAAACTGTGTGATTAAGCGCATCTCGCAACTTTATCTCAATTATGAAAATGATGCATAGTGTGTGAATGCACGAGGACGAGCCAAGAAAAGAATCTTGTACGTGTTTAGAAAAGATAAATCTTGACTGAAGAGAATAGACAGTAAGATACAAAGTTTATTTGGCTTACACCAATTGTTTGCCAAAGTCATAAGTATTTATCAAGGTTTAATACCTCATATGCCTTAATACTTTTTTTTTAACTCCCCCTACTTTTTACTGGGTCAAAACGGGCTTCAGCCAATACCAGCAGCTCTGGAGCTCAAGGCGGGACTCTATGAGTAGGTGGCCTACCAATCACTGAGAAGGACACAGACACAGACACAAACACTCACACTCTCACTCATACAGTTTAGCAATTTTACAGACTCCAATCTTTTCAGACTGTGGGAGAAAACGGGAGACCCAGAAGAAACCCATGACAGCTAAGAACATGTAAACTGATAATTTATCAATTAAATACATTTTTAAGTAATATTAAATATTGATTCAGTTGTTTGAAACCTTGAACTCTAGTTTGAGATCATCAATGCTTTTTTTGTTAAATTAAAAAAAATGATTTATTATTTCAGAGGAAACTAAACCATTCCCACTCTCTACATACGTATCAAGACAAAATGCTCTACGGAACACGAACCAACAGCACAGGGATAAAAACTGAAGTAGATAATCAGTTTTTTAAATACACAGATTAATTTCACACCGGGGTATTTAAAGGGTGTGATATAGTAAAATAACAGATTTTCTTTTAAGACTATGAGACTATGATAATCTACGTAACCAAACTGTTTTTTTTTGTAACTGTTTTGTTACTTTTTGCAGCTGAAGTAGCACACCGGTAAATAATCTGTTTACCTGAATGTAACAAACATAGCCACATGTAACTCTACCCTCTATAGCATGAGAAATTACTAGAAAAAGTGAAGAAGAAAAAACACGGCATGATTCACGCCATTAAAAAAACCCCACCACTTTGGTTTTTCTTCTCCTCAGTTTATTCTGTTCTAAAAATGTCCTCAGTTTCTACTTCCCACTCTTAACAAAAGCTACATCCACAGCTTCCCGAGTGCTCGCAGTTGGCAATCCTAGTGACTTGAAGTTTATTATTTGAGGAACAGATGTCAATGGTGTTCACAGGTGGAGACGGAGTGAGTGAAGAAAGCGGTGGAGGGGGATGGAGCGGTGAACAAACAGACACTAAACAGTGACATTTTGGACATGTCATTTACTGAGTGATTTATTAGTGTAATAAAGAAATTACCCCAATTATACACACAAACACTAATACACACACCGCGCCGAAGGATTGCCATATTGAAACACTCTCGCTGAGAAATGACTGTGGTGGGCTGAAGTATCACACCGCTGCTCACAGCAATGAATATGCACGCAGGGTCATCCGAGAGCTAGAATTCACATTAAAAAGACAGTTAATATTCTCAAAGCAAACCTCCATTTAGATGTCCCGCTCAAACGTCTGGAATCATAATATGTTCCCGTCTAACATGCTCTTTTGTGTTTCAATCTGGATTAGTTTATCCCGACATAACAAAAGTCTCTTCAGGAGCAATCATGAACAAAGATTTTATCTGTGTGTGTGTGTGTGTGTGTGTGTGTGTGTGTGTGTGTGTGTGTGTGTGTGTGTGTGTGCGTGTGTGTTCACTCCCTACCCACATGCTTGACGTATTTTCAGTTGCCATTGAACAACCCTGTAGAAAAGGTCAAGAAAAAGGGAGAGACGGCTGGAAAGAATTGAGGAGGATGTAGACAATAAAGAGCATTAAGAGGGAACAAAATAAAGATGGACAGCATGAGAAAATGCAGAGTTGGAGGATAAAAGGAGCGACTGAGCGACCGAGATGAAAGTATGGAGTGATGGGGTTCATCATGCTGATCCACTGAACCTGATTGATCTTTTTTGTCCAGACGCTCAGGCTGAATAATGGAGCCTAATGTGTGTGCGCCCGGCACTAATAAGTGGATTTAAAATGGATAAGCTTCTCTGTGAGTGTCCTGTGCCCAGGGATAGTATTTTCACACACCTCCATTACGCTTGTTTTTCTGGACTCATTACGGAAATGTATTCAGATTCAGATTGGTGTGATGCAGCGAAGGAGCAGAGACGCAGGAACTCTGACAACGGGTCGAATCTGTAAACATGGCTGGAAATTGAGAAAAATGGCAGCATTTTCAAGCAAAATTGCTTAATGTGCGCGAAGGGCGACTGTTTTGCCAGATTATGCGATTTATGGAGATTCTGTAGGGTTCTATATCATGTCATTTCCTCTATATCACATTAAAGATGGTTGCTTTGCACGATTATGCGTTACATACCATGGACATTCTATGATTGTAGTTCCATGCAATTGATGGAAATAGTTGAATGTTTTGTATCAAAAATTTTTTTCTATATCACAAATGTTGGAAATCTACATTGTTTTATTAAAATCTTCAATTGTGGGTTTAAAATGGACACAATTGTCGAGTTTCGTCGCTTAATGCCCTTAAAGGACGGCTCTGTTGCCAAATTGTGTGATATATAGAAATGATATGATATATAGATTGTGTTATTTATTGAAATGTCAGTTTTTAATCCATTTCCACAAGTCGTATGTGTTAATTCTGCAATGCATTGCATCACATGGTGGCAAAACAACACATCAAATCATTTGTATGTAGATTTTTTATAATCACATGGCTGCCGGTGTTGAATGAGCCACTCAAAACAATTCACAGTGTAATTCTGTTCTTGTTTTAAGTGTTCATGTAGTAGTAGTAGTAGGCATTAAGGGTCAATTTGAAAGTGCTTTTAATTGACACTTCACATTGTTTTTTTTGTAAGTTTGGAATGGGATATTTTATTACGATCTTTAATACTTTCCTTTAATATTTTATTAAAATAGTTTATTACTTATTTATTACTATGTATTACATGCTAAAATCACTTAATATATATCCATAATAATATTTTAACATAATTATTATTCATTCATTAATTAATTATTAATTATTTAGCGGTTTCATAATTTTTATTAACAAAATCTCAAGATTGATGTCAGGGGGAAAAAAAATAAAAACCATCAACATTTAAAAAAAGAATTCTTTAAGAACAGGCCTTGCACAACTATAACACGCTGCCACATGAACCTCCACAAATGGTCCGAGTTCCGAAGCATATTTGTCAAGCCTTAAATCTCACATCACCTTTAATGTAACCTAACATCCAAAGCGTTTAGGAAGCCACTTGAATAATCCAAAGTATTAAAGCCATTACAGATATATTTTGGCTATTACTGGTCACACAGGGTCCTTCAGTCGAGCGGTGAGGGGCTTCCACATGTGTGTCCAGGAACCTCTGGGTTCAACTTAACGTGTAATTAATTGCCAATGTGTCAGAGATGTTTTAGGCAAAACTTTAAAGTGCAAGTAAAGACGTTTTCCACATCCCACCAGAAATCATCGCAGTTACTCCAGTCCAGCGTGTTCAGCAGTTAAGAATGCGGACACGGTAAAAATGAAAGGAAAAAAAAATATCATGGGTGATAAAACATGTTTTGTTCCTACTTTATTTGAGTAGTTTCTTTGAGATAAGTTACTTTATTCTGCTGGCTTTATCTGTTTGGTTAGCTTGTCTGGTCAGGGTTATCAGGTTAGGGGTCAAGGTGGGGGATTACAAGTTAATCTCCTGAAAAAGAATGAAAGAAAAGAAGAAAAAAATTGTACTGTGTGTATTTAAAACAGTCTAAGCAAAATGTCCCCAGCTTGTGTTGGGCTGCTAGAAATAAAGCTACTATAATGACCTGGCCATGAGATCTGAACTTCTGTTATCTTTACAGCATGTGTTGGTGATGTCTAGTTACTTACAAGTGAAGTCTTGTGCTTTTCTTGCTTCTTGTAATGATTTAGTCAGTGACCTGGTCTGTGTTAACACAAGGGTCAATGGCAAGTAAGTAGATAATGAAGGGAAAACGAGAAAAAAAACGAGATTGCAAAGTTCTTTGAAATGTGACCTGAATATGGATTTTGAAAAAAGTACAAATTGATCATTACAAGTTTTCAGTGACTCGATGCTCTTAATCTTCATGTTACAAATAGAGTTTAGCATTTTTATTTTTCACGGTAAATGTTCCTTTTTAGGGTTGTGAATATTTGAACCATGAAAATGACCAATTTCCTTTGGGTTTTACCCCACTTGTCTAAAGCCTTTCCATAGAAAGGCCAAAATAACTGGCATCCAGATAAAAAACTGACCTTGACACACATATAAGAGGCTCTGTCATATAATTCCCTTATTTTACGCTTTTCAATTCTCTTGACGACAAAATACCTTTCTGATTCAAATTTGACGTCCGAAAGGTTTTCATTTATAAACAGTTCTTTAAAACAGAATCACTTCACTTCTCATTTCATCGGCCAAAAAACAATAAAACGCAATTTTGAGCCTAATGGACAAATTTAAGATGTTCTTTATAATGTATTTTTATATTTTACAAAAACTTTATTTTTTTCCATTACCAATAATATTAAAACAACACTTTTCAGGCTTTTTGTTTTATTGACTGCTGTTACTTTTTGTTTTATTGATTATGTTTTGGGTTTTTTTTTTTTTTTAACATTCTTTAAAAATCTTTTTTTTACAGTTTTAAAAACTGTCAAACTCCTCGTAAACACCCACTAACAGAAACCTTTGATTCTAAACCATAATCCTGAAAAGTCTCCTGGTGTCCATCACATTTTGAGCTAATTTGATTAGAAGATGGATTAAACGTGACGGGAATGGCCCGCTGTCAGCTTTGCTTTATCAGCGGCATCTCGCCCGTCAAAATCTATTCAAGATGCTGATAATAGCACTTCAGCGCTCTGATCAAACTCACCTGGTGCAGGTTTTCACTACTTTCACTACTTTGTCTTTCCACAGCAGGTCTAAAAATATTTCTGATGACTCACATTTGACCCATTTAGCTGCAGCCCGGGGCTGTTGCTACTGTTCTGCACGGCTCTAACATGCAACCCCTGACATCCTTCAGCGTGTCCTTCTGCTGTCTAAGGAACGCCACTCGCTCCTCTCCTCCTTTCCTTACAGTGGGCCGCTTGAAATGCTGTATTCCTTACGAGGCGGAACACAAAACTACAGAATAGGCGTTCTACTTCTATCCTGCGAAGAGTTGCGAGGGGAAAAGTTTGAGGTCAAGCGATTTGATCGGAGAGTTCTGAGAGAGACGGTGTTTTGCGACGCTTTGTTCTTCCCATATGGCTTTCATTGAGGAGCTGGGAAACAGTAGTTTAGATGATCACATTGTTTGCACATTGAAAATGAACGCCCTGACTCCTCTCCAAAAATAACATTATAGCTGGCACCGGCCCTCGGTGTAGTCTTTAGCCCCTAAAATACAATAACACTCGCAGGAAACCTTCTTCACGCTTTGTGGTAAACACACACGACGCTCGGAAACTCACTGGGTTTCATAGACTTCAAACTAGCGGAGGGAGGTTTTATGGTTGGAATATCTGCCAGCATTGGTGCAAAACGGCAAAATAAAAGTGTGCGAACGTCCAGTGATGTAAACTTAAAGTACTTGAGTAAATGGAAGTACTTCGCTACTTTACTTCGGACTTTTATTTTTTTTATGTTTTTACACTACTTGTACTGAGTATTAAAAACATACTGTAACCAACTTTTACTCTCTACTTGACAACATTTTTGATAGTCCACTACATTTGAATAGACACTTAACGTTACTCATTGTGATTGTGACAAGTCGGCATCTTTTTCTACTGTGGTTCATTTCTTAGGCAGACGAGGTGATATCGCCATCTGCAGGGTGCTGAAGGTGCTGAAGGCTATTGAATGAATGAACAAATGAATGAATTAATTAATTAATGAATGAATGAAAATGCCTTTATTTGTCCCACAGCGGGTAAATTGGGCTCCCAACAGCAGACATAATATGCAGAGGCATAGAGAATGCATGTATATAAGCAAACATTTATAATAAATAAATAAACAAGCATGAATGAACATAAACACACATGACACTGCACACACACACTATAAATAAACATAACTATAAATAGCGCTGCACACAACATAACAGCTAAACCACGTGAGCCTGAATTAGCATTTGCACTTTTTTGAACATTTGAGCTTAACTGAGACTGACTTTTTGTTCTTCTTTTATTTCTACATTAGAAAATAAAACATAAAATGTCTTGTTTTCCACGTTTCTTGGTATCTCTTGAGCCTAAATTCAGTATGAGAAAAATACTCAAGTTCTGATAAAATTGGATACTTTATGACTTTTGCTCAAGTCTTCTTGGAATTAGTGACTTGTAACCTGTATTACCGTAAGTAATTTTTGTAAGTACATTTATTCTTATTTCATGTACGTACTCTTTACACCTCTGCAAATATCCCAAGGTCTGTCGTTTTGTTTACGCAAATGACACTGAAAGATCTTGATTGAAATGCTGGCATCTAAAAGCAGATCGAACTCTGCCGGAGATGAAATAAACTCGAGTGGAAGTCAATGACAGATTGTCGGAGGCTGTGAGTGTCAAAGCAGCACAGGGTTTTTCCTTTTACCCGTGTTTTCAATTAACCCAGACAGCATGTTCTGGAAACGTCTTAGAAAGTGTCATGATATCAAACTAGGTCTTTTAAAATATTGCTTTAAGTCTGTGTTTGCTTTCAAGTCTTCAAGAAAAAGACGCTTCGCTTATACGTAGCAGGTCTAATCACATGTTCTGCAGAATAAAAGCAAATCTGGCTCCATCTCATCGCTTTGCAGATCTTTGCTTAGCTGGGTTGTGAGAAAATAATTTCACGTTTCATAGGTTTTTTCATGTAACTGTTTTTTAAACTTTTATTTTGTTTGAAATTATGGCTTAGGACTTAATTTATATTTCCTTTTGAACCATCTAATTTAAGACACATGTTTTTGTTTTTTAAATCATAATGGATCTCACATAAATTAACTGATGAATTACTTAATCTGAGCACAATTACTGAAATCCCAAATTTTTTTATATTACATTTAAAATAAAAAACACGTTGATGGAACATTTTTTTTAAATAAAATGTTGCGCTGTTGCTAACCTAAAGATCTCAACAGCTCAATCTGGGCCGTTATGAATGAAGAATGGTTTGGGTTTCCTACATCTTCACCAGAACTGGAGAGTCTGATTTGGAGTGTGACTAAATGGACCAGAGAAGCTGTGTCACCCTCCCCGTGACCCCGAAATGGAAGATTCAGAAACCGGATGGACCTTTTGATTCATTTTTCTCCCTTTCTGATCAAAACCACCTGTAGTGCAAATGACAAACCCAAGCAAAGAAAACAAACCCTTAATCTAAACTCGAATGTTTAGAAGAAACAATCTCTGTGTCCGTGAGCGCGCATGTGGATGCTTCGGCCTCGCAGAATGGTAATTACTGATGGAGTCACTCAAGGCCTATCCAATTCAATTTCTCCATCCCCTCTTGGCCTGATGTAAAACGAAGATATCGTATGGCTCTGGTGTGTGTGAGTGTGTGTGTCTGATTTTCTCTTCATCCGTCTTGATTCCTTTTGCTCTATTTCTTGCATACGTTCCCGCTCCCTCACTTTTTCCCTTTTTAAATTGTCTGTGCATGCATGTGCGGCCGTGTTAGATTCTGTCTCCTGTCGCTCTCAATCCATCTCAGCTTCCTCTCAATCTTCTCTTGCCGATGTGCTGATGACGGCTATAGGAGCGTACGCCCTTACTTCACACTCCTCATGTATTTTTAATAAAGAGGCTTATGCTTCTGTTTACAATCAGATTGCGGCCCACCTGCACACACGTACACGCACGGCCACTAGGGAAGGTGTAAAGCTGATAGGTTTAAGGAAAGCATGATAGAGATCTCCGACTAATCTGAACCCTGTTGGCAGGAGGTTTAGCGTGCAGATGAGAATCATTCTCCATTCACTTCTCTGTGAGGCCTGTCATTTAGATCCGTCTCCCCAGATGTGTGTTCATGAATGATTTAATTAAGTCTGGCTCTGCACCCAATCTGGATAAGAGCGAATGCTGCGAGATGAAACAATTTGAAAGACGGTGTCAGAAACTTTGCTGTTTCTATCCAGATTTGTCGTCGGATTGATGGAATCAGAGATTGAGATGGAAAAAAGGCTGCGTACACTTGTAGTGACTTTTCATGTTTCATAAAGTCAAAATCAGACGCTTAGTGATAGTGATGGGTGGAAATGGAGTTGGTCTAAAGAGAAGCCAGCTCCCTACCAATAGGTCCTTTTACTAGGTAAAAAGGATTTTTGACCGTGAAATTAACATATTTTGTGTAGCACTAAATATTTACTCATGGTTACATTTGACATATTGAGGAAAAATGGCTTCTGTCTTCTACATAACATTTTTCGAATAGTGACATTTTTACATTTAAACATCATACAAAAACGTTTTTATGATGCATACTTCCACTCCCAATTGTTACCTTTGGATGTTACTTTTATTGCTACTTAAGTTACTTTTGGATACAATAGAGACTAGAGAATTCCAAAATAACTTAATATTGTCAAGGGCAAACTAACAAACCAACGCAAATTGAAGGTAACCAATAAACACAATTTTATGTTCAATACGGTTCATGAACTTGAAAGCTTGAAAAACCTAGAAAAATTGAACTCTCACGAAGAGTTGTGTACACAAGCGTAAACTGTACAAAGAACATAACAAGAAACTCCTAAAACAAACTACTTAGTCTTTAATGAAAGAATAAGTACACACACACACATACATAAAGTAAAGAGGGCAGCAGAGTAAACTAATTACTAAACAAATAATTTAAACAAAGAAAAAAAAACATGTAAACCAACAACGGATATGGGAAGTGTCAGTATCTTCCTCTTGCTGCAGAATATGACTGGAATACTGACAAATATATGACTGAATATGATTATTCTAATATGTCCGGAAAACAAAACAATAAATCACATCGGAAAAAGCATAATACAACCAAAATGGAGAATAGTTTTTGAAATTAAAATACATGTTCAATTCCACTGTGAACACACACACAAGAGTAAGAAATATATCCAGTCATTAGTAATCCATGAAAAATGCAGCACATTTTCACTATGATAATTCTGGCTCCCCCGGGGTCCGGGTTCAGCAATGTTTAAACGACTTCAGCGTTCATCTGCCGAAAAAAGAAGAAACTCTGCCTTCGGGGCTATTACGTTAACAAAGCGAGCAGCCTTCACCCCTTCTGAAGCCTAAATGAGCATCAACAGATATTAGCCAGCACATTTTCATCTCTCTTACAAATGAACACAATTTGGTTTCTGAAAACTGTAGTAATCCTGATGAGCTATAAATATGTCCTAGCAAGGGAAGAGGGTAGATGGAAGAAAGCTAGATGGATGAAAAAAAAAAAAAAAAAAAAAAAAAAACACCTCTTGGCATGATTCAGTTCATAAAGGAAGAATCACCTCTGTATTTGCACTCGCATGCATTCGTTTTCCTGCCAACACGACTCAGCTCAGAGAAACTGGAACCCAGACAGATCCATTCCGGCTCTGAGCCGCCAGCCACTGGCTCCCCTCCACATTTATAATGTGGACTAGCGGATCAAAGCTCTCGGAAAGTGTGTATGTGTGTATGTGTCTTGGTCAAAGGGCCCCTGAGGGTCCTTGCTTAGCCTGAGGTGGCCAGTGCATGCCTGAGAAATGGGGGTGAGATTTCACGGAGTATGAGAGGCTTTAGACTGTTTGCTTTGCCACAGAGTTATTGCGAACATATGTGATACACACACACACACACACACGGGATCCTGAAGGCATTTTCAAATTCTGTGGTGGGACGGCAATACAATCGCACTCCGTCCGGTCTCCTGCAGACCTAACAACCATCTCTAACAATATGAAATGAGAAACTCCAATTCAACCCATATATATAAATATATATATATATATATATATATATATATAAACCAGAGTTGTGAAGAGTACCTGAAAAACATACTTGAGTAGAAGTATGGGATACCTTACTGTAAAAATTACTCTGTTATAAGTTACAAGTTACAAGTCACCAATTCCAAGAAGACTTGAGTAAAAGATATAAAGTATCCAATTTTAAAGGACGGAAGTGTTTTACTCGTACTGAATTTAGGATAAAAAAAAAAAACAAGACATGTGAAAAGCAAGAAACATTTATTTATGAGGCTTTATTTCTCATTATAAAAATAAAATGTAACATCGCAAAATGGCACAATGCATGGGTACACAATACGATACAAAGAAACAAAAAGTCAGTCTCAGACAAACTGAAATGTGCAAAAAATGCACTACATTCACGTGGTTTAGCTCATAAATAATATCCAGTACCTTCAGCATCCTGCAGATGGTGATATCACCAAAAATGTAACAAGTGTTGTTAAAATGTAATGGAGTAAAGAGTACTGACACTCAATCATAAATGTAGTCAAGTAGAGAGTAAAAGTTGCTAATATTTTTGATACTCAGCACAAGTACAAAGCATACTTAAGTAGCAAAGTCCATTTACTCAAGTACTTGACTGATATTAACAAAGACGGACAGATTTTGGTGGTCGCCTTTAAACTCGCATGTAAATCTTTCACCTGCGCTGTTCGGCCTCCAACAATATTATAAAATCAAATATTTGGCCTAATCTATTTCGGTCCCCATCAAACACAAAGTTCAGGCCATGGCGGCTATTTACTGCAAGAAAACAACATTAATCTGTCAGAGTTCACCGTGAGCTCAGGCGCAGACAGACAAGCACACATGCGACTCCCATCCATCTCCAGGAACACAGGCCCGACTCTGCCACATGGCATGTTTGCTCAGGGACTTTATGTGTTTGGATGGGCAACACTCTAGGGCCATGACAGAAAACGAGAAGGGAAGCGAGAGAGAAGAAGACAAGGACAGAGAGAGAACGAAACAGCCTGTCCAGCCTGTGAGTGGGGGGCTCGGCGCTCTCAGCAAGTGCTGACCACCACGGCCAAAGAAAACCTGCCCGACTCTGCGAGATATTCGCTTTAATGTCCGCGCTCTCTCCTCTTCGGCGATCTGTGGCCTCTGCTTCAATGGTTTTCCTCAGGAACAAAGATGTTAACTGTCTCGGTGACCGCTAGTAAAACAGAAATCAGGATTTGGGGCTTTATGACCCCATTGTTACTTCAGCGGAAGGCAAACAGCTGTTACAGCTCTTCTAAGCAGCGGCTTAGCGGAGAAGGGTCTGAAGTGCGAAAGCAAAAGTTGGAGGGATCTATTTCAAGGAGGAAGCGGGATTCCGAGGGCTTGATGAGAGACTGTAGTTCACTGTTGTGAATTATCATTAGACTCTGTAAATACGGCCTGCTTTGAAAGTCTTTATCAAAAATAAGTCGGTGCATATGGCACGTCGGGAGCGTAATCACAAGCTCAATCTGGACACAACTTCTGGTGCCGAGCACAGGCCGGAGCGAATTAGGCCAAAATGTGCATTTTAATAAATCAACATGAGCGGAGTCAACACAAAAATACAAGATC
>CM051493.1:3874064-3894760 GCA_028031935.1 Paedocypris micromegethes
TTTTTTTTTTTTAGATTACAAGCTTCAGATTTTGATAAATGTCACGTCTGAATATTCATCAACAAAAGTGTGAGGGTTTATGGACGCTTATTACTTCAGCCATCACGCCATACATCACTGTTCAACAAAAGACGTATTTGAAATATCGCTTTTGTCATTTCTTCCAATGGTTTGCGTTTTCAGAGATTTTCACTTTTAAAATGTCCAAGTTGTCTGGCGATAAACCAGTACTCGAGAGAACGTGTAGTCATGCTGTTTGGAAGGGACCCGTGATAAATTAAATCAATATTAATTTTTGCTGTTTTATTACTTTCTTTGTCATAGAAATTGAAAGCTTATCACCATTAATTTAAATTATCTCGCTCTGTTATTCATTATCTCATTTTCTCTTATTCGTTTTCTATTTCTTTTTTTTTTCTTCTCCCTCTGTTCTCTCACTCCCAATCTCTCTCTCTCTCTCTCTCTCTCTCTCTCTCTCTCTCTCTCTCTCTCTCTCTCTCGCTCTCCCCACTATGTCTGTCTCTTTCTGTTTCTCATGTTTCTCTTTCTCTCTCAGCTTCGCTTTTTTTCAATCTCTCTTTTACTTTCATGCTCTATTTCTCATTTTGTCTCCCACTGATTCAATATCATTATCTCTTTCTCTCTCTCACCCCTCTTTGTTTCTCAATCTCTCTTTCTCTTTTTCTATTTCTTTTTCAAAGTCTCACATTCTGTCTCCCCATTTCTTGTTTCTTTGTCCTTTCCTTCTCCATTTCTCTCTTTCATCGTTTCTCTTTCTTTCTTGCTCTGTGTCTCATTCTTTCACTTCTGCTCTCTCCTGTTATTTTTCTCATTCTCTCTCACACCTTTCACCTGTCTTTCGCTTTCAGTTTCCTGAGTTGTCTTTATCTCGTTTTCTGTTTTTTTAATTCTCTTTCTCTGTTTCTCCTCCCCTATTCCTCATTCTTTCTCAATCTCACTCTCTCTCTCCCTCTGCTCTTTTGAACACTCTTTCTCTCTATTCTCTATATGTCACTCTTATTTATTCTCTTTCATATATTTAAATAAGTTCAACAAAAAAAACCTTCCAGTCTTTTTTGTTATTATCTTAATAAAGCAAAATAAATAGGAAATAAACTAATCTTTAATTCAAATACAATCCGGAACCTTTAACTGTGAACAATTAGGTTATTGTAAAGGTCATTATAAGCACAACAAGTGGTTATTAAAGATACAAAGAAGCATAATGTAATGTCAATCAGTGCCGGCAAACCCTTCGCGACATGTTCTAACAGATCAGGCAGAGGAACAGTTTATCTTTTTCAAACAGACGAGAAGCTTCCGGTGATGTTTCCGCAGCACTTACACAAGTACATACATTACTAGCAACAAAGCTTTCACTGATTTATTCACCACTAAACATGCACAAACACAGCAGACAATTTCCTCTCGGTGAACGGCGTTGCATGACAACAATTACAGCGCGGGAAATTCATCAAGGCCCGAAAAGTGGAAATGGAAGCAGGACGCAGCGTTTGTCAGTAGATTTGACCGAACGTGGCATTCATCTCTTTAGTCACATTCTCTTGAGATTAAATTACACATTATCCACTTAGTCCCACCCATCATCAAACTCACAAACGGGGGAAGGACCGCAAAGTTCCGTTTGTAGAAATCAGAGGCAACTTTCTGAAGCCGATGAACTAATGCAGCAGTTCAATATCACTAGATCATCTGAAGATTTGGAGACTATATACACGCGTCACGTCACATGGGCTCCATTACCATCCATATTCAAAGCTTTTAGGATTGCACGGTAGTTTGTCTTTATAGATTTCCAAGGCCAAATCTGTTCCATCTTTGCCTTTCTCGTGAAAAATGAGTCGCTTTTGATGTCATCAATCAACAATTCTGCCCCTGACCCCCTTCAAAGGTCATTTGATATTTACTAAGAAATATTTCCTCCCCAATATCCTGCGTCATTAGAGAGGAACCCGTGAAATCATGGGAATTCGCTGTCAGAATGGTGCATTTCGATATTTGCGATATCTTTGTTTGTTCTTTTTTTTTTTTAACTCTACCTGTAACAGAAAGGAAGTTCCAGCTGGAACACATCACCTTGGGTCTGAAGATGAGAGGAGAACACGGTCACAATCAGGAGGAGAAAGTGACTCATGTGGATGAGAGACCAGGAGAGAATAGAGAAGGAAGGAGTCGGTTTTCACAAGACAGAGGAAGGCTGTGGCCAGATTAGTCCTGGTTTTGGAAACACTATAAAGACAAAGAGCCGTGCAACCCTAAAAATGCCTGTCTGTGACACACACACTAAAGATTTTACACACACTCATGCATTTAGCAGATGCCGAGACCTTGCGGCCTGAGCAAGGCTTTGGAATAGAAAATCATCTGAAGTTGGATAAAGGTCACAGGGTTGGTGTTTAATTCTGATCCGAAGCAACTATTTTACATTTTATAAACTTGATGGGACAAAACTTCAGGATTCTGGTATGTGTTAATGGGTTGAACTTTGGCTTTTCTTGTGTTACGAGAGAAAGAAAGTCGACGTCCCCTGTCAAGCAGGACGGTTTGTTTTGGTTTCTGGACAAAACTTTGACAATAAAACTTTTAAACTCAAACACTTTTTAAGTGAGGAATAATTCAATTAGATTAAATATGTTATCTTTTTAAGTTGAGATTTTATAATAAATGTATAATTTTATAATAATAATAATAATAATAATAATAATAATAAATGTACATATAAATAAAAAACTTAATACAAAATAAAAGTAAAAAAAAACTATAAATAAATCTGACACATTATATCAGATACATCGCATTATTTTAGAAAAGTGTATTATTCTGTAAAATTGTTGTTGCTCTTTTGTTTTTTTAAATCTATACTTTTGAATTCGTCACTGAAAGATTTTAATATGAGTGAACTTTAACCATGAAAAATACCCCTCCCAACTTAAAAAAGCATTTGTTTTATTTATTTGATTATTCATTTGATTATTATGATTTATTTATTTGAACTGGCAAACGGCCCTCAATTGTCAAGCTAGAAAATAGCAATATGTGTGAATTACAGTAAGCGTTTATTAACATACCGAGTAACTGTTACATTTTACATCTGAATAAGCTTAATTTATACACGATAAACTAATCCTTAACAAAGTGTGACAATGCAATTACTACGCATGTTATATAGATGCTTTAACACCATGAATCAAGCCTTTGTAGTAGTATTTATAATGTCTAAATACGGGAACACAGCTTTATAAACGATTAATTGATTGATACAGCTGATTTGCTAATGATTTATTACAGCATGCAGTTATTACAAAAAGCTAGCAATTATACACTTTAAAAATAAAGGTAAAAACTACATTTTCCTCCCAGTCGGTAAATAAGAACTGACAGGTAACCAGACCCCGTCCTCTCATCTTTTTTTTTCCTCCCGTGATAAAGTTTAGCAGCGTGACCCTGCGGCTCCGGCACACAAAGTCCGACCCAGCGCCCAAACTCACAGCTGTTTTGAATCGGGTACAAAGTGAATTTCTGGACCAGCCTGCAGTGGAGTGGCTTGCTGAGGGGCATGACAGTGATAGGGCTCGCTCACTTACACGCCGGATCAGGGGTCTCCTCTACCTGGAATTCAACACGGGACTTTTGAATTATCAACCCAGAAGCTCCTAACCTTTACCACGTCGGAGCTGCGAGCCGAAAAGATTTCATCGTTTTCCTCAAACATGTGAGAGACACTTGACTCAAAAAGCCCCTGCATACGTGTAATAGTGTCTCCATGCGAGTGTTTATGTACAGTGTGAGTGGGAGGAAGCTCAAGCTGAGGTAAATGATGTGTGAAGGCTTTTCCTCTCCAGGCGTTCATGTCTCCTCTACATCTGATTACCCAGCTGCACGACTTAAAAACACAGATATTTGTGCGCACACACACAGTAAACAGGAAGCACAGCCGAGTTGAGGTGTCAGAGTGGATCAGCAAAGCCCGAAAGGACCAATGCATGCCGTATTTATTATTATCATCATTTACATTCAGACCTCACACGTATACACTCAAAGCATTCCTCTTGATTTTTAAAGTGGTCGGTTCGATCTGGTGGTCGTGTTCTTCAAAACCAACTTCTGCTTTGACGCTCTTATAAGCCCATCATTTCCAGCTAAACACACTCAACACATCCTGAAAGACAGGAAATTGTCTGGAGGGCCAAAAAACTAAGTTAAAGCAAAACATTTACTGACCTTGAGACAAACATCTCCATTTCTAGATGATTAGACGGTAAAAGGCATATAGCGGTAGGACGGATATCATTCTTTTTTTTTTTACGTTTTGAACGCAACACTGCTTTAAATTTGTTGTGAAACATGGGAATTTGATTTCACAAATGCTTTTCATGAAATAAATTCATCCGGGAAATCCAGGTTGTTAAGCTGCAGAGAACAGAAAACAAAAATACTGTACAAAATAAACCACAGAGGAAGACAGAAAGCTTGATAGCGTGATGGAGAGTGAGAGAGGAAGAGCAAAAAGGAACAAACAAGCGAGTTTGTTGGATTTTGTAGGTGAGACAAACACTACAGGGACACAGGAATAAGGAGTCAGCACAAAACACATACACACACACACACACACACACACACACACATACACATACACACACAGCTCGTTGAACAGAACTAGGCCGTGAAAGAGAAAGCAGAAACAATCCTCACGACTGCAAACAATCATTCTGAATTGTGTTCATTTAATTTTTAAAGAATAAATCTGCAACTCGGATTGAGTCAAAAAAGAAAAAGGACATCAGAACTTTTTCAACATTGATCAATTAATTATTTATAATGTACAAATGTATATTTTTAATTTATCACAATGAAACTACAGTTTTTTTTAAAACCAGGAACACAATGTCTTTTCTGGACTACTACTTGTGTTTCTTTTGTTTGTTAAATTATTTTTCAGATTTCAGACAAATATTTTTCTTATTATTTATATTTTATGTAGATGTAGTATTTTACAATTATTTAATATATAGTCATTTAAAATTGAAATTTAAATTATTTTGTGTTTTTTTCAAAGGCTTTTTTGCATGTATCTCTTTATACTGTTAAGAAATAACAGCCATTTGCATGTAACTTTTATCATTATTGTGTTCACTGGGAGAGTTTGATTCATGCTTAAATGATTCACATTTTTACTAGATTTAGAATTTGTTGCATTCCACAATTACATAGCTTTGACTTTTATTACTTCAATCTTCAAAGAATCTCAAATCAGCTTTGAGTGTCACTCAATCCTAATAAAAAAAACATGCATATAGAAAAAAATATATACTTTGCTTGTCTGAGGGGAAAAAAATTGTGTTCCTGACCTGTAACTTCAAGCTTCAAAATATTCAAGTTAAAGCAAAGCCGTGCCACAACAGTTTGCCAGACATTAGATTTATAGTAGATAACATAAAACATGCTATCAAGGTTTTGCTAACACTGCACAGTTCTCAGGTTTAGTCCAGATACCAGTAAGCCATGAGTTACTGTGCTCAACTTGGGGGATTCCAAAGTTCACGAAGAAGTAATTTGATTTAGAGATGAAGTTTAGCTCCGGATGAATGTAATTAATCACAAAACTAAATGCAGCCACCCCCCCAAAATGAATGTGGTTTACTCCAAAACTAGGTTTTATCTAGGTCCAGGAAACCTCTAACGTTGAATTAATGGAACCTTGGAGCCAGTTGCTGTAATAGCATGACAAGGATTAGCATGACGATATGTGATCTGGCAATGCTAATGCTCTAGTGACAGGTTAGGGTCATTTAGCATTAGCCGCTGCTAATGATACCTCAGCAATGTGTGAAATGCAATTATAATACACCCGCGTACAGGGGAGTAACACTCCATTTATGGAACTAATCTCTGTGTTTGTGTGTATCAAGTGCGAACAGTTATTACTTTCATAAAATGTATAATAGTGGACCAGATCTACTTGTCTCCGCAACAAGAATTTATATTTCATCCAGACGCCAAAGAAGGAATGGCTTTCTGTCCTATATGCATGATTGATTCCTACCCTGAAGTGTTTAGGGCTTCGGTCAACAAACCATATGTCCAATGCAAATGTTAGCCCAAAGTGAAGATTTTCCTGATCAAAAATATATTACTCACTAAGTTTTGGGGACAAAATGATCCTCTACTTCATGAGTATCTTGGCAAACTTGACGACAACTTATAATGAAACATGTCACCCCGATTACAATTTTCTACAATTTACAATCCCAAAGTCCGTTTAAACAAATCCAGCAAGAGCAGCGGCAAATCAGCACGAAATCTAATACAGTATTTATGCTGATATAAGCGCTGCACAAATAAAAGCACCACCCCCCTCTGATTTTTTAGGCAAAACAGAAATGATATTAATATGCATGCATAAGCACCTCTTTACTTTCTTTGTGTTCTGACTTTTCAGTAACCTAAAATTCTTGATTAATACTGTACTTCACTTAACAACACTTCTTTTAACAAACCGAACCTGTCACTCTTTTATTTGAAAAAAAAAAAAAAAAAAAATGTAACGTGAAATATTATTTTTACTCCAGTAGGGGGTGCAGTGATTTCACTTGCTATGTCCATATATGGGCGTATTCCAGTTTCCAGCAGTAGATTGCAGACAAAGAACAGAAAACTTCATGTTTTTGTAATTATTAATTTAATTAATTAGTATTTCTTCCATTGTTATTTAGTCATTAAGTGTCACTGGGTGGATGAGATTTCTTTTTTCTGTTTTTCAGGTTTACTTTGCTTTCATTTAGTAGGCGCGTTAATCCAAAGCGAAAGACAAATTTATTTATACGTTATTTTTTATATGATTTATATACTTTAAATTCAGATGCATGTGAGGTACCGTAGTTTAGCCACTGCTAAGTGCCACGTCGTAGCTAATGTACCAATGCACAAAGACAGTGTATTCCCATTTGTGAATGCTCCTAGCTTGAAATACGGGAAAATGTTTGCTAATTTTTGCATGTGTACTTGAAAGTGTGCATCTAAGCACACCATATATATATTTAATAGGGTAAAAATAGGGGGGCAAAAGGTGCTTATAATGGCTTAAATATGCTATCTCAAAGTCAGGTGATTCTCGTGTTTTGATAACTTTGCACTCAGTGTCCTTTCAAAAATCATAATTGATATGAGCGTGTCAAAAATCACACTTGAAAAAAAAATTAGCATTTTCTCATCACAAGATTTATGATTAGTTGGTTTCCACCAAGCTCACGTGAGCGTTTTTCAAGCGTATCACCACTGTTTGTCGTAAAGTCGAATTAACATCCGAATGGTAAAATATGGCCTCTTGGTGATTCCCGTGGAGTTGAAGTGCTGGCTGTGCGAGTCGGGGTTTTTTTTTGGAGGACTGTTGAAAGCAGCTGGTGGCTAGGCTACCCTTGGCCTATAGCCCAAACCGCATTGAATAACACATATACATACATTCACACACACATCCACACTCTACATACCATTACTGATCATCTGCACACACATGCAATAATCTCCAGAGCCTCAACCCAGCACCTGGCCTGGTGTGTGTGTGTGTGTGTGTGTGTGTGTGTGTGTGTGTGTGTTATAGCCCTATACGAGACCAGTGCATATGTCTTTCTTATTATATCAGGCTGTCTTTACTTGTCATGACTTTCTTCTCCGTTAAGAAGTTAGAGCTAAAACAGAAGAGGACTGGCGTGGTCTACTGCAGTCCACTTCAGGCAAGTATACATGATCCATATTGCATGACCGTCTTTAATAATTGAGCTTTGAGCGATTTAACGTAAAAAATGCTCAGGAAAGAGTGTGCGGCGACTCGCACTCCTCCCTCTCCTGGTTCCTCCAGCCCATCTCAGGATCACTCTATCAGCAAGCCACTTACAGCTCATTTTCCATCCATTCGAGCGTATTTTTCTTCCCTCCCTCTAGTTATTTATGTCTTTCATCCCTCAAACCATCTCTACCTCACTCTCTTTCTATTACGTTCCTCCTATCTTTTTCTGATAGTGCTCCATTCTTCTCCCCTTTCCATTTCTTTCTGTCTCTTGCTCTCATTACATCGCCCCGAGCCAAAGATGATGTTTGCAGGCTTGTGATCTTGACCCTAATAGGGTAAATGTCTGTACCTGCGGGGTTCTTCTCAAGTCTGCCTTTAGCTCTGGATGGAAAGCCGAATCCAGATCTGAGCCAAAGTACATATCCAGATTACAAACACATAATGTTCCGTCTGAACCTGGGGAGATAACGGATCTGGACGGAAGAATAGATGCGGCGTTTGGCCACGTTTGGTCAATTCCTGCGTCACTTCCGGTTTTAACATCGGGTTTCTTTTAGGATTGTGTTTTTAGAAAAAAAAAAATAAATGTTTCAGAAGTGAGCTCATCATAAACAATTATGTGGATTCAAATGCCTTTTAATGCAGTTTATTAGACTTGTGCATTTACTGTATATGTATTCTATCATTTTACAAATACATCATCATTCACAAGTTCTAGCTTATGACACCTTTTATTATATATATATATATATATGTGTGTGTGTGTGTGTGTGTGTGTGTGTGTGTGTGTGTGTGTGTATACAGTAATTTGCATGTTTCAATAGTAAAGCAAAACTTTATTTTATTAGAACATAATTATTTTTGTTGCAGAAACAACTGAAAGTTAATGCTTTCGCATGATTTTAGGACTTATATTTTCACAAATCATTGAAAAACAAACAAACATTTGCAATAGTTTTGGCCATGTCAGATATTGAAAAAATGTCATTTTATTGTTTATTATACATACTTTGTTTACTTAAATGTTATTAGCTAAAGTTTAAGCAATTACATAATATCCATCGTTTTCTCAATTCTTTATACAGAATACAGATATATAATTGTATAAAGAATTTATCAACCGTTTTAATACAATCATAACCACAAACCCAACTTTGATGTTTTTATGTGACTACACTGACGTCAACGAGCAGTCGACAAAAACTAACGCTAAACATTCATTGTCAGAATTATTCAAATCTTTGTGTAGAAATTTGACATGAAAATAAGCAGCAGTTCGTAAAAAAGACATGTAAATTCTGATCTTTTCTACAGCCTTGTACTTTGAAGAACTAAAAATGGTTTGAAACACTGACAACATGTCATTATATAGAGGCACAATTTTTGATGGCGGAGCGAAAGTCTAAAGCGCGCGTCATGATTTATAGTTCTCGCAGACTTCAGATTCCACAATCGGATTCTAATTCCAGAATGTTCCCACATTCTTCAGCACACCCCCAGATCTCTCGAAAAGTGAGCTT
Organism: Paedocypris micromegethes; assembly: GCA_028031935.1. Lineage (NCBI taxonomy): Eukaryota > Metazoa > Chordata > Actinopteri > Cypriniformes > Paedocypris > Paedocypris micromegethes. The sequence goes on from CM051493.1 coordinate 3,883,392, forward strand.
GTAAAAATCAATAACATGAAGAACACTGTCAAAAGAATCCCGACAACTCATAAAAGACGACATCTTAGGGAATGAAGAACAAACACAAACAGCTGTCGAGCTAACATGTGCTCATAAACATCACACGCCAGCTCCGGAGAAAGAGTGTTATATCGGCCCCGACATCCAAAGGAAAAAGTCATCAAGTGCTTGTTAAATACAAATCAGACACTCGATATCCTGGTATTTTCATTGCTTTCTCACTTTATTTCTCTCTCCGACACAAAAGCACACACAAAAGTTGGCTATGATCCAGAAAGACTATTACGGGAAACGCGAAGAGGAAGTGGAGATCAATAGCCTAATCAATGAGACACTGACAGAAAAATGAGACTTGTGTGTGTGTGTGTGTGTGTGTGTGTGTGTGTGTGTAACCCAAGAAGGGATATTTAGAGGTGAAAACAAGGGGGAAGTTGTGAGGGTTTTTTTTTTAGACCCAGTGTTGCATTAATAAAACATAAACGGGACGGTTGTATTAATTATACAGTCAAATCTGTTCGAAAAAAACTTTAGCGTGAACATTAATTAATTTGTTGCATGTAATTACACAGGCTAATGTTTGGAAAACTTACACATTAGCTCCGTTACAGAATGGCTGCGCTCTTGCTCAACTGTTACTGATTAAGTTTTTGCTGTATCATTAAATTAAATTGACGCAGATTTGAGGTCCGATCGAAATTCTCAGGTAGCGTAGTCCGTAGTTGCTAGGAGGAACAATGACGCGCATGCTAAACATAGAACTCAGGTGTTCACTGTCTGCCCTACCTGTCAGTGGTTACCATGGAAACGCCTAAAGATGAATCACCTTGCTGCAAAAGATGAAGAAGGTCGCGATTTGGCCACTTTTGAAAGGACGTTAATAGGACAACCTGTGAACCCCGTGTTGGTGTATGTTCCCAGTCAAGCTCATTTTCAATGACACAGCATTTCAAGATCTGCTCAATAACGTGTACTTTTCTACAGGAAGCACAAAGAAAAGAAAAGTCAAACAAGTAGTGTGTGTGCAAATGTTTACCCAAATGTGATGCCTTCTGGAAGTGTGTGTTGAAACTTTCCCAGTTGGTGAAAGTTTAATGTGGACTGAAAGTTTAACACTGGAGCTCCATGAAGAGTGTAAACAATTTTCTTTTTTATCAAAATGATAGTCACCATCATTTTTTGTTGAGTTAGGAACTGTTAATCATTAATAAAACTAAAAACTAAAATATAATATGACTTCATATACAAACACACATACACACACACACACACACACACACACACATCAATGTTCTGATCAATATAAATAGAAACAAGTGTGTTGATTCTGTGACAGTAAAATTAGTAGTGTGAACATATGAACAAGGTGGTTTCAGCATAAAAAAACAAAAAACATAATTTGTGATAATTTTGTGATAACCCAAGACACTGAACCCCACAAGCCCCCCGGGCGCCGCACTGTGTGGCTGCCCACTGCTCCGAGTTCGTCGGATGGGTTAAATGCAGAGAAAAAAAAAAATTTCCCCACTGAGGGACTAATAAAGGTTGAATTTTATCAGTTTTGTGCGCAGTACCCAGAAGTACCACAATTAATTTTTTTTATAAATGACTGAAACAACTTAATAAAAATTTGAAATGTGTATCCCTAGTGAAAGCTCTTGTGGTCCCAAGCAATCCGTTCTCTTTCACTACAAAGATCTGCAAAAAAAAAGGCAAGTAAAACAGTTAAGTATTAAAGAAAAGCTCATAAAAGGCGGCTTTCCTGTCAGTAGAGCTGGTGTTAGCCACACCAGATGTTGTGGGTTTGATTCCCAGGGGGAGTATAAAACACTTTTAAGTTGGGTTGAAGGGATTAGTCCATTGTGTCGACAAAAAAAATGACAACAAATATTTGTGTTGTCAAGTTGTTTGATATGGTACAAATTGTACTTTTATATCTATATTTATATCTTGTGCAATCTGAATACAGCAATAATGTGCCTCGGGAGACCTGAATGACAGTGTAAATTAAAATGGAGCTTGACGATTTCAAGCTGAAAATGTTCCTATGTTCTTTCACGCAGCAGCTTGTGTTAGTCAGATTATAGATTTGAAAGGAAGTAATTGTTTCTTTTACAGTTTGGTGGAAGAAATATGAAAGACGTTTTCAGTAGGGCAAGTTCAAAGCTGGCAAGATCTGTTGATTTAACTTTAATATCAACTTGAACTAACTCTGCTGTACAAAACAGTTACGCCACAAATCAAAAGAATGCTTTGAATACATATTGATCTGTAGAACATGTTCTCCTTCAGTTAATTCATTTAGTGCATTTGATTAAGTTAAACCCAAAGAGTTTATAACAACAAAATTCCAGACAAAATCTAAAGATGTCAAATTGCGTTCATAAATGTTTTGCTTTTGTTTTGACGCACACTGACGAACAAAACTCAAGTGGAAAAAATAATTTCAATTCGCAAGATAAATTTGATTGGTGACAGAACCTGCCAATCAGCAACAGTGGGAGGAGCAAACGCACAATCTCCTGGAACTGAACAGGAAACAATGTTGCTTGTCCATACAAGGCACTGGCCATTTATTTACAGCCGACCCGCCCACTGACACTGATTGGCAGATTCGGTCACAATTCAATTTGACCTCGCGTACACATTTTGTAAATTACTTTGCAAATTAAATACGTGCTCACGTTAGTTTTGTCAGTATCCGAGCGTCAAAGTGACCTCATTTAATTGGGTTGTCGAGTTGAATTCATTTGAATTCAACGTTTTCATTTGTAACGTTTCAATTTTTTATTTAGAAATGTCAAAGTCACCGAATCGCAATTCAAATTTTATCACCATATTGCTACATAATTTTATATATGTATAGTATTCATCATTCTTGTCAGAATGGTTACATTAGTATAACCTGCAATGTATTGTACAATACCATAGTTATATATTAGGCTGTTATTGTCATTTCAAAAGCGACCAATGAAACAGCCAGTTTAAATAATCAGTTGTAGCCGAAAAATTGCTAGTTATTACTCAACAAGAAGTTCCACGTGAGTCTTTGCATCCTGGCGACGGCACTCACCATGCTGTGGTGGTCCTTAGGAGGCGTGAATCCGCTGGCAGTGAAATTGCAAGTAGAGCCTGAATGCCCGTGTGGATATGTAGTCATTACCCTCTCTGGCCTGGTAGTGATGTGGTTAGTGTAGCGTAGCCTATAGCCTTGAGCCCTTACAGCGGTGTCTAACCAGCGCACCTGGACTAGCCCAGCGTGTCTTTCTGCCTGGAGCTTCTCTAATGCCGTTCTGTTCTCCAGCTTCTCCGATGTCCCTTTCAAAAGATCCCAATCGCTCCAGAGTGCAATTTTAGATTTGACCATCTTTTGGATTTGATATAATTATGCTGAACAATGAATACACATGATACTTTAATGTGCTTCACAGGAAGCCAGAGTCTATCATGATGGACGTGTCTGTACTTTGAACCATATTTTCACTTTCTGGTTATTATTTTAAGAGTAAATGAGGGTACAAGGCGCATGTACAGGATTTCCCTCTGGTTGCATTGAGGAACACAATGCTTTAAATATTGACATTCAATATGTAATGTAAGGAATTGTGGCTTACTGGATGTGTATGTTCTGTGTCGACCTTTGAACTCTGACTATTAGTTATGCCACTAGAGTTTTCAGCCTTAAATCTCAGTCTTACACCTAGGTAATACTAGTTACATCTCTCTCTCTCTCTCTCTCTCTCTCTCTCTCTCTCTCTCTCTCTCTCTCTCTCTCTTCCCTTGTTCACTCGCACTGTATCTCTCTATGAATCTTTCACTTTATCTCTCTCATTTTTTTCTTCTTTGCCTTCCTCCTTTTCTTTCTCAGTCTGTCCCTCTTTTAATCTCTCTCCCTCTTACTACCTTTCTCACTCTTCCAATTGTCCTCCCTCTGTGTCTCTTTCCCTCTCTCTCACTCTCTCTTTTTCTTTATTTCTCTCTCACTTTCATCACTCCACTCGAAGACTCTTTACGGGGGACAAGTCTCTAGAGATCTCTCTACTTTCTCCTCTTTCTCTCTCTCTCTCTCTCTCTCTCTCTCTCTCAAATCTCTCTCTCTCTCTCTCCCCCCCCCCTCTAACTATTCTCTCTCTCTTTTTTCTCTCACTCTTCCTCCTCTTCCCAACACATATATTTCCGACCACTTGAAACAAACGGTTTTCTTTCTCAAGTGTCTGACTTCATCCTCCTTCAACCTTACTTTCAACAGACCAACACACACACACACACACACACACACACACACACACCACACCACACACACACACCACACACACTCGTCTGACCTGGGGAGATAAGCTTTGTGGCAAAGGTAAAAAAAAAAAAACCCTGACTGAATGTTGAACAGAAGACAGTTCCCTGGGACCATCATTTCTCAGACTTGAAAAATTGCATGCGGGAACAATTGAACAATTCTCAGAAATGGTGACAACTCCATTTGTTTTCTTAAATTTCAAGGTTAACCTACATTGTACTTGTAATAGGTAAAGATATTAACACTATCGTATGGTAAATCTTGGTTGACTGACTGAATATTTCACCTCCATAAAGCGTGTCAGACATTTGAAGCTTGAATTTGACTTGCTGAGTGGTTGACAGAATCATTTCTGGGGAATTGCTTATGGATTGAACCCTAAAGCAAACACTTGAAGCTCTGCAGAGCTCACACCGTTCCGAGACCTACTAAAAAGAGTGTTTTTGAACAACCAACTCTGAATATTTCAAGAACCCAAATTGGTAAACTTTCCAAAAGTGTGGAAAAATACAGTAAAACTTATCAGGGTGGTGATAACATTGTGGCTTTGACAGGAAATCTGAAATTGGGTTAGTTTACATGCTATCGATGCTGCGCAGTTGTTTCATAAACACTGCAAACTGCCAAAAGTGCATTTTAGCCGTGTGTTGACAGCATATACATATAATGCTTCCTCCAAACTAAATATTTACAGACAAATTTTTTGTTTGGAATCACTGAGGGATTTCAACTTATTGCGATGCCTTGAACCTCCCTATAGACACGGAACATCAAGAATACACACACACACACACACACACACACACACACACACTGCAACACCAGATGGTTTCGAATGATGCTGTTTGTCCTTTATTTGGCCTCTACAATGGTTTACTGACTCTAAAAACCCCTCTAAATATTTACAAAGAGTAGCTGGTTAAAAGATCTTTCAGGGAAAAACATTGTATTTATAATTCCAGAAAAACTCTATTAGTTTGGATATATTTTGAAACATTCCTCAGCAAATCAGCCATTTGCTTAAATAAAGCTTGACAAATTGTAGAATAACAGATGCGCGGCACTGATAGCTTAATGAAATCTTACTTTGGCACGAGGGTTAGACGAGACATTCTTATCTGATGCAGTATAAAGTCTTTATTGATTTGATGTGCAAACACTGAAGTGTGGGACTGTTGGGTCATTCCAAACGAGACGAGCGGGGGGGAACCGTACCAGGAGCATCATTAAACATGATCATCTGAAGATGTTCAGAGTTCAGACAGTTAAAGAGATCATAACATGTAGACAGAAAGACAGAAGCCAGTTGCTTTGGATAGAGAAAAACGATAAATGTTACATTTCAACAGTGGTGCAAAGTACTGGAGTAAATGGTGTTTTTGGCTATTGTATAAAAAATATAAGTGTTTTGTACCAAAGATATAAGCATATTTACTCTCTATTTGATTACATTTTTGATTGTATATCTCTACTCTTTACTCCACTACTTTTGAATGGATACTTACCATTATTCATCTTTTTCTACAACAGTGAATATCTTGTGCAGACGAGGTGATAGACGAGGCATCTGCAGAATGAGCTAATCAATTATGAGCTAAATCGTGTGAACGTGAATTAGTTGCACTTTTTTTGCACATTTGAATTTGACTGAGAATGACCTTTTGTTCTCTTTTTAATTTTGATGGTCTGCCATTTTGGTGTTAAATTGCAAACATTGAGGTGTTAAATTTCATTTTTATATTAGGAACCAAACCTCATAAACAGAGTTTCTAGTTTTTCACACTCCTTGGTGTTTTTTGAGCATTAGGTCAGTATGAGTAAAATACTTAAATACTTCTTTTAAAATTCCAAGTCTCCTTGGGATTGGTGTCTTGATACCTGTATTGGAGTAATGTCAAACTTTCTGATCCTTTTCTTATATTTCATCACACTTCTATAGTGTGTTGGGGGTGTTGTTTGTTCAGGTTTGTTCTTGAGATCTGGCAATTAAGTTAACAAAAAAAAACCCAATAAACCAAATAATTTCCACCAGATTCTTCTATTTTTGCAGTGGTCTGATGCCAGAGTGAAAAATTCCCAACATTAGCATGCAAAGTTGACACTTTGTGCTCGGAAACGACTTTTTCTTTTATTTTAAGTTATTATTGGGCCCATAATGACATAGTTACAGGATCTACCAGCAGGGATGAATATCCGAGCTGAAAGCCAGCATCACATAACCCAATTTTTGTTCAGTTTCCAGTCATTAGCCTCATTAGCATAGTAGCTAGAGAAGCGACTCGCGGCCGGCGCTCTCAGCAGGTGGATGTTAAGAGCTCTAACAAGTCAAGCCCCCGCTGAGATCATACTGGTCTGAAGTCAATGACCATCCACGTTTGAAATCTGCCCGTCTTGACAGTGACCAATGAGCTTCTTCATAGTCGGCGAGCGTGACGGCAGAGCTATTTCCAGTCCGCTACGAGACACTGCTTCCACTAGCCAAATTCAGACCAGATTTGACTCGAGTTGTTATGATCTTAGAAAGGTGATCTTATCAACTGCACCAAGCCAGTTTGATTAATGCCAATCCACCACGAGCCACATGCATTAAGACCAGAGGTGTCAAGTAACAAAGTAATGCTACTGCGTTACCTTACTTAAGTAGAAATTTGGCTTACTCTTACTTTACTATAAATTTTTAGCTTAGAGTATTTTTTAGCTTACATTTTACTTCTAATTTTTATTTTTTTAAGCAAATATCTGTACTTTCTATTTGTTACTTTTTCAAAACTAGCCGCGTTACTGCAATTTCATTTCGGTTAGTTTTATTTCCGAGTTTTTACAGATTTATCAACCTCCGAGAAGCCTGTTTGATTTAGTGTCTTGAGGCCACACAGATAGAACAATGTAGTTCTATAATAGCATTTTCTTGCATTACTTTTACTTTTATACTTAAAAGTAGTTTTATCAGTATTAGTAACGCTACTTTTATTTTAGTAAAATATTGGGCATTTTACTTTTACTTCCACAGAAGTACTTTTTAACTCGAGTATCTATGCATCTAACGAAGTAACGAAGGTGACTACTTTTGACAGCACTGATTAAGACGAGAACTATGCATTTCCAGCTACGTCTAGATCAAACACACAGCGCGTTTGTGTGTGTTGTCCTGTGAATTATTCCGAGAGCCTAATGTAGTCAGCAAACACTCCAACCACAAAGCGAAACACTCACTGCTATTAGCTACGAGACTTTCAATCTTTACCGTCCACTGCAGCGACATTAATGATGAAGTTCGGGTGGGCTCTGAGCTATGGCTCTGCTTGGGAGAAAGACGATGCTTTTTGGCCGTCTAGGATTTAATTCAAACAGAAATCTATTGATTTAGCAATGGGAGAAATTCTGCTGCCATGCTAGCACTTTACATCACGCGGATTGATTGGTGATGGCAAGGTGAAATCAAATCCATTTCGTGCTGCTTCGGATTTTGACTGCTTATTTGGGCGAATGTGTTTGAACACAGACGGTGGTGCACAAAGAACGGCATTGTGGGTAAAATGAGTCGAAATCACCAATAAACAGACACACGCACGTACTCCGCAAACGTGGAAGCTCATTACAAGACGACTGCGAGACTGAGATGTTATAGAAACGTGTCAACAAAGCCTGCGGCCACAACAAGCAGGAGTAAAGCATGCGAGTAGTGATGGTGGGACTGGAGTGAGTGACAACGGCCCATGGCAATGGCTTATTATAGCAAAGTGACACCAAGATTATTAGAGCGGACATTAAGCAAACACATTTTCTCTTTCCATCTTGTCTGCATAATTCAAGTCAGCAGAACTCAGAAAAGCACATTGGGTTTAGTGACTAGATTCCGTCACTATCAGCATAACCATAGTTTAACATAAACTATTTACGGTGATTTAAACACAATTCTCAGAAAAACAGCATGAAATGTGAAAAACAAAAAACTCTTTATTTACGAGGTTTTATTTCCTAATGTAGAAATGAAATGTAACACCTCAATGTTTCAAAATGGCTGAGCAAAAAAGATTAAAAATAAATAAATAAATATCATCAGTCTCAGTCAAACTCAAATGTGAAAAAAGAGCAACCGTTAGCTCATAAATAGCATCCAATACCTTCAGCATCCTGCAGATGGCGATGTCGCCTTGCTTGACCAAGAAATTAACTGCTATAGAAAACGATGCTGACTTGTCGCACAAAATTACATTGTAATGGGTAACGGTAAGTGTGGTGGAGTAAAAAGTACAGATACTCAATCTCAAATGTAGTAAGGCAGAGAGTTAAAGTATCTTATAATTTTGATACAAAGTACAAAGTAGCCAAAAAATACTAATTAAAGTAGCGTCTTTTTTTCTCAAGTACTTTACACCACTATATAAATATAGTCTTTCGGCAAGTTGCCTTGGTCATTGCTTTTTCAATTAAGTTACTTAGCTTAAAATTGTTATTAGCAAAAATGAGTAAAAATTGGACACGCATGTTCGTGAACATACTTTCTGCTTTGTTGTCCTTTTTTCATAAAATGCATCACGTTTAACACCTCAACAAATTTTCCAATTGCATACGTGAGAAATCATTGGCCGGTCTGTATATTGTTTTTGTATTATTATTTTGATGTGTCGACACTGAGCAGAAACGTCTCACAGGACATTTGCCACCTTGGCAACTTTTACATGCACATACTGTAAATACAAAGCCAGCTCAACTTTTTAATATTTATAAGGGGAAAAGATTTTGTGGTGTGTCATATAGCAAGAGTGTCTGGACGCCTCGCTGCTGCCAACACCGCGGCAGAAAGCCTCACACACTTCCTGCCTGACACACACGCCTGCGTTACCTTAAAAAATCTTGGCATAAAATGTTCCAGCCAGCACCACGTTGAGATTCTGGTTCTTATTGCTGATTATTGTAAAATAAAAAATATTCAACAGGATCTAAGTGAAGCCAATAAAATGCAATGTCACGATATTCTGAGTTTCTTGCCCTTGAACACTAACCACGATAATATTTAGAGTAAAACATTTGAGAAGGGCGACGTGTGACATTCACAAACACTGTAAGATTGATGTGATGTCCTTGGTACACTATTACAGATGAATTTATTATCTGTATGTAATGCGTACAGTATTGTACATAGAAAGATAGATAGATAGATAGATAGATAGATAGATAGATAGATAGATAGATAGATAGATAGATAGATAGATAGATAGATAGATAGATAGATAGAAAACACAACAGTAATACTATAATCTCTATCTATCTATCTAAGACAGAGAGTGAGAAATATACACTGTGTATATTGTATATTGTACAGTACATTTCCTACTGCATATAGGTGTGTGTGTGTGTGTGTGTGTGTGTGTGTGTTTTCTACATGGACATTTACTTTACTGTATCTATAGCAGTGGATCCCAAACTTTTCTTGTTTGAGGCACCCTTGGAAAGCCTTTCAAAAGTTCCCGGCACCCTTATAAGGAAATAGATATTTAAAATTTCCGTAGATTTATAATTATTATTTATTCATTTATTTGTTTCATTTCGAGAGTTTGCATGCAACAACACCTTATACCTAGTCCTAGATGATATGAGAATACTGTTTACACTGATTCTGCCTTAATAAAAAAAAAATAATTTTCCCCGAAATTTTGCCGGCACCCTCAAAAGATCTCACGGCACCCCTTAGTGCCGCGGCACACTGGTTGGGAACCACTGATCTATAGTGTACTGTATTTACTGTACTTTTAAACAAAATATACTTGATATAGACACACATTGTGTGCGTGTGTGTTTGTTTGTTTGTATTAACAAAACTATAATCCGCAACAGAACAAATCAATCAAAAGTTGCATTCAAAAAACATTTCACATTTTTGGCTGGAACTTTAATATTTTTATAGTGACAGCTGTGGCTTAATGGTTAAAGAGTTGGAACAGCGACATCAGGATTGCTGAAGTGTCCTGGATCAACACTGAAACCGACCTGCACCACCACTTGAGGCTGCCCACTGGACCAGTGTGTGTGTGTGTGTGTTCACTGTGCGTACACACTTCATTTCATAGGAGAACCTATTTTCAAAGTTTTGTAGAATGGTTCTGACCAGACCCAACACTTTTATTTTGTACTTTCCTTGACTATTACAAAAGCAGTTAATAGAAGCCACCATCAAGACAGAAACTGTGTAAGTGTACTGGCCTGTAAAAGACATTGGAAGAAACAGAGCAAAAGACACAGAAGTGACAGATTACTTAGTGTGTGAACTAAATGCTGGTGAGTCATGCTGTAAACCACAAGCGAGTTTGCAGAGTATACAGATGGAGAAGACAAGACAGTGTCAGCGCTCCAGAACGGAGCATCACCACAGCGCACCCTGCTGGCGGCACGGGGAACACACATCCTGCACGACACTTCATTCAATGCAAAAGGTAAATTCATATTTTAAACGATTCTGAACAGCTGATGGTGGGTGAAAATAGGATATTGCAGATCTGGAATAAAATTGTTTATGACGAATGTTTTTTTTTTAACTGAAAGGCTGTAAAACTTTGAAAAGCTGCACTCAATCATAGACGTTTTTTTTTATACCCGCAGTTTCCCCTTTTTATGCATTTGCTTCAAGAGTAATGCGTCAAATAATGATTTTTATAAATGGTTTATCATAATTAGTCGGAACATATACATTTGTAATGATATATTTACTTGTTACATTTTTTATTTATCGCATGACAGTTTCATAAGACACATTTTCTGTAAAAAGTAACTTATAAGCTATAAATACGGCCACAGGTCATAGCTTTTCATATTATGTTTTTATTTTTTATATGTATATTTTATTTTCACATCAACCATTTAAGAATTAAACTACTACTGTTCCACTATTGACATCAAAACACATTTCTATCTCATGAGTAATGCTTTAAATGATGACATTCTTCAATGTTTTGTCATAAGTAACTAACTTGAAGGACGGAATAATTTTCTAAGTTCACACACACTCACACACACACACACACACACACACACACACACACACACACACACACACACA
>CM051493.1:3897990-4109477 GCA_028031935.1 Paedocypris micromegethes
AACCGAGAGGATGTTCAGACGTGAACAGACAAACCACAGATTGTGAGAGGACACACAGATATGGATCAGTTGTAACTCAATCTTAGCCAAATGTATTGAATTACATAAGAGATCTAAGCAGCATCTTGTTACCCTGCGGCTAAATGCCCCTTTACACACTCATACACACAGATAATACTCAATTTACCAGTTCATACACCAAGACAGAGACCATTAAAAGTGGTGTTGTGCACTGTCATTTAGCAACTAACAATAGATCGTCAAGAAACAAGACCCCGCTCTCGCTGGTGGGCCCGAAAATGAATGCTTTGATTTTATGAGGTGACTCCATTCTACGCTTTACACACGATATTTCCCTGCCCTATAGTAATCCGTCTCCCGGTTTCCACTATAACAACTCAATAAAACATAGAGAATGTAAACAGCCGGTCCCCATCGACTCCTAAGAGGAAACTAAAATTCACACTTAATATTCGGCGCAGGTAATGCGCGCAACACACTCCTCTGGGAGTTTCGAGGCTGTTAATGGCCTGTCGGAGTACGATATTAAAAAAAAATGGTCGTGAACAAATTAAAGTGGGGAGAGCAGGAGGATGAACTACGTCACAGAATGAACATGTCAAACATGTGTCGTACACACATGCTGGTGCCTCTCCCGCACTTCACTCGAACATGCACATAATGTACGGTTGCCAGATCCTCATATATTTTTCATATCTGCTGGGAAGAGGGGGAGTGTGAAAATGAACTGTAAAAGTGGTGGCAAGTTGAAGTCTCTGGAGGATCTTACAATACTGTGGCGCTTTGGCGTGTTTTTTAGCACTGAAAATTGATCACGGGGGACAAATCTGGGCAGTGAAATGAGCCTCGTGACCACACCAAGAGAAACTGCCACGGTTCTGCTCAACACGTGTAGATTAGGTGGAAAGAAAGAACTGGAGTTTATGTAGTATTGACAGCCAACATTTCATTGTTTTTTTTTATTTTACTACTTTTTTAACATTTTGTTACTATCATCATTGCTACCAATCTGAAAATGAAGTGAAATATCTTTAAAAAAATTCTATTTTTTGTTTTAAAGGAAAATGGAAATAAACAGAAAATAATCCCTCAACTTTTATATAAATAAAAGTGGAAATAAAAACACTCAACTTTTTATATAGTTATATCAAATTAATTTATAGCTTTACATAAAAGTTCCTACAAAATGTTCTTAATGTCCTCATAATTTAGGAAAATGTTTGCTTTTTAATTTTAACTTTTAGAAGTTCATGAAAACCAACATTACAAATTAAACAATGAATGACATTTTTTTTTGCAGCCTATTAATAAAAATATACTAATACTGTACTGTTTTATCAGTGTAGGTTGCTTAGATTTATTAAATAGTGTAAACTATGTTTTATGCTACCTGGAAAATTAATTATTTAAAAAATATATTTTTTGGAAAAAATAGCTCCATTTTTTTTCTAAATGTAAATTTATTTCAGAGTTAATGAACTGAGTTGGCTCGTTTAATTCCTCTTATTTGCATCAATAAATTACTTGAAAATTGGGACTTAATAAATTTTACATGTCATGGTGGTAGATGGAATCAATTCACCAACTTCAAAAACTGCAACTTAAAGCTTTACCAATTACAGAGACAGAAAGTCTTGACTGATCTCAACTACCATGTTCTGAGTTGGGATATTTCGGTAATCACATGGTTCCACGAGTAAAATATGAATTCTTCAGAGCAAATTCCAGTCTACCAATCAAGGACAACAAGGAACGTAAAGTACATCATTAACAGATGAAGGGCTTCACCAAACAGCCTTCTGTGCTCATGGGTGCAGGGCTTTGTAGATGAGTGCGCATTGTCCCTTTAAGAGCACAACTAGGTCGGCGGTCGTCGTGGCGTCGGCTGTGTCTGCGAGCCTAGTGATCTGATTGGTTGTGATTTGTGGGAGAGCTGATCTGATTGGTGGTGATGAGGTCTGTTTCACAGGGCCTGGCTCATGTGGGCCAGGTGTCAGAAAGCATCGTTTCCACGCCAACGCATTACAATGAGACTGGAACAAAAGGGCTGACGGCGCAACCTAGAGAGAGAAAGAAGGGGGACGGCGTGGGGACAGAGAAGGAGAATTTTTAACTCCAGACATGCCTGATGTAATCCTGAAAGCGCACAACAACCTCCACGCTCAAGACGCCGCACCACAAACACCTTGGTTTTAGATGCTCTGAATTTTCACAGCTCTTCTTTCCACAAGATTTACCTAATATAACTAAGTTAGAAAGACGTTAACTTAAAATAAAGTACAACATCAGGGCACAAACCCGGCGAATGTTTGACTCTGTGGAGAAACATCACAAAATTAGTGTTTTCCCCTCATTTTTAAAATCAAAAAAGATGAAACAACATGCCAGGTAAGACCCTTCCTGCCCAATGTCTTCAGGCTATTCTTACACTGCCCCCTTCAGGCACATTCCCACACTGCAGGGCACGTGTTGCCCCTCACAACAGATGGCAGAGTGTTCCTTGACATGAATTTCAGACATCTGAAAGCCTATTTATAGAATCTCTACAAATATATCCTGAATTAAAGAAACAATTCGATTTCATGCATCCAGTGTGCAGAGAGTAATTATAAAAGTGTGATTTTTGTTGTTTTGGAAGCGGAAGATCAATACATGCTTGTGGCTGGCAGTGGCGAAGAGAAGATGCTGTAATTATCTAATCGTTTCTGTTGAATGATCACACATCCCCAGCGTGGCATTTGGGAGACAGGCATCAGAAATTCATTTTAATGCCTATTATTACTGCACACAATACTGAGGCTGGAGAGTGTGGAAGAGGAGGGCGGCTTTGTGAATGTCAGATTCTCTTTTATTAATTCTGGGATTTTGTAAACCTAATTGATCGTTTTCACAGATCTCTGGCATAAAGCCACCAACACAAAACTTTAACCTGTGACCTCAAAGAGAGGCACGGCTGGTAAAATTAATTCCATAACCGTATTAGCCAATAGAGGGATGAACATACTGACGGACAGACAGACTATTGGAAGATAGATATTTTTTTTAATCGAAAAAGTTTCGAGTTTTAGTTTAGAGAATTTAGAGAAAAAGACCAACAGATGAACAGATAAAATAAAACTAGATGCCTTTAAGGAAGAAAGAAAGGAAAATTATATATAAAGAAAGACATACAGATAGAGACAGCCAGACAGACAGAGACAGAGGGGTGGACGGCTGGACGGACAGACAGATAGACATTCTAAGAAAGAAAAAAAGACCAAAAGACTGACAGATAAAAAAAAAAAAACTAGATAGAATAAGGAAAGCAAGACAGACAGACAGACGGCAGTTTTTACAAATAAGACAATATAAATAGAATACAATTGCAAATAATTAGCTACAAAAAAGTATAAAAAATAAGAAAAGAATAGGGATAGTTTGTTATTGCATGTAACAGACACTAACAGCAGTAAAGTTGTAAGTAATGTGAATAGCTTGAATCGGTATGGAAACGGACATTAAGACCACTTCCTCCCCTCAGCCGTGGCTGTTCGGTAATACAAGAGCATTATGTTCCGATCGGTTACAGCATCTGACACCCCATCCTGCATTGATTCGCTCATACACATTGATTGTGTTTAACTTCATCCCCAAATGAAAAGGATGTTAGGAGCCAGAAATTCAATGCAACAGATCATCAAATAGCATGCTGGGACAACTCGCCTGTCCCACAGCAATGAATTCTCCAGTATCCTATTGAACGGAAACAGTTATAGGCCAGATATGAATTTATATTTATGAGCCAAGGACGAAAAAATTGAAATAACAGTTTGTGTGTGCGTGTGCACATCAAACTTCCAATGGTAGTTTTTTCTTTTTAAATGTAATACTAAATATTTAACACACACACACACACACACATGATTTATGCAAGACCACGTGATCCCAGTCGAAACCGGTTGCTGTTTTTGTTTCCTAGAAAGCAATTTAAATTGTTTCACGTAAATTTGGAGCTGTTGCTTAGTATTCAGCAGTAATGAAAACTCTACAACCGAACAAATAAAGAAACCAACCTTCACGCCAGAGGCTGTTTTTGCTCATAACCGTGCACAAGCAGGCCTGAAACCCAAAGCTTCGACTGCAGATTGGAAGATTGAAAAATATCTCATCTACCAAAACTCAAGCACAAATGTTATTATGAATACAAATATAAAGTCACACAGGCAATATGAAGATATTACTGCCTATTTGTATAGTATGTACTGTATATATACTACACTGTGTATATATATATATATATATATATATTATATATATATATATATATATATATATATAGTTAACCATGTATGTATATGTATATATATATATATATTATAAATGTTAATATTGTATATTTACAAATATTGTACACAAATATCAAAATATATATTTGTGCATAAGCAATCAATTTTGTTACTATTATTAATGTAGTTTTTACATAATAATATTCACAAATACTCATCATAAAAACAGTTTACTGATGATAAGGGTATATTTTTTATAATACATTCAAAAATATTATTTATGGTTGTAAAATGAGCAATATGACTATCTTATAGAATTATTATTATTTTATGATTTTTTTTTTCAATTAATATTTATGATTCTCAATGTGTTATAAAAATAAATAAATAAATCAATTATTTATAAAAATAATCTCTGGTTATCAATGTAAATTATTCATAATAATGTTTACCGGTTACTAAAGTATACTTATTCATAGTTATATATAGTTATATAATAATGCACAATTAAGATATATACAACATAATCATATATTATTTATACAAAAAAATGATAATGTTATTCAGCATTAAAAGTGCTTTTGGGTTTTTTTTTTATTAGAATTAATTAATTAAAATTAATTAGAATAATCACCTATATTATCAATAGAAATCTAAAAGTTAGACAAGCAATTTAAGGATAATATTCAGTCAATTAAAGAGAGCATTTTTTTCTGTTTAGCTAAAGAAAACAATTTAAACGAAAGATGATTATTATTGTTTTTTACTCGTGATAATAGTCACTTATTTTACTAAATGTACATTTTGTTTTGATTAAATAGCATGCAATGTTTTGCACTCTTTAATGCATCAAATGCATAAAAATCTCCCCCTTGAGAATAAGCAACAAAGGCCCTTCAGTTCATCCCAGGCCATTAGATCATGTCACATGTGTGTTGTGTGATTCCAGGGACTGTAATGGGAAAACCGATGGTCATTCAATTTAATGTTCAGCTTAGCATTTGTGTGCACGAACGAGTGTGTTTGGAGCAAGGATGGGATGATGCACGTATGTGTGTGTGCAAATAATTATATCATGGTTGGATGCCTGTTCACTCACTGTGAAGCCAGCGATGAGCTGATTAACAAGGGTTTTAATTATTCACCAAAACAAGGTGCCCTTTCACACACGCGCACACACACACACACACACAACAGCAGACAGACAGACGGTGGCATCCTGTGGCGCCACGGTTCTTCGCGGGCGCTGAGCTGCCCATTGTGCCCGTCATCTTCTGTCCGAATTTATCAAATCACTCCAAGCCAACGCGACATATTCATACTCTCAGAGCCGGAGCACGTAGGCCGCGGCACAGCTGGCGAATCAGCTGGCGAACACTCTGATGTCATCCGCTTTCAGACGGGATTCTGCACACTGAAAGTCATTTCGCCACAAATAAACCAACAGGAAGGAGGTCGAGCAAGTCACTTCACTCACATCTGGGAATGTTGAGGACGTATGAGACTGAAACCATTAAAAATGCATCTCGCTAAACGCTCTGCTGCACATCAGGACACCTAGTCTTCACATAGTCTGAAATCATGATCTGGTGAAGACGTCAGGAGGTGATTTCTGGCGCTCGGAAGGAAAATGCTCAAGCGATATTCTAGTTGTGATGGGTTTTTTAGAAAATAAGCTCCAGCTGTTTGGGGAGAAAAAAAAAATCGGAATTAAATCTGTCTGAAGTGCTTCGAAAGAAAAAAAGATTGGGGTTGTTCGTTCTGTGGATGCGGTTGCCGCTCCAAACCAATGTCAGTGACTGGAATATAGATTTGTTGGACTTGTTGGAACCTAAAAACAGTTTTCAACAGAATGTTGAATGACATCTGAGTGCATGAGCAAATATAGCCAAAAACTCATCCGCCTTGGAGAGAGCGATAAACGGAACTGAATGTTAAGTTGGTGTTGAAAATATAATTGCGAGAAGTCTTGGGTTTGAATAACTGTCGGAGTGACCAGCTTGCTTTTGTCTTCTTTTATGAATAAAGTGAATGCACGAATGCAGTCGTTTCCATTGTGCTTGTCAAGTACTCGAGTCAAGTTGACGATTATTTAGTCCCAGGGTTTTGAATACTCTCATTATCTTTGCTCAGAAATGTCTAAGGTTGCATATTTCCCATGGAAGTCTGGAACAAACTGAGCGAAAAATTCACAGTGTTGGAGCCGTGATTAGCCGGGGTGAGTCCAGCTCTGCCCCCTGCCCCAGATCCCCCTCTAATGCTGGGTATTGTTTTCTGAAATGTGGAGGTCAAAGCGAGCAGTTACCAGTCATGTCGGGTGGCGATGCGCTTCAAGCCAGCCAATGAAAGACAAGACCACAGAATCAAGATCATTTTTTTTCTCTGTCTATACTTGCATAGAGGAAAGACGACAAGTCAGCAGACCAAAAGATTAGTCCAGATGTTTGGTCGAACCCTGAACCAGATGTTTCCCAAAAGGTGGCCCACAACAGGACAGACTCCTTCTCTCGGCTCCTCCTGGACGTTTAGGTTGAGCAGAAGTATGCCAACAAACGTCGACTCCACCTAAAACTAATCAAAGCAGCCTACTGTCTACAAACCACATAGACCAGAAGGCTCCAATTTCAACACTATGAAGTTGCTCCAGGTTCCTCGACTGGATTCCTGCTCAGTTGTTGGTAGATTCTAGAGCTGTTCTTTTTCAGGATTTCAAGTATTTTGACTGCACAAACGGGTTTTTTTAACGCATGACTTGCAAAGCTAATCCATAAGCTTTTGTGTCTAAACCATTTTTTGTTTACGCTAACAGTTGTTGTCAATTTGAAAAAGGCTACCTTTTAACATTTGTTAAAAAAAATTGGATTAAATAAGTGTGAGATGTATAATAACTTAATTGTCAATAATCCGTTTAGCTGACTGATAAACTTCATCATTTATCTGTAAAGGTATTTTCAAGTCACAGCCAATTGAATTCGATTTGTGTTAAATAATTTTATATCCAAAGTGAATAATTTGGTTTAGTTTAATTAACATAATCTAATCCACGTCCTCACAGACTCCTTGTAAATGCTTCTCAATAGCATTTTGAATTCTAATCCTCCTTCTTATCTCCCCTCTTATGCGCCCCAGAGGATACCCAATTTCTGGGTTTGAGAATTTTATCTTTGTTTTTAACCATTAAGAATAGTTTCTAATGATATGTAGAAGTAGTAAATTGTAACGCGCTTTGCATTAATTTCCTAAATCATGCTTTGCGCATGCGTCTTAAAAATACATACACTTGTGCAATGACGGTAATTATTCTTTTAATATCCTTAAAGAAAAAAAATATATATAAATATATTAAATATATATTATATATAAAAATATATATTACATTTATATACATAGAATTAAAAATTTAATTATTTTATTTCAATTAAGATAGAAATTCTATAACTTCACACTAGCGAGCATGTGAAACTGCTTGCGTTCATCAGCTTTTACAAATACATGCCTTTCAAGTTAATATTCCTGAAAATGAAAACTACACTCTCATGCTAAAGTCGCTGAGCAGGAAATTGTCATGCAAATTGTAAATTTTGTAAACATTCGTTGTTTATGTCTAAACTTCATTATATTCTTCATTTTATTTTAATATGATTGTCTAAATAACACCGTTAAAATGTACATTTTAAGATGACTATCCCGAGGTGGCCAGAACATGGCATAATTTTATAACGCGCATAGCGGGGTGCAGGAAATTCTCCCGTGTAGGAAAACATTTTAGAAACAACGGACTCCGGAAGCGCCCGAGCTCGCGGAAAAGGTCCGAACGTGCGCGCGAGAGACACCATCCTCCTCAACGTGCTCGCTCTGAAATGATTAAATCCCAGTAAATAGGGTTGATTCTTTTTGGACGATCTCTCAAATCTTAGGATGGTGCTAACCGGGTATTCCGGTGCTATGGCTCTTGAGCATTCCTCTGTTGATCTTCAAACTGATTTTGGATTGATGAGATTCTTGAGGAGGGTCACTGCACTTTCAAACAAAACTCACACAGTCACCACGAGTCAACATGGTGTAAAGAACGTGAGTAAATGGACTGTTACTTTACTTGACTTTGTAGTATGTACTGGTAGTGTACCGAGTATCAAGTTAATTTTACTGTCTACTTGACTACATTTTGTGTTGATATGTTGTGTTGATCTTTACTCCACAACATTTAAATGGACACTTACCATTACTCGTTCCTTTGTGATTGTGCTTCTTGACAAGTCCTACTGTGTTGTTTTTTTTGGTGGACGAGGTGTTATCGCCATCTGCAGGACGCTGAAAGTATTGGATGCTATTTATGAGCTAAATATGCTATTTATAAGTGAAATTACATGATTCTAAGTTGTTGCACATTTGAGTTTGGCTGGGACTTACTTTTGTATCTATTTTGATCTGACATTTTGAGGAAATATATACTAGGATATGAAGCCCCAGAAATGAATTAATAAGTAAATAAGTAAGTTAATGAAAAAAAAAGTTTACACTAAGGTATCCGTACTTTTACTCTATGTTTGGTTTTCTGGTACTCTTTACACTTCTGCGATTGAACAAAAAGAAAAACAGCATCCGTCATCTCTGCTCACAAAGCACATCCAGGTTGCTCAACATGTTATCTTCTCAATGTTTTAATTTCTCCTAAACCATCTGTACATTAAAACACTCATGAACATCTGTACACGGCGTAAACTGAAACACTCCAAATACAGATTTTGCAGATTTGTCGTTCTTTTTAACAGCTGTGATGAGGAGCAGTGGACACAATCTGCTGTCTTCTAGAACATTGTGCATAATATGTGTGTGCGTGTTTAAACTAAAGTCTTTGCCTGAGAAAGTGAGTGTGCTATTGATGGCGCTCTGTGTGTGGAGACCACAAGGGTCTGTTAAGCAGACTAACTGCTGCAGCCGCCGCACTAATAGCATTTCACTGCATTATTGATAAAGCGGTGTAGTCTGGCAAACTGAGTGAGAAAATGAAGCACACCATAGATACTAGAACGATGCTCATAAAGTCTCCGGCCTGTAACCTTACCTTGGATAGCGAGCTGTGGGAAGATTACAACCTCACGCTGCACAACAGCGGGTGTTAGCTGGCGGCTGGATGCCAGGGAAAGTGTTTCAATGCAGATAAGATTATAGTTCTGTAGCAGCGGGACAGATTACTTTTCTCAAACCACACGACGAAAGTCTCACATCACGCGTCAAGAAGTTTGAGTTTGTACGTTTTCCAAAATCAAACTGCTTATTTACTTATTTATTTATTTATTTATTGTTAGTTGGCCTATATTTAACCAAAAAATGATATCATATATTTTTGCCAAGACAGGAAGTAGCAAGTGGGACATTTTACATTTAGCAAACAACAATAATGATAAATTAACTAATAAAAAATTAATACAATTTACTATAAAGTGCCATAAAATGATCTTAATTTATCTTTTAAAGCAAATTGTTCTGTTTTTTATCCAAGATTTTCAATCTTGCTGGAAACGATTCGGTGTGATGTCATACAATTTAGCATAATAATAATACCGGTAATAATAATAATAATAATAATAATAGTAATAATCATATTAATGATGATAATAAATCGTATTTATAGCTAACTTTCCACAAATTGTCTTAATGCGCTAGCCTATCTTTGTTCCTAATTAAAAATGTTAACACATTGTTTCAGATCTAGTCGGGAATATTCTATGTGGAAATAATTAAATAAATCACAAAAGCACAAATGAAATGCTGTTGCAATTGTTATTTAAAATTGTTTTTTTTTTAAATGTAGAAAAATGTGATGCTCTTATCTACGTATTTTTCACAGCCATAGCACAATGCAACTTATACTGTAGGTGAGACACGGTCTGTCCCACCTAAATCAAGGAATCAATAGCCTATAAAAAAGCTACAAAATAGTTCCAATTCAAACTCTTCCTAAATCAGTTCCAGATCTAATAAGTCTGTCTTCAAAATACATGAAACAAAACTCCACGTTCTCTGCCGCACAGAGCTGTTTTTCAGAAAGATTATCGCTATTCTCTTTTTCTTACTACAAATAAAAATCCAAAAGAACCGTTCTCCAAAATAAAAGACCCTGCCAAAGAGGCTTTCCGTTTGTTCTACCGCAGAGTGTTTAGGCACTTAAACACAGATCGTCTGTACACAGAAACACACACGTCGGCTTTTTCGCCGTTGATTTTCACGACGTCTCCTTCATTGTATTTCACCAGGCCTGATCTGCTCCGTCAGCTGTGACTCACATTTCATTCTCTCAAATGAAAAATATGATCAAAGGACAGAGAATATAATACACGCAGCAGAGTGTGTTCCACTGGGCAGACAATGGAGTCAACCGCACTCGCTTCCAAGGTAAAATTAAGTTCTGAAGGGACAAAAACTGTGGGGAAAATTGAAAAGACGACTTGATTACTTTTCATTTGGAGTTGCTCTCCATCTAAAGTGCTTCACAATGCTGTGATTGTGAGGACGGGCTCTAGCAGCAGCGCTGGGTTAAGTGTGATGCTCACATGCACAATGGTGTCATCCATACCTGAGGTCAAACCAGTGACCTTTGCGCTTCCAGGTCACAGTCTTAATTACTGGGCCCCAGATAGGAATATAGATAGATTTGGGGAGGGAGAAAAACGGAAGGGTGTATGGGTGAATGGATGGATGGATGAATGGTCTATCATGATAGATAGATAGATAGATAGATAGATAGATAGATAGATAGATAGATAGATAGATAGATAGATAGATAGATAGATAGATAGATAGATAGATAGATAGAAAGATGGATGGAGAAGGATATGAATGGAGCGAGGGACGGATGGATGGAGAAGGATATGAATGGATCGAGGGATAGATGGATGGATGGATAAGAATATGAATGGAGAGAGGGAGGGATGGATGGATGGATGGAATGATTTAGAAGGATATGAATGGAGAGAGGGATGGATGGATAGATGGATGGATGGATGGACAGACGGATGGAGAAGCATATGAATGAATGGATGGATGGAAGGGTGGGTGGGTGTATGGACGGGCAGACAGAGAGTTTTTTTCTTATAGCTTGATTTGATTGCAATCTGCAAAGAAGCTCAAGGTGAAATGAAGGACAGATGAAAACAGAGTGTAATATTCTAGGGAATATTCTTGACTTTATCAAAATAAAGTTCCAAAGAAAAGAAAACCTTTCTGCCTTTCAATAATGGCTACGTTTCTTCAAAAAATAACTTCAGAGGATTTCAGAGCTTAAAAACCAGTAAACATTTGTTGTCTGTGGATACTTAGATAATCTAAACATGAGACCCATGAAGCCTGAGGAGCCCACCACAGACCACTCGCTGACCTGTCATCAACCAGTAACAAGTGCATCAAGGAAGCCAAAGATGAAGGCGCTACTTCAAAATAGTCTGAATATTCCAACACGCTACCTTTAAATGCAACAAATTATGTAACAAATCAGTGGATTTGAAAACAATAATCGAGTCAAAACAAACCAAATTTGTGCATATTTGCATGTAAACAAGAGAAGAAAGCACACGTGATGCAGAAGAAATGGGCTTTTCAGACACAATAAATGATGGCGGTCTGAGAAAAGAGTGCGCGGAGATGAAAGGTCACCACTACTGCAAATGTCAGATAGAGAAGGAATATTTTTAGAGCGCAGATTCAGTCAAACAGACAGGAAAACAGACTCAGAAGTCTTAATGTCACTGGTGCCATTTTCAGCCATGAAACGAGGTGGTATGAGGGGGAAAGAGAGAAAGAAAATAAAAGCATAATGTGTTCATTACGGAGATGTGAAAGTACTGATGGATATCTGAGCGAGATCCATAACAATGTCCTGATTGTCTGGTCTGTTTAGAAATCGCGCATCAGAGGATATTCATTTCTTCTCAACTGCGTCATGTCATCAGGTCCAGTTATGAGAAAGAAACTGATAAATGCAGCTACTGTTTATCTCCATCATCTGACGTGCATGCAGATGAAAAGTTGGATTATAATTCCATCTAAATATCATAACAGAGAAATATGTACAATATACTGGATCATGCAAAAATATGGTTTTGCAGACAGTCTCATTTTATTTTCTATGTAAAATTTTATCTGCATTGATTTATCAAAACTTAATCAATGCAGACTGCTTTTTTTTTGTCTAACAATAAGCATTTCAGTCGGATTGAAACAAAGTAACACGCTCTTCGAATGTAACAGGATTACAATTTACAGATTTTCTTCACTATAATTCAATCGCACAGTTGCACTTTGCGGACGCGCGTCAAGTGTGAAAATGCGACGCCATCTAGCGGTCAACAAGT
The DNA here is from genome assembly GCA_028031935.1 of Paedocypris micromegethes. Classification (NCBI taxonomy): domain Eukaryota; kingdom Metazoa; phylum Chordata; class Actinopteri; order Cypriniformes; genus Paedocypris; species Paedocypris micromegethes. The sequence goes on from CM051493.1 coordinate 3,910,628, forward strand.
TAAACAACCTCCGACAAAATCCCACCAAGCATTCAAATGTCATCTTAACATCCTATAATAATGTATGAAATAAAGTAGCTGGCAATTTAAAAAGCCCCCAAAAAAAGCGTCTCGAATTCATGGAAATTTAAACCTGTTGTTAAATTGGCCAGGCTTCGTTCAGCACAAAGGCGGAGCTGTAGCAAAGGCCCCGAGCATCGGTACAATTATAACTGACATCTTTGACAGAGCCAGAGTTAGATTGGCATCATGGGACTCCCATTGTCCTGGAGGCAAAGCTGCCCCACAGCACCCAGAGGTGGAACAGACGACACTCCCTCAGGGGAGCGAGGAGCCCAGATGTTAAACTGTAACAGTCTGAACCCAACGGCAGAGCTTTACCTTAAACATCACGGAGCCTGAGCTGCACCAGGGGACCCTCTGAGACGGGAGAGGGAAGCCCACCAGGCAGCCAATTAATCCGGGAGGTGGAGCTGCACCCAAGGGCCCATGTGTCTGTACAATAGTAACTCATTTGAAAAACAGACCGACCTTTATTTATCTCTTTCCGCTCCGTCACCAGTACAAAACGTCTCTGTGAGTCTAAAAAAACGTAGTGAATTTAAGAGAAGAGCCAGAAAATACGAAAAGCAGAGAACGCATGTGATATCAAACACTCACATCATAAAGCTGCGTTATTAATCAAACGTACGAGACTGAGGATTCGATTCCAGGGGAAACAAAAATTGTAAGAACTTGTTTAAATCACAGGATTGTGAGATTATCAACAGTTTTTTTTTTAATGATTTTTTTTATATAAATTTCGTTTTAGGTTAAATCCTTGATGTCGAAACTGCTGTCTGTGCACATGAAAAGCAGATTAGGATGATGCGTGTCACGTTTTATTCAGAGAAATGCGTATCAGAATTTTAGTGGGAAATAATAAAGATGGAGAGATTAGTTAATGTAGTGTGTTAAAGGGCTTGTCGCTTCATTTCACTTCAAGGCAAGTAAAATAACTGATTAACTGTAGCTTTCGTTAAAGGGAAAACGATGTTGCTTTTATATTAGCGACCTGCTGGAGCAGTGGGTAGTGCTGTCGCCTCACAGCAAGAAGATTGTGTTCGAGACTCAAGTTCGAGGCCTGTGTGGAGTTTGCATGTTCTTGCCTGTGCTTGCGTGGGTTTCCTCAGGGTCTCCGGTTTCATCTGGCTGTCCAAAAACATCCGTTCATATTTCAAATAGGAGTCTAAAACTGGCCATGGTGTGAGTAAGAGTGTGTGTCTGTGATTGGTTCACCACCAGTCCAGGGTGTGTTCCACTTCAGGCTCAGAGTGGAGAAAAAGTATGGAGGGATGAAGGTAATTTGAAGTCCAAAGATGCTTAACTGCCTGCTTTATTAGTACAGATTCGTATGAATTTTCAGCCTAAGAATTGATTAAAATTTTAACGGTATGTAATATGAAAAATATATTATGTAAAAAATAAATTGTAGGTTTCAATAAATTAACTTAAAATTCATTATTTGAAAATAGTGTAATAATGTGAAATTAACAGTTTTCTATTGGTTTAAAAATTATTTTAATATTTTAACATTATTATATAAATAAAGATAATACTTTTATACTACACACACACACACACACACACACACACACACACACACACACACACACACACACACACACAGTATACAGTATACTATATACATGCGCACTGTGTACACTAGAGGGCACTATAGCTCGTAATTGTTTCAGAATAATAAACCGACTTGTGTATGTGTTATCCTATCAGCCATTTTTTTCATAAATTTTGACTTTTAAATCCAGTTAATCGTTCCTTGTTCTTTGCCATCGCTGTTTTGAACTATTGTGAATCATTTTACGTGTGTATTGGTCTGATTGATCTTTGTCTGATTTTAACGTATCATCAGAATCAGAAAACTTTACTGGCCAAGTTGCGATGACAACAAGGAATTTGGTTTGGACTGACTCCGTCTTTTCCCCTCTTTTGCAAATATAAACATAAATATATAAATAAAAGAAACAAGAAAAAGGAAAAACAAAGACATGAAATAAAGGAAATGAAATGTCATATTAATAATTTTTAACCGAATCAAGTTACTCATGCCAGTCAAAAATACAGGCTAAATCATCCAGTTATTTTATTCCTTTTATATATTTAGTCCTACTCTCCTCCTTTCCCCATCTGTTTTCCACTTCACTTCTCACTTTTACACATCGTTGAAAAAAATAACTTGGTTTTTCACCATATGTCTTCCAGTTCTTCATGATACATCTAGCCTGTGTGTGTGTGTGTGTGTGTGTGTGTGTGTGTGTGTGTGTGTGTGTGTGTGTGTGTGTGTGTGTGTGTGTATAATGCATTTCATGCTCAGGATCTCTCTCTGTGTCTTGTTCCCTTGAGTATCTGTGCTCTTTAAGTCTCCACACACTGACATCACTAAAACTGAACACAACACACCACACCACACACACCCACACACACACCACACAGCAGTGAGTCGCTAGGTCTAAAAGAACCATTCAGGCGTAAGACAGAACATTATCAGTTGGCTTTCATAAGAACAACAATGAAAAACGACACCACACACACACACACACACACACGCACGCACGCACGCACCCACACACACACCACACACACACACACACACACACTCACTTTACTTTTAAAGAGGCACTATCTCACCCTTTCAATCATCCAGACAATCCAAAAATCACAATCTTTTTTTTTTCGGGACACCTGAAGCTGTGCGTCTCATCCACACGTGGGTGTGAACATTAAAGAACTGTGATATTCAGGAATAGACTCAGAACTTTCTTTATTCCTCTCACGTTGCTAATTGTCCTTTTTTATTTTTCGAAACACAACGTGCTAGGATTCTTGTTAAAACTTATGTCTTGCTGATTTTCTTTAAAGGAGAGTTAGATCCAGGACGTGTTCATTATTGTGAGCTGCTGTAAAGTGAACTGTCCCCGTGTGCGGCCCTCCAGAGACGGACCACCGCAGGCGGAGATGTGGGGCTTATTAGAGGCTCGGAATCTGACTCGCTCTCGACTTGTCAGACGAGGCAGAAACACTAATCACGCCAAGACAACAATCATGTGGATTAGAAGCGAAGAGATATTGCCTTATAATCATTTGTCACTGCATGATACAATAATGTGAATGGCATCCTTTACAAAGAAAAATGTTAAATTGCAAAAATCAATCATACATATTATTAATTAAATAATACTATTTTTACATTTATGATAAATAAAATGAAAACTAAAATAATATATAGTTTATTTACTCTTTGCTGACACAAACTGCACACAAAAATAGTACATGGTATTCACACACACAGTATATGTATTTAGTTTTGTTATTTCTTATGTTTTACACATAATTTTTCCTCAAAATGTATAACATGGGGTTTCCTCCGGGTCTCCGGCTTCTTCCTTCATCTGAACTAAATGAATGTCTAATAGTTTAAAGTTACATCTATTATAAGATAGTTATTCGGGGTCTTTATGTCTTACTAAAAGCTCAGTTGGTAAGGTCATTCTAACCTCCGACAAGCTGGGAACCCACAAAGTGAGAGTTTTGATGGACTTTAATTTCCATATTTGAATTAGAACAAATCTGATTGGATAATTTACACAAAATATAAAAGGGATGGTTTTCTCTGATGAGTCTTGTATGCAGAGAAAAAAATCTTTTCTTTCCCTTTTCTTTTTTTCAATAACAACTCTTATGTAAATAAGAATATAAGAAAAGTGTGACATACAAAAGACCAGGAATCACAAGAACTTGACGACACATGTCAAGTTCACAAATGTATCAAAGAAAGTCACAAAAATGCTATTTCAGTATATTTTTTTAATCAAATGCTCAAAAAAAAAAAAAAAAAAAAAAAAAAAAAAAAACCGTGCACTTTTACATGATCTTTCACTACATGCACCATAAGCAAGGACAAACGCGCCAGCATGATGCTAATGCACAGTTGGTGTTGAAGTGTGTGTCAAGATGTCAAAGCAATCGCGTCATCAGCAGGCCCGAGGCTTCCGCTGGACCATTCTACAAGCTCCGGTGTGATGCTGGACCAGCGCGAGAAGCAATTAACTGCATCTGGACCAGCAGAAAGTCACACTGCGGTTTCCACAGGTGTGAAATAAAGCTGCTGCTCTGCTCGCTGATCCGGAATCGCAGCATTAATCACAGACCTCTGGACAGGAACGAGAAACGCTGGCCAAAACAAAGAAAAATGCGTGTGTGTCCTCCACCAGGTGCACATCATCGCTCTTATCACCTTCCGCGCCACGTTCCTGCATGTGCCACAGTCGCTGATTTTCTTGATCAATCTTTCCCGCCAAGCTGAACACGACGGCCTGTGCGTGCGTGTGTGTGTGTGTGCGTGCGCGGCGGGTTGAAGGACGAGTGAACGAGTCAACACAATTCTCGCTTTTAAGACAGTAAGAAAAAAAATAAATAAATAAATAAATATATATATATATATATATATATATATATATATACACGTAAAAGAAAAATAGCCCGACCATTTAATTCAACTATTTAATGAGAAACATAAAAAAAACAAGTTTTGACATTCAAAATTATGTCATAAAAAGTAGTTTAAAAAACAAAAAGATTTGCACAATAGTAAACTCTCGGGTAGATGCGTCTCTATTTGAACTGGTTGTCGATGAGCGTTCCCTTCATCTTGGCTTTCTTTGCTTCCAATTCAGCCTGCGAAAAGAAAGGATGGATAAAATGGGTCGCATTAAATTTAAAAACATTAAATCGCACGGTTAATTTGACTCAGTCATTAAAAATCTTAATCTTATTTTTCATGTCCTGCTTTTTTATGATTAAGTCTCTTTCTACTTCATAAAAGGACAATCTCTCACTTTTTAGTTAGTTGGCAGTTTTATTGTCTATGAATAAAAAGCTATAAACTTATTTCTTTTAATCTAATTGAAAATATTTAAATACGTATACACACTACAGATGGTCCTGGATTGTTTTTTTAATCTAGATTAATCTAAGATTAAATATAAAATATAAATATAAACAGTCCTGCTTTTTTATGCTTAAGTCTCTTTCTACTTCATAAAAAGACTTATCATCTCATTTTCTAATTAGTTGGCAGTTTTATTTATGAATAACAATCTAAAAAATTATTATTTTTTTATCTAACTGAAAATATTTAAATACACATGTATACACAGATGGTCCTGGATTATTTTCTTTAATCTTGATTAATCTAAATTAAACAATATGAAAACACCATACGTGACAAGTATAAGAACATAGCTTGAACATCCTCTTTGCATAATAAAGACCAGCTCCTAATCTAATTTTGAAAATAGATTAACAAAGTGATCATTTTTGTAATCACGATAAAGTCTCATGCTACAAGTCACTATAACACACATCTATAAAAAAAGTCAATCTAATAAATCTGTTTTTGTTAAACATTTAAAATGACAATTTTGACACTGACAATGTAAGAAACCTCAGTGTGTGACCAAAAAAAAAAAAGAGATTAAAAATGAGAATGTGTTTGTGTGAGTATGTTCCTACCAGTTCTTGCAATCGTCTCTTGCTCATTCCTTTCCTCTCCAGCTGCTTCTCTATCACTTTGGCATTCTGGGCGTAAGAATCGGCCACCTCGCGCTGAAGGACAACACATGAGCAATCAGAAGCAGTCTTTCTAAAATCACACGTGACGAGAGTGAAGAACTCAAACCGACCGCTTCAATCTCTTCCTCCTCTTCATCAATGGTGGAGACGGTGACGGAGCTGAACTTGCCCATGTCTTTGGTGCGTTTGGTCATCATTACCTGCGTCACAGAGGTGAGCCTGGTGAGACCTGCTGGTGAGGTGTGTTAACGCCAGTGTGAGACGCTCTTACTCGGACTTTCTTGGGCGTCTCCTGTTTCTGACTGTACACGTTGGTGGTGCCGAATCCCTGGCCGAACTTCACCAGCGCTCCGTCCATGATGAAGGTGGCTGGAGAGGTCTTCATCTGATGCTGATAGAACAAGAAAAGACCACACCTGCACAAAAAACAGTGTGTGTGTGTGTGTGTGTGTGTGTTCAGACATTTCAAAACAATTCAAACTGAACTTCCTGCCTTTCGATTCAACGTCCTGAGAAACTCTCAGGATTCTAAATATTGAATGCAACATGTATTGGTCCTTCTAAATATTGAATTCAACATGAATGAAACTGAACGGAAAATTATGAAAATGATGTGGGAATAAATAAGTCATACTCAAAATATACATTTGCAGAAAACGGAAGTGTTTGTGACTGAGTAGCATAACTTAAAAAAGCTCAAATTAAGTAAAAAAAATATAGATATATCAATTGCAATATTCATAGGGAAATGTTTCATGATAATGTAAAAAAAATGTAAAAAATAAAAATAAAACTAATAAATGTTAAATAAGTGGTCAATTTATATACATTTTAATTGACATTACAGCTGCCATATGTGCAATACATGTAAATGTCTAAAATAATATAAACAGTGTCATTAATCCATAAACATTACATGTTGTTACATTTTAAAAATTAATTATCACATCATGAATATTAGTGGAATTTGGCTTTTTAATGAAAAATTTAATTTATTTTTGATAAAAAAAAAAACATTCAAAAATATTTCCAGCTAAAAAGCATTTCATAATGTTAAAGCGTCATATTGGAAAAATACCCGTAATTTTAGTGATCATTTAGTGGTCTTTAGCAGTTGTGTGTCATTTATAAGGTAGGTTGTATCTTATTGATTACATTTTTTTGATTATTTATTTTATTGATCTTTTATTTTTTTTATCTGTGGCTGCACCTTTTATCTGGGAAAAGTATAAATAAAGTTTACTTACTTACTAATAGCATAATGGGTATTTTAGTACTTACTTTCCACATTTTTTGCGAAACTGTCTTTCAATTCCCTCCGGCCTGCATCCAAACACAACAGAGAATCAGTAAAGATCCACGACTGATGGCGGGTCAATGGCGGATGGACACGGAACACAAACCGTTTCAGGTACACGGTCTCGTCTTCCTCCACGTTGCAGAACTTGTGGGCGTGCTTGGCTGCATCGATCACTCGAGCTTTGTCCCGGGGTCTCATGGGTAATTTCTCGATCTGACAGTCTGAAATGAACAAAGGAGTTCATGATTAGATTTCACTGCCTCCACAAGCACATTTCTTAACATCTACTATGAGCTTAAATACTAAATAAATGAATACTTAAATAAATAAACATGTGACAGATTGTGAGTCTCATCTGATTCATCCTTCTTCTTCATTCAGTCCTCGTCCAGAGTAATCGCGTTGAAATGGTGCAATTTTACATTTGCTTCAATTGCACATTAGCATAATATTGAACAAAGTAATGTTTAAAGAGAAATTCAGCAGCATTTTTTTTAAAGATAATTATGCCATGAATATTGATTAGATTTTTCTTTTTTCCCAAAAGTAGATCGAGAATGTTTATTCACACACAGATTTAAACATCTCTTAGCAAATCAAAGTGATGAAACTGTTTGCCACTGTGTGAATGTCCTTCGCTTTAGTAGAGCATTGAATCCACACCCTACTATAGCGAAGGACTTTAGACTTGTGATGGCTTTTTCTGTTTAACTCGCTTTGTCAAAGCGTCGGCAACTAAGAAACAACAGATTTCAAAGATGAACCTCTTTCACTTGCTCTGTTCCGCTAAAAACTGAAAAAATACAATTTTTTAAATAATTTATTAGAACTTGTGTAATTTTGTAGGAAGATAAATTCACACTGCTAGTTTGAAAGTCAACTAACTTCAAAGCTTCTGCCTTTTAATTTAGAGCACAAGTAAAATATTCACCACTCTCTGACTGCATCTCTCAACCGCGTCATTATTAGTGAAACCTGCTTTAGATGGTTGCATCATGGTAACAGATCAACCGGTTTTCCTCTCAAAAAGACAGTTCCATTGATACTCGTCTCTACATCAGTCTCATCCAGAGACGCCAGAGATCTCCGTGGAGTAAGTAAGGGTTAGTCTTGTAGGAAAATGAAGGGATCCTTTTCCAAAACTGTTTATTGTATTTGTGGAACTAACTCTCTCCCTCACACACACCATTACCTAAACACACTCACACAAAAATGTGCTCACACACACTCACACACACACACACACACACACACACACACACACACACACACACACACACACACACTCTCTCTCTCTCTCTCTCTCTCTAACCTGGACTGGAGGAAACTTCTCTTTGCTTAAGAAACATTTCCCTATTTCTTAGAAAAATATCTGACTACTATCTTTTAATTACAATAAAATATAATAGAGTTTGTGAATATGACATGATTCAGTGTGTGAATCTCATTGCACTCCAAGGATTATTCTTAGTTGGTGATTCTATTTCAAACAAGTGTTATTTCTCACCATGTTGACGTAAAGGAATGTGTGAAATACGTACGTCTGCAAAGACGGAATATAAAAGTTGTTCTTTCTTGGCATCTTTTTAGGACTGGGCCCAAAGAATCCTTACGATAATCCAGTCGATAACGAGAATTATCGCCAATAGTAACAACTTAATACTTGTCCATTTTCTATTTAAAAAACGAATAAAAGTTGTAAAAAAAATAGCAGTTCATGATGAACTAGAATGAATGACTATGAATTAGAGTCAGAACAAACAGACAAATACTTTCCAAATAAGTGATGAGGCACAATACAGATTGGAAAAGCAACATTAATGATCAACATCAGTATTTGTTTATATTTATAGAATATCTTAACATATATAACATTGAAACGTGGCTCTAATTGCAAAAGCAGACTTAAACTACGTAAATTAAGAAAAGACGTTAAGTGCACGTCACCGTTTTCTTGGTCAGATTGCAAAAAAAAAAAAAAACTTCGAGTGAACCGTCAACATGAGATCTGACCTCTTGGTTTTCCATCCATATGGACAAACCGACACACCACATTTACAAGTGCCAGACGGTTCAAATGACACCTATTTTTCCAATATTCACAGCGGAAGCGGAGCTGTGTGAAAGATAAGCCCACCTAAAAGCGTTTTCCTGTTCACACATCCCTGTTGTTCCAGTGCCACGACATGTGAGAAGGAAACATTGAGTTTAGAGGACGTGTCTGGAAAGTAAGTCTTTCCACCTAACTGGATCTTTTAAATATGCTCAGCACAAACTTTAGAGCAGATTGATATACATGAACCGTCTCTAAAATCACATTCTGTTCTATGCAATACTAATGTATGCAAATACTGGTATTGTATATCATGTACTATACGTGATAAAGCAATTTTCCCCTTGGGATGAATAAAGTTTTTTGAATCTTGAATCTTGAATAAAGGGAAGAATGTAAATTGTCTATTGCATCCATCATATTTGCCCTCAGAGGAACTTCCCGTGTATTTCAGACGCTTTTAAACATTTCAAATCTGAGCAATCTGGTTTCTGGGTGGCTTGTTTAATTCAAAATCCGACTCTGCGTGCATAATCAGAAGTGAAAATCACTTTATAAAAAGCATATTCTGTTTATTTTAGACCATTTGCTCATCCCTCAATTGTTAGTTGCTTTGAATAAGTGTCTGCCAGAAGCCAAAAATGTAAATGTATTTCTAGTCTTCTAGTCGTGTGTGTGCGTGTGCGTGCGTGCGTGCGCGCGCGCGCGTGTGTGTGTGTGTGTGTGTGCATACATACAATGGAACCTATTGGTGAAAAATGACCCATATTACGCAAAACCAAGGCCAAAGTCTTGTAAATGTAAAGTTTTTCTTAAAACTACTTGAGCATAATTCTTAAAGTTATATTATGATAATTATTGGATTTAAGAGTGAAGGACCACATTTATCATGTTTTCATCACACAAATAATTGAGCACTTAAAATTAAATTGATGAATTCCTTCACTAAACTTTTCTACAAAAACAAACAAATATCCAACAAACATCTAATGGCAAATTGTGTCGACACAACGGTTTATCCTGAAACTCGCAAAAAAAAAAAAACGTTCACAATCCACGGCTCGTTTTGAACAAAAGAAGAGACGAAAGATAATAATAGGCCAATATAAGAGGGTTTCAAAAGAGTCCCACAAATAGAGTGCGTTTAGCGTTTTAGCCAATTCACCTCAACATAAAGCTCAACACATCGCGGTGTGGCTACTCACCCAACACCAGAACCATCTGTCCACAGAGGCAGTAATACACATGGAGAGGCTTTTCTCCGTCATCATACTCCTCTCTGTCCCTGGTGTCTGAGCACACAACACTCCGAGACACTACTTTGGGCATAACTAATCTCTGATTGCTTTAATTTTCAGTAGAAAACTGGGAAACAAAAAGGCCGATTTGTTTACGACCTTGTTGTCGCGTATTAATGACGCAAGTCTGTCGGCTACTCTTCTTCCGTAATTCGTAAATAGAATTGCGGTCTCTTTTCCTCTAGATGGCGCTGTGGGAGTTAATACATGGAGTTTTACGACAAACTAGAAGCGCATTTTGACTTGAAGTGCTTTTTCTGAAGAGGATAACAAGTATTTCTAATCCGTGACCTTGATATCAATATAATGTCTTCGTGTTCTGTAAACGTGGCCTCGGTTAAAGTAGTTGTTTCTGTAGTGTCGGGATTAAACGCAGTAAATGAGCTAAAATATAGAACATGAAAAATCCTCCACCAGATTTACAGTGTAAGTCTTTCATACCATTTATTTCATGTTTTGTTATTTGTAGTGTCTTTTTAGTTTATCAACAATGGTTGTCATCGTTAAATATTCTGTGTCTCTGGTGATGTCACAGTTGCAGCGTTTGTTTATGTTTTTAACAACATAAACTCACATATGCACATGTTTCACTGGAAAATGGCAACAGGAGTCCTTAAATAATTGACACGGGGCTCATGGTGGTTCTTACACAAGGGAATGTGAGCTAGAAATCACATTAAGAATCTCAAGTCAATAATGTTTCCATCTCTCACTCTCTCTCTCTCTCTCTCTCTCTCTCTCTCTCTCTCTCTCTCTCTCTCTCTCTCTCTCTCTCTCTCTCTCTCTCTCTCTCTCTCTCTCTCTCTCTCTTCTCTCTCTCTCATTCTCTCTCTCTACCTGCCGCTCCCTCTCACCTCTTCCTCTCTCACTCCTTCCTCTTTCAATCCTGTCTGTCTTTCTTTTACTCCCCTTGTCTTTTCACACTCCACATTCCACTCTTGTATCTCGCTCCCTCTCTTTCCCTCACACTCTCTCTTTCCCTTTATTCTCACCCTGTCTCTTTCTACCTTTTTTTCTGTCTCTTCCTCGCACCCTGCACTTATCTTCTATCTCTCCCTCTCTCTTACACACATCATACACGCACATACACACTTTCTCCCTCCCTCTTTCTCTTTTCCTCTTTTCTCACAGCCTCTCTCTCCCTTTTACTCGGATCAAGAATTCGGCAGCTTTAGAGAAACACTCACACACACACTTGGCTACGCTCACGGCTACACGCATCATGCTTTCTCCTCTCCTCCTTTCCTCTCTCTCCTTTTCCCTTGCTTTTCTTTCAGGTAAGAGGCTGCTCTGTACTTCATTATTTGGTCTCTCGCTGGCTTTCAGAAAGACAGATAACTGCATTTGTCTGGTCTTGTAAGATCATGTGCTCCTCTATTCCTTTTCTCCTCTGCGCTCAGGTGTCTTTATCCAGTTTTTGTTTCTTTCCGTGTTTAATGTGGAATCCATTAAGGAATAGTTGTGTGAAAGAATCGACCTTTTGAAAGAACAACTTTGCGAGTCATGTTTGGACTTTTTCTCACCTTGAATAATGGTATTAGTTGTTATACTAGTCGTGGTTGTTACACATTGTTCCTTGTCAGAGTAGTTGTTCTATACGTTGTGTGTATACAATTGTTTTAATTTAACCCTAATTTGACTCTAGCAGATCAGATCACCTGTGACGTCTTTGTATGTGACGTGTGTGTGTGTGTGCGTGTGTGTGCGAGACAGAGAGAGTGTTGAATTATTGAGAAGTCAGAAGACTGAGGGACACAGACACACACTCACATGCAGAGCAAATTCCCAAAGGTGTCAGAGCTACATCATATTTGTTACCTGCCGGGACGAAAGCAAAAGATTGATTTTATCCATTACTCATGTTTCTGTCACTATCTTGAGTCATACTGGGTCATATCATGTTTTGTCTACGACGTATAGAGAATGTATCCACCATAAAAGAAAAACAAAAGTTGACGTCAACTGGGATTGAGATGAAATACCTGCCCAAGATTAGTTTGTCCGTAATTAAATGTCTGTACTGTAGTGACGTGTGCTGGTCAATTCAAAGTACTGTATCTGTAATTGTCTCTCATAATGTCGCATTAGTAGTGTCAAGTAATAATGGCTGATGATTTGCTTGTTCTTTGGCATCTCAGTCATTGTCATTTTCAAAACTTTGATGTGAGATTTCGCCAGCCTCCACCTTGAATAATCTCAAAGCAATTACCCCAGAATGTATTAACCTTTAAGACGGCACAATTTCCTAATTGATGTTTCCATTCCCGGATAAATTAAAAGCTCCATTAAGAAAATGCATCCATTCGGCGTGAAATTTAGCTGGAAAGTAATAATGGGGGAAAAAATAAAGGAGGAAAAAAAAACAACATACGTCACACACATTAAACCCTGAAAACCTTGGCAGAGAAAATAATTGTCTGCGTAAAAGCTGAAGTGAAAAACCTGTCACCTTCAAGGTGGGATTTTTTTCACAGACTTCGATATTTTTAATGTATGGGACCCGCAGGAAGAAATGGATTGTAGGCGTTTGTGTCAATTTGAGGAGAGGTAAAGATGTTATGTAATGAGAGGCTCAGGAGAGACAGATCTTGCGCAGCACTGACTTTTAAAGTCTTATGTGTAAAAATAATAGGTGGACTTGAGGGTTTTTCTGTATATAAGAAAGGAAGTACGTAATTTCCACTGAGCGTTTGATTTAATGGTTGCTGAAGTAATTGGTAAATGTGACAGTGGCACCCCGAGGCCTGTCGAGATCACCCTGCTTTACATTCCTCCTACGGGCGGAAAGTGGCCAGTACCTAAATGCTTGAAATCGAAAACGCTTGAATCTCTTGTTTAAAACGCCATATTGAGCTGGAATTATTAAAAAAATTATAAAATTGAGAAATCGGAAGAGTTTCAAAATAACAACCATAGCTGAATGTCAATACAAAAAACTAATACACTTAAAAAATATAAATATTCACTGCTATAAGTGCTGATTTATAGTCAATAGTGTTTCTCCGAAAATTCTGATGATTTGTATTATTAATGCATTTAATAGATGGTTTTATCTGAAACCAATTGCATCTAATTGCAGTCCAACATTGAACCTGCTTTATTCGAGAATTTAACTTTTTTGTGTTTCCTTTTCTGAAAACAATGATGAAACATTTTGTATCTCCAGGTTAGATTTTGCTTTGAGGTTTAGAAAGCAACTAAAATTCCAAATGTATTAAAAGCCATGTGTCATATATGGCATTATTATAAATCATACTACATTGTCTTAATAAAAGAAAATACTGTTTTAATAATTCAAACCATGTGCCTTCAAGGTTGAAGTTCAGCGTGCGTCTGCGATGATGTCATGAGGCTGAGAGGTCACGCGAGTGGTGGCAGGGTTCATCGCAAACCGAACAACGTCTTCCATCAGTCACGTGACCTACCAGCACCACGACCTCTGACCTCTGGAAAAACACTTCTCAGAGATCCAGATGGGACGGGTTTATTTCTGCTTCACTATAGGGACTGTCACTGAATGTAAATGTATTTATAAAAGTGTTTATTAAATGTAATTAGTTTAAATTATAATTGCATTTTAAACACCAACCGGATTATATTAAGGAAAGAAATTAGACTTGATTTTGACATGAATTTTATGAATGATTTAGTGAGCCTAATATTTGCTGAATGATTTTGTTTTCACTCATAAGCTGTTTGATTTTTAGATTATAGTCATGTTCATCTGGTACTGTAATGGTTTATGCTGTAAACAATGTTTTTCTTGCTTTGTCTTCATGCGTGGCTCTGTTTGCGTAGATTTGTCTGGTTCTGACATGTGTCCATTGGGTCAGTTCCCCTGTGGGAATCTATCGGTGTGTTTGCCTCAACCACAGCACTGCAACGGGCAGCAGGACTGTCCGAACGGAGCAGACGAGGAAAACTGCGGTAAGATTGTCACAAACAGAGCTGAGGAAGTGCAGTATTTTTTTACTGTAATCTATGCTAACAATTCTCTTATATTGCTTTTTATATTGAGCTAATGCTTTTAGTTTAACACGAGAACTTTGTGTTGTAGTGGACAACAGCGGTTGGCCGCATCTTTTTGACATGTTCATGAAAACCAGAGTGCAGGAGTCAAAGGAATGCTGTGAGTGTTTATTTCCTTTTTTATGAACCTTTGTTCTTTTCTTGTTCTGATTTTTATAAGTTTCTTTTTTTGTCTTCAAATAGATAGAGTAAAACAAACTTTCGGAAGTACATGAAAACATTGAGATCTGTTATAAAAAAATCTGTTTACAAAATAATTTATGTTACAAACAGTAATTTGCCCAAAAAATGGCTGTGCAAAATAAATCCAATAATGGAAAAAATATAATACTTGTGAAAAGAAAAGAGAAGCTTTCCAACTGAGAATTACGGTGGTTAAGATATTGAGAAAAGTGTATCAACAACAGATGATTTGATTTTTTGGAGGACTTTTATCTTTCGTTAATCTGGGTGCTGATGCTGTGATAATTGAATAATTGCATTTGAGGTGGACAGAGAAAAGGAAAAAAAAATAATGCAAGACTAACTACATTTCATTTTGAGCAATTTTTCATTGTGGCAGGTGATGAGGTGTTTTGAATGTATTATTAGTTTTTTGTATTGATATTCAATAAATAAAGTACAAATTTAGTACATGTAATGCCATCTTTCTCTGTTTAGATTTCTTTTTTTAAGTGTACAGATATGTTTAAAACATTATTTTTGTCTCATTTTCACAAGTACATTGTCACATTTTGACATTTACTTTACAGAATATTCTTGTGGCAGACTTTATTGTTTGACTCAACCACAGAAAGAAAGGGCCTGGACAGCATGTCATGTTTAGCATGCTAAATATATTGTACACGGTTCACTGTCTTACTTCTGAAGAGAATGTTGTTTTTGAAGGCTATGAACCTTTTCAAACTCCACTATGCAGATCCAATGCATCACACTTTTTAATTGTATTACCAGCAGTTTCTAACATTTTGTACTTAATTAAAAACCTCAATTAAAAAAAAAAACAGGGTATATTGAATTTTTAGAACGATCATAAGAACGAGGGGTGATGGGAAATCTCCATCAATATCATTGGTTTCTCATTGGTATCATTGGTAATGATTTCACTGATAAATATCCCTCAACAGTAATAGAAGCTCTTGACAATAGAATTGATTTAATAAAGCCCATGTAAATGTGTTGAGTGTTTGTTTCCATTGTGCTGATTTGGAAAAGCAATGGCAAGTCAAACTCGGCATCAACACTAGAAGCCTAAGAAACACAAAGAACATAGATTGTCTGTTTAATACATTATTTAAATGGGTGTCTAGATCTTTTTGAGTTTGTTTTTTTTACCAAACAAACAATTTTACATCACACTCCTGGATTTCAGTAGCTAACTTCATCAGAATTTCTAACATAATCAGAAACTAATGTTCTTTCCTTTCTTTATCATTACTGCAGTATTTGAGATGGTAAAGAACGGTTTTCCCAAGGGTTGCAAAGCTGGATGTACCTTGATCTATATAGGAATATATATGTTATCTGAGATCTATGGAAATATAGATCATGTATGCACCAGTTTTACAAGAACTCAGCGTTTTCTTTGGTCTTTCTGCCATCGTTGCTTATGCCTCTCTTTCCCCTACAAACCTTTCTTCTAACAGGCTGAATTAAATCACCAGAGATGTCATACTGATTGTTCTGTTGTGCTCAGGGCAGCTCCATTATAGATGAAATTCACGATTTTTCTTTCCAACTTTTACAGACTAAGGGAAGATATTGAACGGATTAGATCTCCTCGCAGACTTTTATCTTTACTTTTTTGATGCCCCTTACTTTTTGAATATTATAGAATTAGAAAGGCATTTACCTGTCTACATCTCCGCTTACACCAATTATTTATTTCTTACAAAAGGTCTGTGGCGATGTTAGTAAGCTTACCAATGATTTAAAGGAAGGTATGAATATAAGTATGCCCCGAATTACAGAATAGAGTGGAAAATACTGTGGAGCTTCGATTTTCGGGAAAAGCTACAACTAATGTTAATCTGCACACTCCGGACACCTTGTTAGGTACACGTGTCCAACTATTCGTTACCACAAATCTATTCGTTAGATTGACTTCACATGCACTCAATGCATTAGAATGGGATTTGAAAGGTGATTTAAGTGACTTTGAGCAAGGCATGGATGTTCTGAATGTTTCAGAAACTGTTAATCTACTAGGATTTTCTCTGGGATTTACACAACCATCTCCAGGGTATAGGTACGGAGAATGATCCAAAAAAGAGCAAATATCCTGTGAGAAGTGGGAGGACAACAGCCAGGCGTAGAGTTAATGGAAAGTTAACAGTAACTTATATAAACACTCATTACAACTGAGGTTTGCTGAAGAGCATTTCTGAATGCGCATCACGTCAAACCCTTGAGGTGATGGTTCACAGAAGCAGAAGTCCACACCGGGTGCCTCTACAAATTTGGACAATACATGATTGACTGTCTGTTGAGTTCGATATCTGCAGAGACAATCGTTCAGTAGTTGGTGGCAACAACATGAAACTCTTGATCTATTTTGCCTTGTTTCTATGGTTCAGGATGTTGGTGGTAGTGTAATGTTGTGGATGATATAATCTTGACACGCTTTGTATCATTGTGTCAGTGCCTCAGCCTACCAGTCATCTCTTTATGACCTCAGTGCACTCATCTTCTGATGGCTACTTTCAAGAAGACAACATGTCAAGTCATGAAGAGCAAACCATCTTAGATTGGTTTCTGGACCATAACAACATGTTCCCTCTACTCACATGGCCTCCACAGTCACCAGATCTCAAACCAATAGTGCACCTTTGGGAGGGAGATTTGCATCATGGATGTTGATGACAAATCTGGTGCGTGATGCTGCCTTGTCAACATGGACCAAAATTTCTGAGGAATGTTTCAAGTACCTTGTTGGATTTTTCTAACTCTTCATCTCTGCTCTTCATCCTTCAGCCGAGACGGAGGTTTGTGCTTCATGAAGGTCCTAGGTGGAGGTTTGATTTTATCGATCGGTAGACTCCAATCAATATGTCTTTATTTTCCAGACAGTTGAGTTTATAAGGTTTTCCCCAGTTGACCCCTGCAGGTTAAAAGAAGCAGGAACGATGATGCTTCACCCAAAGCTCAGAGAGAATACCAAACATTTAGTCTTCCAGGCTTTCCATTTCCAAAACTGAAAAAATTAATGTTGACATATAGCTGTCCGAAAAAAAACCCGAGCGTGGTTAAATAAGAATCTTTTATGAATGTGTATCAGGAAATACATCTGCTTCCCGGCAGTGAGCCCCGGGGTCGCTGAGACACAGTTGAATTGATGGTCTGAAAGTGATTGGTTTAGACTCACTGGGGGATCAAACTACAGATGGTATCAAATGTGCGCCATGTCGAGAGGACTGAAAGTGCCGAGCTTTATCTGCCGTCGCGAGCAAAAACCTTTGTGCGATACCTATGGAATTTTTTGCTAAATTATTAGGACAATTATAAAAGCAAATGAATACAGTTAATTTTGTCTGTAGCTTAAACTGGCAAAATGGGATTTAAAAGCTGAAATTTAATATGCTCTGCTAATTACTTTTCACTAAAACTGTGTTGGGTGGGGTGTATGAAAATGTAGTTTTACAAAAGTGTGATGCAAAAATATACCAGTAATGTAGCAGTTGCGTATAATTATTATCACGTAATTTACTCAACATAGCTCAATTTTCCCTGAGTTTGTTTTCTGCTAAATCTTTAGCATGAACACACTCATTTAGCTAATTGGATTTTAACTAAAACTTTGAAACGGTCATGGTGACAATGTCCTGCTGTTTGTGTAAATGGATTGAGGAAGACTGGCAAAGAACTCAGGCGCTAATGAGCATGTGCTAATGGAAAATACAAAGATATGTTAAAAGGTTTTCACAACAGTGCTGGAGCTTTATCTATTTCAAAAGAGACAGAAGACTAATCCATGTCTAGTTCTTGCAATGTGTTATCAGATGATTTCTGCCGAAATAAAAAGTCATTGCCTGTCGCTTTATATCTCCAGTCTGCAGACATGTGTGGAGTCTTTTGAAGAAACCACATTGCTTACAAATAGACTTTAGCGCTCTTGTCTAAAATTGCACGCAATTGCATTGGCAGCGATGCTCTTTAGGCCTATTGATGGTCCATCTTCTCTCAGCATCACCTATCAGCGTGTCAGAAGAGAAGCGTTCTGGTGTAAGTTAATGGGCTTTTTGTGTTTGCAGTGTTGGACGTCTATCCAGATGTTTGTCATTGTGAGGGCCGTAAAGTGAACTGTAATGGCAGAAACCTCCTCCACGTGCCTGCTGTGTCCTCCAACGTAACTGCACTGTATGTAGAACTCATGCTAATACTGTAATTAAGCTAACAGTTTTTTTGTGGGGGAATTAATTGTTCCGTGTTGTCGTCCACAGAGAACTGAACGATAATCGAATCCAGTCTCTCTCGCGCGATCTGTTCATCCGCTACAGTCACCTCGAGAGATTGTGAGTGATAACTCATGACTTTATCTGTGTCATTTGTCTTCCTCGCGACTCCCTCTCGCTGTTGTTTCTGCTAAGCGTTTTTTTACCCAAGGCTTTGCCGTAAGCATAGTTTACATAAATAATGACTCGCAACTGCTTTGGAATGATTCATTTTTCAGCCTAATAACCAGCAAAGAATGTGTGGATTGAGCTTTCTGAACGTACTCTGGCGTTTAAACAGTAAAACAGTTAAATCAGTTTAGTAGGTATTCAGCTCCCACTAGTTGAGTTGTATGTGCAGCTGCATAGATAGCGAAAGGTAAATGTATGATTTTACTGTAATTAAGCTGAATAAAAACAATACTGACACCATTGAGAGTGAATACAATAAAACTTTTGAAGTAATAAAAATTGTATTTATAAAATAGTAATTTATTTTAGTAATATTGTAAAAAAAACTGTCTTTACTCAAAAGGAATCACCCCGTTAATACAAGAAAATATTTAAATAATGTAATATAAATAATGCGCATCAAATATCATGTATGTTAATTTTAGCTCAGACTATTTTTAGAACATCTTTTATTTAAAATCTTTTCTCTCATTTTCTCAACTCATTCTCATTTAAAACACATTTATTTCTCTCTATGCATTTGGGTGTAGAATGAATACTATTTAAAAAAATAAAGAATTATACAATATAGATAATTCTATAAATATTCTTCAGCATAAAGTAAATCAGAAGTAACTAAGTTTATAAATAATTTATAGCATAAATCTAACCATAAAAAGTGAATATCCTTTTTAAGGTGTGTTATATTCACATAAATCGAATGACTGTAGCTACAGAAAAGACCTAAATGATTGTTTTTAGATCAAACTAACTTAATCTCAATCCAGAGAAAAACACAGTTTAAAAAAAAAAAAAAAAAAAAAAACCCAAACACATTTATTTGTCCTGGAACCAAAAACATTCATTTAGACTTCATCTAATTACTAATACTAATTGCTGATTTGCTTCTTTGTGCACAGGAGTTTGACATTCGATTTAAATGTCTGTTGTGTTTTTCTTCTCAATTAGAAAAAAAACCCTGTAATGAATAGACGAAATCAACCCAATCTCTTGACATTTAAACAATGATGTAACCATCCGACTATTCCACACAAAGCGGTAGAGAATATCATTTTGGTGATGGCCAGTACTTGATTACATCTACAGATAATTTAGCCATGGTAAATTCATGATACAATAATGATTTAATGCAATAAGATGGAGATTATGTTCCACGAGAAGCCCTAGCGTTGCTCCATGCGGGACGATTATTACATGTTTATTATTCAGGCATTTTGTGCAGACATTTTCAGCCGGTTTGCTGCGATTGATTAGTCGTTTATTTAGGACTTGGATATTTTAATGAGGTAGAACACACTGAACGCTGCTGTGAAAATTCTCACTTTCTTTTTTTCGCAGACATCTAGAAACCAACAGGATAGAAGTCATCTCCAAGAGAGCGTTTGCTGGACTGTTCTCTCTTCGCAAGCTGTGAGTAAAACCTATCCATCCATTCACTTACAGAATCTGGGCCTGAAGATGGGACCCTGAATTGTTGGCCAACCAATCACAGAGCGAGACACACACTTTCACACTCTCACAGCTATGGAGAATTTTTCCAGCTAGGTTTTCCCCTGAAGAAATGTTTCTAGGCTGTGCTGCATCAAGTTAAACTTCTGAATGCTTAACTGAAGTGTCTGTCTGTTTAAAAATTCATATCAATCACTCATCACACGTTCTAGCATCCATCCATCATTGACCACATTGTGAAAGCAGCACTGACCGACTGTCTGTGTCATTACCGTCATACTTGCGATTTTATCCATCAGTCAAACAGAACCTTTCATCATCCAGCCATTCATCAGCGCAGCTCCTTCAACAGATAGTCTAGTTCTCCCAAATATGTTCTGTTATTGCACTTACCTAGTCATATTTGAGATGAGCAAATGAGAGAGTGAGTGAACAAATGAGAGAGTGAATGAGTGAGAGAGAGAGAGAGAGAGTGAGCGATGGATAGAGTGAATGAGTGAGAGAGAAAATGAGAGAGTAAGCAAATTAGAGAGTGAATGAGTGAGAGCAAATGAGAGAATGAATGAGTGCGAGAGTGAATGAGTGAGTGAGCAAATGAGAAAGTGAATGAGTGAGAGCAAATGATAGAGTGAATGAGTGAGAGTGTGAATGAATGAGTGAGAGAGAAAATGAGAGTGAATGAGAGAGAGAAAACGAGAGAGTGATTGAGTGAAAGAGCAAATGAGAGAGTGAGTGAGCAAATGAGAGGGTGAATGAGTGAGTGAGCAAATGAGAGTGAATGAGTGAGCAAATGAGAGTGAATGAGTAAGCAAATGAGAGTAAATGAGTGAGCAAATGAGAGAGTGAATGAGTCAGTGAGCAAATGAGAGAGTGAACGAGTGAGAGAGCAAATGAGAGAGTGAGTGAGCAAATGAGAGAGTGAGTGAGCGAGAGAGAAAATGAGAGAGTGAGTGAGCAAATGAGAGATTGACTGAGCAAATGAGAGAGTGAATGAGTGAGAGAACAAATGAGAGAGTGAATGAGTGAGAGAGCAAGCTAGAGAGTGTGTGAGCAAATGAGAGTGAATGAGTGAGCAAATGAGAGAGTGAGTCAGAGTAATGATAGAAAATGACAGAGTGAGTGAGAGAGCAACTGAGAGTAAAGTAAGTGAGTGAGTACGAAGTGAGTTGGAGCGAATGAGAAAGTGAGGGAGACAGAGAGAGTAAGTGAGGGAGCAGGTGAGTAAATGAAAACGAGTGAGTAAATGAGTAAAGTGCTAATTTGATTGAGTGAGACAGAGAGAGAGAGAAAGAGAATGAATAAGCGAACAAATTGTCATGTGACTTGTCTACATAGAAGCCTTGTAATGTTAGAAAGCAATTGAGGTGTCAAGCCTTCATTAATGTGTTTTTCTTTCTCTTTGTATTTCCCTCTTTGTCTGCAGTTTCTTGACTCAGAACAGAATTGCGTCGCTGAAAACAGGAATATTTAGTGATCTCAGCAGTCTGGAATGGCTGTGAGTAGAACGGCATTGCAGTTGTTCTTTATTATTATTATTGCTCAGTTTCACGGTTCCATCATGGTCGATCGGTTTGCGTTTTTTTGGAATGAAACCTTGTTTTTTTATGATTTAGTTTGATGAATTATGAAAAACGAAAGGAACGTAATAGTGAAATCAATCCTGCCCCTCAAAAAAATAAATAAAACATGTTCACTCCGTACCTCGGAATCTCTAAAGCTACTGGAGAAATCTGTACAATAATAGATGCTTTCAAAACCAGTGGATTGTTTTTGTACCCTGACATTGTGTTGTTTTTCTTTCATCTGCGTAGGATTCTGGACGAAAATAGAATATCTTCGTTGCGCCAAAAGTCTTTTGAGGGACTTAAAAGTTTATTTTTCCTGTAAGAACTTTAAAATCACCTTGACATTTTTTTATTGTACGATATTGCCATTGTATTATGTATTATAATATGCAACGTTTTGTAGATCCTTACTGAATAACTCTGTGGAACGCTTTCCTAAAACCTCTCTGTGTCTGGAGATGCCCCATCTGAACTGGCTGTGAGTAGAGAACATCACTAAATCTCAATGTCTTCTACGTCTCATTAAATTCCGTCTTGGCGATTTTTAAACCACTGCGTCTGTCTTTACAGCGAGATGGAGGGGAATCGAATTTCATCTCTCTGGGCATCGAGTTTTAAAAACTGCTCCTCACTCACTGTCTTGTGAGTATCCAAACACACACACACACACACACACACACACACACACACACTGTGAGTGAGTAACATGTCGTAGTGTGTTGATTGAGCTGAGCGTGGGGGAATCTGGAGATGTGGGACCCATCTAGAACTCCTCCTTAGCTGGAAGCACTTAGAAATAAATGCAGATTTAGGTTGATCTGAATTATTTAATACCTGAGCCAATTAAAGCGCCGGGATTGAATAAATTAAAGTCGTACTTGTGGAATAGATGTACACACCATATAAATCAGTGATCTGTGCTCTTTGATTTGATCTGCAAGTTACGTTTTGAAGGACATTTGGCTGCCCAGAAGCACTGGAGATATAATATGACTAATGGTGCAAAGCTGGGACTCTCACATCGCTCCTGTATCAGGGAATCTTGGGCCGTGGCCAGTTTGATGTCCTTGGGTTGAATTTTATTAAAAGTAACTTTTAGAATTTTATCTCCACTTCATGAAGGTCACATTACTGAATCTGATTTTTCAGATTTTTTGAGCCAACTTTAGGATTTTATTTGGAAGCGAAACCCCAACCATTATGTTGCTAACACAAGCGCTTTATATAAGTATAATATAGTTTCAATACTTTCAATAACTGATTGAGTGCAATAACTTATTTTAAAAAGTTATTTTTAGAACTAAATCAACCAGACTAAGATTTGGTATATGTACATTTATGGTATATCTACTTTTTTTTATTATTTAAATATTTATATTAATATTCGGTGTATTTTTATTTAAATTTTTTTTTTTAGAAATAGAGTCAGACCACATTTAATTCCTTGTTGTCTTGTGCATTCGTGGCCATTACAGTTGATTCTGATTATCACTTTCTTGTCTTGTAGAGAGGACATAAATGTAATTAATGTTTATTATTAATAAAATGTTACAATAATTTATATTATAAGAATAAAATGTCTTCAAAGTCAGTAAAGTGATTACTATAAATACTTAAATTATCCTTTTAGAAATCTTTATTCCAACAAATTAACGGAATGTACATTGACATAATGTTAAACATTTTTTAACAGCATAACTATTACTATTTTAAACTAAATGTGAAATGGAACTCCCTATAAATTGATGGAATAATATACTCGCTGGCTTCACTGATTTGATTATCTTTGGCCTCTGGTTTTCAAGCTTAAAAAGCTTTTTCACTCGACTCTGCAAATCACATTTACGTTAATATTTTACCTCTCAGGCCTAACTTTCACCTGCCAATGCGTCCTTGCACAGTCATGCATTATTCGAAAGGTTTGAGTTTGTTTATGTTTGCCAGAACCAGCAGAATGGTTCTTAAGCTCGATCTTCAGAATCTCTGAAAACCCAAGAGGTAGACGATGATTTGCATTTAGATGTACGAGACTTGATTTGGTGGTAATGAAGACTTTGAATTGAAGTTAAGGTTGACGAGCTTGTCTTTCTGATTTAGAGCACTGAGGAGAAACCACATTAACGCCATTGAGGATGGAACATTTGCAGATATGCAGAGACTAATAGACCTGTGAGTGAAGCCCAACAACACACATAAAGGAAGCCTGCCGTTCATTTTGAAAAGGAAGCATTAATTTTGACATACAGTTCCTGCGCTCAGAGAAACTTATAACCTGTTAATAGCACGTTTCACTCAGTTTGAATGAATTTTACAGTTTTAAAACATTCTTTTAAACATGACTAATAATAGTTTTTTGAAGGATGTATTTTCAGATAGACAGATTCTTGAGTTATGAATAAAGCAAATTAATGACAGCCGGACAAAGAAAGAGATAGATTGACAGACAGACAGAAAGGCACGTGTGTATATGTGTGTGT
Source organism: Paedocypris micromegethes (assembly GCA_028031935.1). Taxonomy (NCBI): domain Eukaryota; kingdom Metazoa; phylum Chordata; class Actinopteri; order Cypriniformes; genus Paedocypris; species Paedocypris micromegethes. The sequence continues at coordinate 3,935,052 of CM051493.1, forward strand.
GTGTGTGTATGTGTGTGTGTGTGTGTGTGTGTATAGATATTTTATTTTATTTATTTATTTATTTATTTTTCCCCTCCTTAAAATTGGCTCCAATAAAGTGGCTTTTATGCCCCAATAAAGCAGCGCAAAATTTGCGCTATGAGATGTGATTTGTTTTGGGACTTAACCCAATAAAGCGGCGGCTCATTTAAGCGGAGTCGACTGCATATAAATTAGATAGACAGACATGGCGGCATATAGACAGGCAGACAGAAAGGCATAGATTGAAAACATAAAGATGGACTGATAGTCTATTTTTAGATCAAACTCTTAAAGGAAAGCAGGGCTACAATGTGTTTCTGTTGAGCAGGAGCAAGGACTGGCTGTTGGCATCTAGAAGCAATAAACATCCATCCTGGATAAAAGTGCACATTCTGGGCATCTTTGAAGAAATAAATGTAAATAAATAAGTGTAAAAGTGAGCTGATTTGTGTTTTTTTGATCAATAGAGACATTTCTGTGAACCAGATTAAAGATCTTTCTCCAACCTTGTTCCAGAACCTCCAGAACCTCAAACAACTGTAAGACGTTTCACTCGTCTTTATTTTGAAGTGTGTGTGTGTGTGTGTGTGTGTGTGTGTGTGTGTGTGTGTTCTATTTATTTTTTAACGAATATTTAAATGCATTTGTACTTTTATTTGTTCGTGAAGCTTGAGGATCCCAGGATCCAGTATTGAATTCTTGTCATTGTGCTGATCTGCCCACTGACTCATTGATTGGCTAAAGGGCGTCTGACAGACCTTGTGAATCACAGAATGAACCTTCTGCTTTTTATCAATAACTATTTTTCTCCATGTGTTTGCTTGATTCAGAAACATCTCCAACAATCCACTGGGACACATCTACAGCCATCAGTTTGACAGCCTGGTGAATCTGCAGTCGCTGTGAGTGAACTCATTACACACAAGACGCAGCTCCATCACGGCTGTGTAATGAGCTCAATGTACCATTGTGTGAGCATACGCACCAATAATCGTATTTAAATTACACCCCCCCCCTCCCCATGGCGATTGGACGCTTCGTCAGGGGATTAATCCTGAGATCTTTCATATATTCTTTGATCGGCTTTGGATTAACATAAATACAAAAAAATAAGATTTATATAAAGAAACACACTTGTAATATAATGTGCGTTTATCTGCTTTTTTGTTCATTAACTGTTGATTTCCTAAAAAGCGTGTTGGTTTTTATGTTGGTCGCAGCCGTGATTCCCCTCACGTCCTCCGCTACGAGCGTCACCTCTGTGTGATCTAAGATTGTTGTTTTCCTGGAAATTCATCGTTTTCAGGCAATAAAAGTCCCACTCATAGAACATTTTTATTAGATGTTGGCGTTTCATCTGAGTTCTGCTTTATTTGCTCAGTGTTCTGCTTCGTCTGAACATCTCAGGAGGGATAAAAATGGAAATTGTTTCGTTTTAAACATACAGAGTTAGCAAATGTACTCATCTCATTCAGAAATACAACTTTTGGCAACTTTTTTTCCCCTTGAATTGTAATGATATAAAAAATTATTTGCATATTTTGTTTTTGTAAATAATATAAAAATAATTTCAAAGTAATATATTATATTACATTACATTACATTATTTTATTGAAGCCTGTTGCTTCTAATTGAGGGTATTGATGGAGGAAAATGTGCTTCATCTTTAGAAATGCCCCTTGTAATTTCATTATTTTTTTATAATTAAATATTCAATTTGTGTGTGTGTGTTTGAAGGAGTATGGAGGAAGTAGAAATACCCAACATTAGTATCAGAATGTTCCGGCCGCTGACAAACCTCAGTCACATGTGAGTATATGACATGTCCTCTGCATTTCTGGATGAGGATGATGATGATGATGTTGATGTAAATAAGCATAATTAAACACTCAGAGTATAGTAAAAATACATTGAATTACATTTTTTGGTAAATTAGGTACACGTACGTATGTTTGCCGCATGTGTGTGTGTGTGTGTGTGTGTGTGTGTGATGGGTTATTATGCATATAATCTAATTCATATTATCTGTATTTTAGGTAACACACACACGCACACATATACGTGTGTATATTTATTTTTGTATCCATATTGCGGAATATGGACGCATATACTGATGGATGCATATAAGCTTGTGTGTGTGTGTGCGCGCGTGTACATAATTCAAATAATATTACTGTATATGTGGACACATGTTTGTGTGTGGGTATGTCATATTACTGTGTAATTACTACCATAACACTGAATCTTGACAGGGATTTGACCGCAGTTTTTAAAAATAATTGTCAACCTAATTGTAAACGTTTAATTGTGAACAACAAACACATTTTTACTATAAAAGCGAAGCTTGTGTATTTTTTGAATTGTTTTTACTATATATTTCCTTTATTTTGGTGTAATGTCATGTGTCCATCAGGGATGAGTTCAGGTGGATCTTGTGAGTCGAAGCGAGCAAAACAAACACCTCCATTAGGTCAGTGCGACACATGGTGCTTCCTCTGAAAGCACAAGGGTCATTATTGAGGAGCAGAAAAGATGGTAGATGCTGCTCAGAGGTGGAACAATTACTGCAGGGAAAATGTCAAGCCCCTGAAAAACCAGCAGCTCAACCTAAACTTCTCAACAGACTCTACAATGATCACGACTCACATTGATTGTGAATTTATCTTTATTATTGTGATTTTTTTTTTCAAATGAACATGTTTGAAACAAATTGTATATTCTCCTGGGAAAAGTTCAGTTAAAGGAACAAGGAGAATGATACTGTCTGGTCCACAGATCTCCTGAACAATCCGGGTAATTCTGAACCGGTCTGGACTTTGATGAGGTCTAGGAGATTTTTCACCAGCAAGCGATATTCACTCATTTAGTGAAATTCACTGCTCAAGCGTTTCTTATTCCGTTTCTCAAGGAATCAGTAAATTCAAATCCCGTTCAATGTGGCCTTCTTTTTTTCTTTTTTTAATTACTTTTTTATTTTAATTAAATACATTTCATTAGTAAATGTCGAACTTAAAAGCCTTTGATTTTATAATGCTTTTGATATATATATTTTTTAATTTTCATAAAACGTTTTTCATTAGTTAATTTAGTTTAATTTAATAAATATACGGTAACATTTATTAGACCTACAGTGGGGGGGGGAATTGCAAAAAAATACAATTTAAAATCCTCAATTGTTTGTTAATGTGTAATTAATAAAGCTGATTAATGAATTAAACAAAAGCCTGACATATACAGAATATACAGTAGAAAATGTTATTTTTGCCTCCGAAATTAGTACCGTATTTGTTAACTGTTAGTATTTAGTACATGGTTAATAAACTGTAGGTGATAATTTCTTTTGAAGTGACTAGATTTATTTAACAAATTTGTCCTTTGCTCTTCTTCACCGCCTTTGTCTTGCAGTTACTTTAAGCGTTTTGAATTCTGTGGATATTCTCCAAATGTTCGGAGCTGCAAACCAAACACAGATGGCATCTCGTCCTTTGAGAACCTGCTCGCAAACATCATTCTGCGGGTGTTCGTTTGGGTCGTCGCCTTCATCATCTGCTTCGGAAACATCTTTGTCATCTGTCTGCGGTCCTGCATCACTTCTGAGAATCAGCATCACACAATGGCAATCAAATCTCTGTGCTGTAAGTTCATTATTCACCAAACCTTCGAAAAACACCATGCAAATAATTCCACCATGTCATTTAAGACTCATTTAAAACTATTCCAAGAGAGCAAACGTAATGTTTAACCTGCTGCATCTCTTGTGATGTTGAGTCTCAAACTGACAGATGAACTACGGTATTTTGCCTTTGAAAAATCAGTATTCCATTCATATTTGGTTTTCTCATCTGCAAACATCAGAACATTGGATTTAAATGTAAATGCTATTTGTACTATAATGTATTTTTAATAACAATGCAAACATAATTTAAAATTATACAATTTTAAACAGGCATGTGCTAAAGTTTCATAAGAAAAACTAATTCCCACACAATATTTCAGCCAAACTTTGATATTTTATTCTCTTAAGCCATGAATGGTTTAAACACGCAATACGACTGAGAACGATGAAATGACAACCTGCAAAACTCATTTAGCCAGTTCAACTAAAGTTTTTAAGTTAGCTGAGCTATTTTTAAAATAAAAGTACCGTACCGTACCGTCTTCTGCCGCTTATCCGGGGCCGGGTCGCGGGGGCAACAGCCTCAGTAAGGAGGCCCAGACTTCCCTTGCCCCAGCTACGTCCTCCAGCTCTTCCGGAAGAATTCCGAGGCGTTCCCTGGCCAGCCGGGAGACATAGTCTCTCCAGCGCGTCCTGGGTCTGCCCCTGGGTCTTCTCCCGGTGGGACATGCCCGGAACACCTCAGCAGCAAGGCGTCCGGGGGGCATCCTTACCAGATGCCCGAACCACCCCATCTGGCCCCTCTCAACCCGAAGGAGCAGCGGCTCTACTCCGAGCTCCTCCCGAATGGCCGAGCTCCTCACCCTATCTCTGAGGGAGAGCCCAGCCACCCTGCGGAGGAAGCTCATTTCCGCCGCTTGTATCCGGGATCTCGTTCTTTCGGTCACCACCCACAATTGGTGGCCATAGGTGAGGGTAGGAACGTAGATCGACTGGTAAATCGAGAGCTTTGCTTTTTGGCTCAGCTCTCTCTTCACCATGACGGACCGATGCAGCGTCCTAATTATGGCGGACGCAGCACCGATCGTCTGTCGATCTCCCGCTCCATCCTCCCCCCACTCGTGAACAAAACCCCGAGATACTTAAACTCCTCCACTTGGGGAAGGACCCTGTCTCTGACCTGCAGGGGGCACTCCACCCTTTTCCGGTCGAGAACCATGGTCTCGGACTTGGAGGTGCTGATTCCCATCCCGGCCGCTTCACACTCGGCAGCAAATCGATCCAGTGAGAGCTGGAGATCACGTCCGACGAAGCCAACAGGACCACATCATCTGCAAAAAGCAGAGACTCGATCCCGAGGTCGCCGAAACGGATCCCTCCTCCGCCTCGACTGCGCCTAGAAATTCTGTCCATAAAAGTTATGAACAGAATCGGTGACAAAGGGAGCCTTGGCGGAGCCCAACTCTCACTGGAAATGGAAATGACTTGCTACCGGCAATACGAACCAAACTCTGACACCGGTCATACAGAGACCGGACAGCCCGTGACAAGGGCTCCGGTACTCCATATTCCCGAGCACCCCCCACAGGAGTCCCCGAGGGACACGGTCGAATGCCTTCTCCAAGTCCACAAAACACATGTAGACTGGTTGGGCAAACTCCCATGATCCCTCCAGGATCCTGAAAAGGGTATAGAGCTGGTCCGTAGTTCCACGTCCGGGACGAAAACCACATTGCTCCTCCTCAATCCGAGACTCGACAATCAGACGAACTCTCCTCTCCAGTACCCCTGAATAGACTTTCCCAGGGAGGCTGAGGAGTGTGATCCCCCTGTAGTTGGAACACACCCTCCGGTCCCCCTTCTTGTAAAGAGGAACCACCACCCCAGTCTGCCACTCCAGAGGCACTGTCCCCGATGACCACGCGATGGTGTAAAGGCGTGTCAACCAAGACAGCCCCACACCATCCAGAGCCTTAAGGAGATCTGGGCGGATCTCATCTATCCCCGGGGCCCGGCCGCCGCGGAGCTTTTTAACTACCTCGGCAACCTCGGCCACAGAGATAGGAGCACCCATCCCCGATTCCAGAGGCTCTGCTTCCTCCTCGGAAGACGTGTTGGTGGGATTGAGGAGGTCTTCAAAGTACTCTCCCCACCGATCCACAACGTCCTGAGTTGAGGTCAACAGCCCCCCATCTCTACCGTAAACGGTGTTGATGGCACACTGTTTCCCCCTCCTCAGGCGCCGGATGGTGGACCAGAATTTCTTTGAAGCCTCTGAAAGTCGTTCTCCATGGTCTCGCCGAACTCCTCCCAAACCCGGGCCTTTGCCTCAGCACCACCGAAGATGCGTTTCGCTTCGCCCACCGATACCTGTCAGCTGCCTCAGGAGTCCCACAGGCCAAAAAGGCCCGGTAAGACTCCTTCTTCAGCTTGACAGCATCCCTCACACTGGTGTCCACCAGCGGGTTCGGGGGTTGCCGCCCCGACAGGCACCGATGACCTTGCGACCACAGCTCCGGCCTGCAGCTTCGACAATGGAGGATGCGGAACAGAGTCCATTCTGACTCAATGTCCCCCACCTCCTCCGGAACCTGGGAGAAGCTCTGCCGGAGGTGTGAGTTGAAACTCTCTCTAATGGAGGGATCTACCAGACGTTCCCAGCAGACCCTCACAGATCGTTTGGGCCTGCCAGGTTTGACCGGCTTCTTCCCCCACCATCTGAGCCAACCCACTACCAGGTGGTGATCAGTTGACAGCTCCGCCCCTCTCTTCACCCGAGTGTCCAAAACATGCGGCCGCAAGTTCGATGAAACGATTATAAAGTCGATCATCGAACTTCTGCCTAGAGTGTCCTGGTGCCACGTGTGCATGTGGACACTCTTATGTTTGAACATGGTGTTCGTTACTGACAATCCGTGATAAGCACAGAAGTCAAGCAACAGAACACCGCTCGGGTTCTGATCGGGGGGGGGGGAATAAAAGTTATTACTCAATAATGTTATTACACTGACATTTGTATCTAGCAAAAAATAAATAAATATTAGTTTAGAAAATATAGTTGACGTCTTATGTGAAACCCATGCGTGTGGTGTCATGTATTAGTTTTGCACTTGCTTTACATTTTAGTTAATGTTATAATTCCCATCAACACAACAATTACATTTTTTTGGCGATGTTAAATTATGAATAAAATAATTAAAAACGTAGTGAAAATATTGCAGCTTTTACATACCCACGAACACACACTAACTCCACCGATGGAGCCACAGGAAACACTGCACACATCAATACGCTCTGAATAAATGATGCATCTGTGAAGTATCAATAGCTTTTACTAAACATAAAAACAAAGCCTTTTTCACCTGCTGGGGGGATGAATAATTTGAGTGGAGGCGGAGAGGTGCCGCTCAGACTGGGGCACATCCCTGATGACACACCAGGAGACGATGGAACTCCGTCTGTTCTAGATGCTCGTGATTTCCAGGAACTTTTGATTAGAAAAGGACAAATCGGTCTGAGATCTAGAGCAGTTCTGCTGTGAATCAAAAAAGCCTCGTCTCAGTGGCTGAATGGAAAAGCAGACGGGGGGCTCGAAGAAAGAGCAGATGATGAGCAGATGGCTGGATAGGTGTAGCTTTTTTTAACCTACATGGAGTTGAAAGAACATGTTGCTGTGTTAAATTATCGAAGCCCACCGCCCCCTCTTCAGACCAACACACGGAGAGGAAAGAGTTTCCCTCCGGCGGGCTTGGCAGGAACATGCTCTGCGTCCACGGAGGAGAAGAGAAGAGAATCGCTTTCTTGCTCACTGGTCTCGTGAAAAATCTTATCTTGAAGACCCAGGGTTTGAAGAATGAAAACATCAGTCAGGAAAAAGGGCAGGTTGCAAAGTGTTTCCCAACAAAAGAGTGTGTGTGATTTAGTGAGAGTATGAGTGGAATCAAAAACCCAGCAGGATTAGAGCGAAAATGGAAAAAAAGAAGGAGAATTAATAGAGGAGATAGATTAAAATAAAAAAGCAATACTCCCGAATGCAATGAAGGATGACTGGCTGAGAAATATGTAGTTTTGTCATAATACATTTTACATTTTGGAAACACTCAAAAACGTCTTTTCAAGTTTGATTTTTTTGTCTTTTGAAGTCTTTGATTTTTTTAAACAGTTTTCAAACTAAATTATTTTGGTGGACTAAAAATGCTAAAAAAAAAATACATTTTATTTATTAATGGACTGTGCCTTGTGTTAAAACATATTTTAGGAAATGTAGTGGTGTTGAAGAATTTTATGCCGAACATATTCCAAACCATTAAAAACTTCCAGTGGCATGTATTGAAATGCTGCGTGCGTTCGTCATTCATGATCTCTTTGAAATCATCATAATGTCACAATAATGTCACATTTTTAAACGTAAAAGGTAAATTTAGGCTGTCAGAATCAAAGAGTGGTCACTAGCCAATCACAGCAGAGCACTGTACTGTACTTCCCCACCCACAGGTGAGAATTTTGCAAAAAATAGAATGAATCGAGTGATTTTAAAAACACTGAAAACAATTGGTTATTTCTCTAATGGACTTTGGAAAAGTATTGATATTTTTGTCATGTGTTTGTCATATTGTCAAGTGAATTCTCAATGCATGGTCATGTTTTTTGGACTCGCTCAGCCTGTAAATATCTTCAATCACATCCACTCTCGATCTGCTACGCCACCTCTGATTCTGTCCCCAAACTAGACAGGATATGGAAGCCTTTTTTCTCTTTTGTGAAGTTTTATTTGTCCTTGTTTTGTTCTGTCTGTATGTTGTAGTCTTGCGAAAAATTGTAATAAATAACAGTTTGGTTGGTTATTGTTTTCTCTGTTGTTTTTATGTATTAATTCATAAACGGCATATTGATTTACCTCTAATAGGTGCAGACTGTCTGATGGGCGTCTACCTGCTTTTCATCGGGGCTTTTGATATCAAGTACTGCGGCGAGTACAACCGTCACGCTCAAACATGGATGGAGAGTCTTTCCTGCCAGCTGATTGGCTCTTTAGCCATGCTGTCCACCGAGGTTTCCGTCATGATGCTCACGTACATGACCTTAGAGAAGTACCTATGCATCGTTTTCCCCTTTCAGCATTACCGTGCCGGACGCAAACAGACTCTCTGCTCCCTGACCTTCATCTGGATATTGGGATTTATTATTGCCGTTATTCCGTTTTGGGACCAACAGACCTTTGGGAATTTTTACGGCCGTAATGGAGTGTGTTTCCCTCTGCACTCGGATCTGACCGAGAAACCTGGAGCCAGATGCTACTCCACAGCCATCTTCCTTGGTGAGAGCAAAGGGCGCTGGGGTGTGTAGGACACGCACTGTTAGATGTTATGGAATGGGATTGGATGTGTGTGGAATGAATCTTTGGATTAGTTATGTATAAGCTAGAACATTTTTGGATAGTTTGTTTTACGTTAACCCAAGTAATCAGAGCTAATTGTTTATTATTTCATTTACATATGCTATATTTCTACACACACACACACACACACACACAAAGTGTTTTTCCACTCTTCTGCAAATCGCATCGTCCCTTTCACAATACCCAATAGATTTTGACTTTACTGGCCAATTAGGAACAGAATTTATCTTGATCTGGAAACCAGGTACTTGTAGTTGTATTGTATAGATTCTGTACATCTTCCAACCCAAACAATGTGAGCTGAAACAAGTCTTGCGTACCACCCTGTTTTTTAATGGGTTTTGCTTCTCGATCCTCTCCGGGTTTGGTTAACCATATTTCTTGTAGACTGTTTCAATATTATTTTTATTTCCCGTCGGCCCTTTATCAATGTGCTTGGACACAGAGCTTAGTGGACAAGTTGGATTTGGACTAAAAATTGCCTCTTTTGCAATGACCCCTTGCGTCCTGACCTCCAAGGTGTCAGTAATTGTATTTCGGACATTTGTTGAGTCAGCACTCTTTCCTGTGATTGTGTAGCTTACAGAACCAGACGGAATGACCATTTAAAGGCTTTTGCAGATGTTTTTTTAGTTGATAAGAATGTGGTGCTGGGTGTGCTTGTTTAAAAATATGTTACACTTAAAATCATATATTTACATTGTATTATATAATATATTGTACAGTATATATATGCTTTTTATATACACACGTGTGTATATATATATATATATATATATATATATTACAGTATATAATATAGTTATAGTGTATAATATATAGTTATATAATTATATATACTTTAGGTGTACAGTATTATACAATACTACTTATGTATATACATATTATTAAAAAAAAAACTTGTTTAATTGTTTTTATTAGTGTGAATAATGACTCTCCTGTTGGTTTTCCTGTCAGGGCTGAATCTTCTGGCTTTCGTCATAATCGTCTTTTCCTACTCCAGTATGTTTTATTCCGTGCAGAAGACGGCGAAGTCGGCACGCCAAACAGTGTTTGATCGGGAAGTGTCTATAGCCAAGCGTTTTTTCTTCATCGTCTTCACTGACGCCATGTGCTGGATCCCCATCTTCCTGCTGAAGATCCTGTCTCTGCTGCGAGTGCAGATCGCAGGTACCGCTCACGTCCCTACACCAAACCACTTCAACAAATGTCTGCATGTTTACACAAAGTGCTTGCTGAATTCTACTCACAGCGTTAATGAGGAAGATCATTAGAGTTTCCCAATATGTTTTAGGAGAGTTGCTTTGTAAATCATTGATTGATTCTGTGCACATCCTCTGGTGTCCCACTCAGATCAGAGAAAGCGATCAATCCAGCTGCAAATATCAGTCCGTCTCTCTACATTTATCTATCCATATATCATTCGCTTAGGGTCCTTTTTTTTTTACGTATAATTTTTTCCCCCCAGTAATGTATTTTTCCTCCATCGGTTCATCTCCTTTTCGGTATAATTTTTTTTTTTATGCTTGGTTTTTCTCCACCTGTCAATCACTATTCTGCGCTCTGCATCTCTTTGTGTTTCACTCTATCTATCTCTCTCAGTTGTGAAATACTAAGACATACATTTTTTTTATAGATATACTGTATCTATAACATACTGTAAGACAATTCTAAGACTTACAAGATTGCTGTCATAAGACTATATTAAGACGTAGTATAAAAAAAAATGCATGTCTTAGTATTGTACAATTTCCTTTAAATATTAATATTGCCTTATATCTTAGTATTGCCTTTTGACATTTTTTGTATGCCTATACTAAGACTTAAGGCAATACTACGACATTAAGAAAATGTTATCATAAGGCTAAATAAATATTTTTTTATACTAGGTCTTAGTATAGCCATATGACATAGTATTGCTTTATGTCCTAATATAGCTTTATGACAATTATTTTATAGCCTTATACAAGTATAGCCTTATGACAAAATGTATTTTTATCTTAGTATAGCCATATCTTAGTCTAGCCTTAAATGTCCAAGCCATTACATTTTTTTTGTCACGGTTATACTAAGAAATGTCAATACCAAGACAAAAAAATGTTTTATTATAGCCTTATGACAAAATTCAAGTCTTAGTATTTGCCTTATGTCTTAGTATAGCCTTATGACAATGTTCTTGTGTGTCTTAGTATTGCCTTATGACAAAATTTGGGATCAATACCCGACGCTTCGAGGTTTTGATAGTCAGGCCAGTGAACTTTCCCTTATTGTCCACCCCTGGTACCTTCTCACTCTCTCTTTCGCTCATTTAAATCATCTCTCTATCTCTCGTGTCCTCTCACATCTCATTTTTTTGTTCTTCTAGTCATCCACGTCTACAGAAAACTATCCACATACAATCGGACACATGCTCCAACTATCACTTTCTTACTAAACGAAATGGGATTTTTGTGTTGACGCTTTCAGTCCTTATTTCCCACAGTGAAGTGTTTGCCATGTCAACATGTATTGTACAGTAAAGCCGCACCAGCTCCATCCCACAGAACCAACTACACGCCGCAAACCTTTCCATTAGTAGATTGCGCGAGGAGCCGAATCCAGACGTGGGATTAGACGTTGACGCCCGCGAGCAATGGCCATCACTTATCTGTCGGGAGATTCTTCACACCACGCGGATTAATGGCCGCTTTCTTTGCTGTGTTCTCTCTTCAGGTACCATCATACTGTGGGTGGTGATTTTCATCCTGCCCATAAACAGCGCCCTCAACCCCATCCTCTACTCCATCACTACCAGCGCCTTCCAGCAGAGACTCAAGCAGTGTCTGAAATACCGCTGTCGACAGACCACCTGACACACACACACACACCTTATGCAACTTCACTCACACATCGGCCTTCCGTGCACTTCTAGAATTTCCAGTTATAGACGACGGCATTGTAGACACGCTTTGGTGCATTTGTCCGCAAAACAATAAACGCATATGCAATTATCGTACTTTAAATGGTGGTGGGAATTTGGGCGGATTGGGTGGGCCGAGAGTGGGATTTAATGGTGTTTGTGTGGTAGGTAGAGAGACTGAGATGGCAGCTGCATGAAGTTTGATATACAGTAAAACATGGGTGTAAACAATGGAGATGCCCTGGATATACAATTCACACATTTATTATGCTATTTTCTTAAGAAATCGTCCTTGGTTGACTTGAGTCGACATGAAAAGCCATTGTGGAAAAAATAATTGCTATTAGGAAACTGTTCATTGATATTTAAGCGATTTCATTGGTCCACTTTTGTCCCTCATTTAATGTGTAAAATGACTGGAGGAAATAAATTCTAATTTGGTTACAGCATGTTTCCTGGCGTAGAACCTGCGGCGGTGAATCAGCTTTAGGAGAGTGGGACTTAGCGCTCCTGAATAAGCCGGGTAAGCTGAAGCTCTGATCCGCTCCAACAACACACACCTCAATGAAAAACATCCCAGACCGGCCACGTGTTTGTCCCCCCAGTGGGGCTGGAGGGAAGGTAGCCCGAAGACAAGAGAGAAAAACGAAAGTTGGACTTTACTGTAGGGCATTCTACAACTTGTGGCCAAGATGGTCAATTATTGGCCACAATTTTTCTCAATTATTAGTATTAATAACCTCATTTTATTTGTGAGTAACCTCATTTGTTGCGATTATTTGTGATGGGTCCTGTTATTATCATCAGTGCTTATTCACACGCTTGTTGCTTTTTTAACCAGTTATTTTGATAATTTCATGAGGTGGCACTCAATATTTGTCCATGACTATTTGTAATAATGTTAAACATTTATAAATATCATTAAATTTAAATTATATTTATGATATATCACGTGTGATCAATTAAATATTCTATAATTTATACATTGTTGGTTTATCTATAATCAGTCACTTTTGCAGTTGATTATTCCGCTTATCACATGATTAGTTTATATATGATCATTTTACTGCCCACTGCTATTAATGACCTCGAAACCAAATTTCTGACCTGTGATTATTTAAAATTATTCACCGTTTAGTCATTAATTGTATTTTTCCCAAAAATACATCACTATTAATTAAATTGTTAAATACACTTAATGGTGTTAATTACTTTTCAAACAAATGATTGGTTTCAAATTTACTTACTGAGAAAAGATAACAAAGAGAGCTTCCAAATTCCATCCATCCGTTTTCTGAACCGCTTTTTCCATTTCTGGGTCACATGGAGCGGGAACAAATCCCAGCAATTCTGGCCCTGAAGGCGGGACACGGACTGGATTGGGGTCAACCAATGACAGAGCAGAACACACCTACTCTCTCACTCTCTCTGTCCAGACTCTGGTTCCCACAGTCTAGAAACTTTCAGGAGAATTAGAGACCCAGAGGAAACCCGGGCAGCCACAGGGGGATTAACTCCACACAGAAACAGACATGCTGCATGAACGTGGGGAACAAGCCACGACAGGATGAAATGATAAAAAAAAAACCTCTATCATTCCCACAGCGGAATAACAACAGAGAATAATTAACATTTTGATGTGATATCGCGCCAAGAAATAATTAAAACATCAAAGTGCCTGTCAGAGCGCTGGACCACGGGGGTCCCGCCCGAATTCCACAACATGTTTGAAAGCAAGTTTTCCAATAATCAGATAGATGATAGATTGATCAGTTCATTATGTCAGTCTTCTGTCTGAGCACTTCAAACTAAACCAGCTGCCAATCAAAACCATCGTATTGTGAAGACCCCGGGTGGTCCGCAAACATGCAAGAGGCCGGTTATATTGAAGCAGCGGTATATTTAGCTCCGAGCGATGATGTCATCACCATTTACCGCTCTGAGAGGTTCATGCATCATCTGGGCTTCGGCCGATTTGGGTTTAACAAACTAAACACTACGAAAATCAAACCCCCACCCAACGCCAATGATTTCTTTTTTGCTTAAACCAGCAAGCTATCAGACAATCTATTTGCCCAATCGATCCAAGACACGAGCTGCAATCAGAACTAAAGAGAGAAAAGGAAAGAGTGTGGGATGGGAAAAGAGCAGGAGGTCAAGATTGGAGTGAATTACAATCTAACCTCCTCTATGATCTCAAGAAGAAGCTTCTGGAATACGCTATGTTCTGCTCAGTCAGTCAAATAAATCTATATTCATCCACTGTGGTATCTGTGGCGGGAGATAACACTGAAAAAGAGGCACAAAAGAACTGGAGAATTACCTGCTCTCCAAAAGACGACTTCCAAAAGTCAAACTCTGGATGGGGAAGACGCCATCGCTGTTTATTCTGCGCATGTCTCTTTAGGCGAATTAAAGTCGATCAAGTGTTTAGTGTTTCAACTTTAAAGCTTGTAACCAAAGTTGAAGCACGGTTGGCCCATTTTTGTTGGTCTCCAGAGTTTTCGAAGTCTCTACTAGAAGTTGAATCATGGTTGGGTCATTTTTGTGTGGTGTCCATTATCTCCTCGTTGGTTTCCTCTACAAAAAGCTGTAGAGTAAGTGTCCCAGTCTGGTTTCTGATTGGTTGGCCACCAATCCAGGGGGTGTGTCCCGTCTCTAGAGTTGCTGTAATTGGCTCCAGCTTCTTGTCAACCAGAAATGAGAAACACTTTTTGAGAAAAGCATCTTGAGAAAATCTATCAATCCACAAAATTGGAAAATATACATTTGAACCTGATTCAGAACAAAAGCTGCTCAGCAACTCTCTACTTTTAAGGCCATCGCTCCAGGATAAGTACACAATTACAGACCTCAACGTCAATAATAAACCTGTGGAAAAAGCAGCTTTTACGTCTCAGAGACATGACAAACCGGACAGAACCTCCGGCTATGGACTGACACGTACAATGAGCGGTTATTCCGTGTCAATCAGAGATTTTGTTGAGACGGTGAAGACGTCAACGTTGGAAAAAAAACAGCCATTTTCCAAAGATGTTTGCCAACAAAAGCTGTGACCTCAGGAGTCCTACACAACCTTGTGCCAGTAGGAGACCAACACGTCCTAGATTACCGCACGCTGCGGGAAACCTGTTAGTTGAATTAAATCTCTTTTTAGAATTGGCCAAATGTAACGGTCTTAAATAGAGACGCTGATGCTTTTCGGTGGAAAACTCCTTTATTATTGGGTTTGCAGGGAAACAAACTCGGCACGATACAGTAGAGAGAATGAAGGAATTAAATCAGCGTTAGCGGTTGGATTTAGCCACCAAACACAACGGCCAATAAAAACAAGACGGTGGAATCAGCGTTGGCATTTTAGTTGAGCGAATACTTTAAAAGGCACGAATACATTTCTATTTAATAAATAGCAATACTGACAATAAAACAATGCCCACGTGAAACGCCATCGACTGAATACTAATTGTCAAAACTTTCTCTTTAAGGCACTTTGGATGCGATTATAAAAGCGTACAAAAACACATTTTTTCGGACTATAATAAAAAATATAGAACTGGGCGGTTGAGAAAATAGAGCTCTACGACAGATGGACGGTTCATAGTCATCGCCATGGATTCCACGCAGACAATAAGTTATTCAAACTTCACAAAAGAAGTTTGCGGCATCCCAACGGCGGACGCAAATAAATAAATAGAGGATTGAGGTCAGAGAAAAATCCGCCGGAGAAAATGGTTCAGGTTGACGTCACGGATGGAAACGTGGTCAGCGGCCCGACGGGAAGTCGCGGTGGCTGCTTCTCTTTAGCTTTTAGTGTCGATTTCTGTGCAATTCCGTCGACAAATAACACGTTTAACATTAACCCTGAGAACTTATTCAGCGTCCGGCCAACTATACAGAATTTCTTTAAATGTCCATTAAGGCACAAAGTATAAACGGACGCTTGATTGGGAGTGTGTTCACATTAACTGGCGAGCGCTTATAGGCGCCTATGATATATAAATATATACATATAAACCAAATTTCCAACAACTTTCCATGTCCTTTACCGTTCATTATTAAAGCAGAACGTTCTGTTCCCTGTGACCTACACTGCCATTCTGATCTCGTACTTGAATCCTTCATCATCATTTTCTCAGTCGGTTTAAACCAAGTGTCAAACTGCTTTTCAATTCAGGCCTGGCAGATTCAGAGTTTGGTCTCGGGTCCGTGCGCTGTCAGAACCGGGAATGAGCTGCGGATTCTGGCGGCCTCCATTGCACAAAGATGACCGAACACTTTACTATACCAGTCAGGAGAGCGTCCGCTGTGAGGAAAGCACAAAACGTTCCGATTTCAGATCAACGTGTCTGTGCAGATACAGTCCGACTGTTCACAACAAACAAAGCAAGAGCGTCACACTGACAGTCTGCGGTTCAAATTAGAGTGGAATTTGTTAACTTTATATATAACTAAATAACTTTATAGTAATGAGATGAGGTGAACTCAGAACTCAACAATTTTGAAAAAGTCTTAAACTTCTACAAGTTTAAATTAGACACTAGGACTAAACCAGGAACACAAAAGACAGAGCACACAAGTGGCATACTGTAAATAATTTTTAGCTAGCAAACATTATATACAGATATATAAATAGATATATTATATCTATTTCTCTGGTTCAAACCCCCTAACATTTACAATTGTTGTGACATATATTACATTTTTTTTACCCATTTCATCAATTAATTTATTGTATACGTAATAGCACTAATTATAAAAAAAAAAAAATAATCATATATTTTTTTTAATAATCACAAATCAAAAATATACTTCTTTTAGAATAAACATTAAACTTGTTATAATTCCAAATTTCAAGTACATACATTCCTCTGGTTCGAACCCCTAACTCTTGACATAGATATACATTTTTGTCAACACCATCCGCCAATTTCTTACTGAAACTCAGGTCGTGTAAGTCCACGTACTTAAGTCAGGGTTCCTACACGTTCTGAATGATAAAATTCAAGCACTTTTCAAGTACTTTCAAGGTCCATGTTCAAGTTTTTCCAGCACCATACAGTTGTGGTAAAATTAATATTTAAAGCAATATGCCCAAATCAATGAAACATTTAGGGACAGTTTTCACTTGTAAATCTCAATTTGTAATCTCAAATGTAAAGCTCAATAAAACATCACGTTGTCAGAACGCTGTCAGTAGTAAAACTGCTGCACAACTTTCTTTGTTCGAAGTATAAATTAAGAAATATAATCAAGTTCAAGTCAAAAAAAAAAAAAAAATGCTGAGCATTTTAAAACAAAAAACAAATAGATTATTTAGATTTTTGATGTTTTGACATGATTTTGAAAAAACTGTTTTTTTTTTGTTTATTTTAAATGCTTGTTTAAATACAAATGAATACTATTATATGTTAAATACTAAATGAAATACTAAGATCTGAAAAAGTACGAAAAACTATATGAACGCATCTCAAGTTGATTAAAGTTTAGCATGAACATGGCGTCAAAGTCTCGTACGACCAAAACGTCATCACGCGTGGACCGAACAGGTGTTTTAACTCCGCCTCCGTTTGGGCCCGTCATTTATCCGGATTCCACTGTGTCATTAAATTTTCAAGCATTTTCAAGCACTTCATTTAAAATTCAAGCATTTTCAAGGCCTTGAAAACACATTATTGAAATCCAAGCATTTTCAAGGATTTCAAGAACCCTTAGGAACCCTCTTAAGTACAAGTGAAACCCTGAGTGAAACCATGTCTGAAAGAGACAAAACATGCAGCTGTTACCTTTACAAATTCTGGTTTTGGAAAAATGAAAAGGTTTGTAGGCAAAAACAAACATGGTAATTTTGACGCTCTTGCAGTGTTTGTATTTTTCATTAAAGTTGTGAATGTTCTCACCGTAGATCAGCCCTGCAGTAGTGAGTGAGCCGAGAGCGTCCCATTCCACAAGGCTCAATGTACATCCGTGATGTCAGAAGAACTGCCCGCAATCCTGCCTCCAGCTGAACGTTATCGTGATCCACAGAAGACGACACCAGAACACACACTCCCTTTGGAAGATCACTACACCAGCGTCTGAAACCACACACACACACACACACAAGCTGAAAATCAATGTCCTGTGTTTCTGGGCTTCATCAATCAGCCAAAAGCTCCACTGACCTGAGAACGATGAAGTTTCTGCGGGGATGTGGAGCCATGCTGTCCGTGATGTAATGAAACACCTCCGTGTTGTTCTCTAAAGTCTCGATGACTCGCCCGTGGAGAAGGTCTTCGTCCCAAAGGTGGCGCTCACGCAGAACACGCTGCAGGACCACCGGGGGCGGAGCCTCCATCTCAACAGACACCCGCCACAGACGAATCGGGTGTCCGTCTCCCACCTACAGAACAAAAATAAAGTCCTGTTAATGATCTTTCTGAAAATCAGTTTTCACCGCGAACATCTCAACAACCAAAAGAGCGCTTTTAAAAACGTTATTTATGTAGAGCAGTACTTTTATCAGATCCGATATGTTTACACATTAGAAAATCCCCAGCAGGCTTATTTGCATAAACATTCAAGCACATGAAAGGCATTTTGCGAACCATGTATGAAATATAAAAAGACTTTTGAAGTATTCCCACTTGCAAGAGACGAATGCGATTTCCAGAGGTAAAATAACTAGAAAGCAACCGATTCTGAGAGTATTAATTGAAGTTTACTACTAAAAAGCGACTCTTTATTTTTCTTTACACTTGTACCTTCTTATATGCCAGTTCGGTGTTGTCAGGCCCGTGGGCATGATGCCAGCCCTTACTCCGCTCAGACGCTTCCTTGAGGAGACACTGAACATTGTCCTCCAGATACGCCCTGTAATCCACAGGCTCACCCACCGCATTCACCCCGAGCCCGTGCAGAGGAAGTGGCTGGGCATCAGCCGCCACATACGAGTTTCCCGACTGTAACATCATTTCACGAGGAATCTGTGACACAGTGAGTGAAAATAATGGTCAGAACATTCAGAGCTCAAAACGTTCCATCTTCCAAGAACTCCATTTATCTCCTGCTAACACAACACAGACTGGAAAAAAATCTGTAAGACAAATACTAATTATTGTACGTGTTCAAGTGTAATGTAATAAACATGATAAAATGAACCTGAAAGAGCTTCTTGCATTCTGTGATCATGTGACTAAGACAGTTTGTGGCAGCTTTGTTTTCACTCAGGTCCTTGTGATCTGGTTTGGCTCCGCCCTTTCTTCTTATCAACCTACAAATGAATTTGGAAGTCAAACATGTTTATCAGTTACACGTTATATTTTATTATATTTTAATGTTAATTAAATATTATTGCCATCACCTCACTTTCTTTCTTACTTTAGTAATACTAAAAGTTTATAGTAATAATAACCAAAAACTCAATGATTAAAAAAAAATCATTCTGTATTTTTGGAATTTTCTTCAAGATTGAAACAAAGTAGATTTTCCTATAAAACTCTACATATTTACATGTTCATCCATTGTAAGATGGAAAAACAAACATTGTGGAAAACTAAAAAGCAAGAACATAAATATTATATACAAAACAATAGAAGATACACTGTTGTCCAAGTTACACAAAATCATGCATATACATTTTACTTGGGGACAGTTTGTAAGAAAAATTAAATTTCAGACTTGGTGATTTGATAGAAAAAAATCCAATTTGATTCCATCTTTTTTATACATATTTTTATGTATTTTGTGTGCAAAAATAATTAGATTACCGGTACTTTATTGTTTCTTATTGTCTTTTAGATTTATGGCAAACATTCTCACACACACCTAGGTGAAGCTCCATCTTTCTTTGAAGAGTTCAGATGCAGTACGGAGGGAGCGAGACAGACGGCCAAGGTCTCGGCCGTCATCTGGTTCTCCTGCGCAGAAGCGATGTCACTGAGGAAATAGAGCAGCGTCTGTAGAACCTCTCGGTTCTCATCAGGAAGCAGAATCACAGCCGCCTGCACGGCTTGCAAACGTTGCTCGGCTGGAACAACTACACACAAAGAGAAACAGAAGAGCAGCAGATATTTCATCAATAAGAATGTTTAAGATTTACGGTTTAAGTTGTTTTTTTGCCCAAAAACTCACACTGGTAAATATGAAGAAAGGTGTCTGTAAGTTTGGAGGTGAGCACGGGTTCCGGCAGATCTCTAAAGTATTGTTTAATCAGGTCAGCCACATCAAAAGCTGACTGGCCCTGGTAAGTCACATGATCAGGCGAGTTCACGTTGAGCTGCCGAAGAGTCTGGATACGAGACTTGACTCCAGATTTCCGAAATATTCCCACCTTAAAGGGAATAAGAATGGAGAAGTTGAAGACAGAGGCGGATGTCAGCTTTTCTGGTAGCTTCCTTCCAGACCTTCTCCAGGCACTGGCTGCGTAGGTGTCTCATGGCCTGCTGGATGCTCTGTGGCAGCGGCTGACCGGTCCGCTGAACATTCACTATAGGTGGAACCCCAAACACGTGCTTATCTTTGTAATCTGGAACTTTGGATCGCTTCATAAACTTGGGTACTACCCTGAAAGACAAGAAAAAATGAAAAACAATTACATAAAGATCTTTTTTTTTCTTTTACCTCAGAGGAACCATTTTGGTATTCTTGGTTTGCGTAGGATACAATTGTGCAGCATGCCAAATATCAGGAAAAAAAAAAGTTATTCTGAGAAAGTTTCTTTGTTTTATTGTTATTTGTATGGAAACCTATTCACGCCACAAAAATGCTTCCATCCTAAACTTAAAACGTACAACTTCTTGTATCAGAAATTATTATTTTTTTATTTTTTATTTTTTAAACACTCAATTGCGAGATCTAAACTCAGAATTGTGAATTTTTAATCTCAAGATTTCAACAATTGCTGGATTTGCTAGTTTATCAAGTTACATTTTTTTCTTTCTCTCCATCCTGTTACAGCTGACATACTATTGTCTGTAATTTTTACAGAGAAACTGTAATTCCACCAGAAATGTTAGTAAAGTAAAAACACAGTACATAGGCTTCCATAGATATGGAATATAGTATAGTATAGTCTTAATATAGTAAAATCAGACTTTACATTTAAAACAAATAAGAATCACATGGAAAAAAGAAATAGAAATGATAAACATTAATGAAAAGCGGTTATATGAAGCAGACAGCATTTTTTTTTGTAAGCTTAGTAAACAAAACCATTGAATATTCTTTATCTTTCATAAAAATTATCACTGTTTCTTAAAAAAATAAAGTAATTGTCTTTTTATTGATGAATCTATAGAGATCTGTCTTCCGTGTTATCTTTAGAGAATATCGTGTTATCTTTTGTCATCTACAGAACAACATCAAATTCAAACACAAGACAGACAAAAATTGGCGTTGTTAATTAATGGAGTGAGAAGATAAGACTATTTTACATGAGCTGCTACTTATATTAAATGCATTTTTAAAAGTCACATTTGTCATGTGATGAAACGTGCAAACAAGTGCAAACTACGAATAAAAAACCTCTTCATTTCCATTTAACATGTCAGTACCAACATCTCAGTGGAGACTAGTTTATCTTCTCACTTCACTGGAATCGGAATGAAGAGTCTTGTGTTAGAGAATGGAGTGATGTTAGAAAAGCGTGACCGTTCATGTGAAAGCCTCTGCAGTGATTCATTAGGCGCTGATGATCTTGACTAGGTCTTATTTTAGAGACGATCATATACATCTGAACAGACGGAATGTTCTGCTGCACTTACTGGTAAATTATATTCATATAAAGAGTAAAACGTCACATCCATGACCAGCACCAGACTGACACTCATAGTCGATGGTCAAATTTATGGTCAATATACAAATTATTCTTGTTCTGCACAGCTTCTTTATTCGACTGAAAAGCACTTTTTCATACATAAATTGAACTTGAACGTCATGTTCATCCGATAAACACAACATGACATGGTCACAGACACTAAATAATGTTGGTTTTTGGGCGGCGAGGCAGTGAAGCTCATGCCAGCTCATGCCAGCCAGTCTGTTGCTGAATGAATCAGACAGGAAGCTTAAAGGTCTGTCAGGTCTAAAGATGAAGTTCTCTCATCCAGCTGGAGCTTTAAATGGACACATGCAGATATTATAAACCGATTTATTCTCGGTCTTCGCAATGCCAAGAGAAGAAAACAGGGGAGCGTAAGAGTGTGTGTGTTGATCTGCATGAGTCTATATAAACAGAGCCGCAATTTTGGCCCTGTTGGCTCAAGAAGATATGGAATGTAATTTTCATAAGCAATAAAAAGCCAGTGGGGTAGCAGACAGAGGGAGACGCTGGCATGAACGCTATCTGTAAGCATGACCCTTGTTCTTAACTGATGGAGCCATTAAGAAACTCTTTTGGCAGGAATTAGATTCCCCGCATCAGGCCATAATCACGCGCTGAGCCAGAGGATCTTCTCACCAGTTCCAGCTGTGTTTGCTGGTGTCTGTGTGCTTCTCCAGAATGGCGGTCAGTCGTAACAGGCTGAATTTCTGCAGCAGGTTGAGCTGAGCTGCCGACTGTCGGTTGATCTCCAGAGACGCGGACGTCACGCTGGGACGATGGGAGTTCTGGAAACTGTGCCAACGCAACTTTCTGAGCAGGGGAAGAGAGGGATGAGAGGGATGAGAGGGAGTTAGCATGGAGAAAAGGATTCAAATCAATCATAGTCGGGATATTTAAATCTGCAGAAAACTGCTTGGCTGCAAAACATTGCCCAACAAAGTACATGAAAAAAAGTTTGATATGTGCATTGAAGTCAATCAGGGCTGCATAACGTATGTGAAAATGTAATATTGACCTTATGAAGGTTAAAACTACAATGTGCAATTCAGATAATAATGTAATTATTCAGAGTCGACAATCTGGGTTAATGAGCTGAAAAAAATCCCCATAAAATTAGCTAAAAGCTGCAAAATTCTTTCAAAAATTCATAATAATAAATAAATAGTTGAACAAACAGTAAAAATTGAATAAACGCAAACAACCATTCAGTTACTGAACCACTTTTCCAATTTCTAGGTCACAAGGAGCAGGAGCCACTCCCAGCTACTTTTGTTCTGAAGATCTATAACCTCGATTATTGACCAACCAATCACAGAGCACAGAATTATACAGATTCCTGGATTGTTTTTTGACTTTTTTTGTTTGAGGCCCAGTTGAGACTTCAGTGTAACGTTCAGTTGCGTGGGTTTCTTCCGGGTCTCCGGTTTCCTCCCAAAGTCTTGAAAGGGTCTATTTGGCTGTGAGATGAGACAGGTCGCGCCTAGCTCCATATTATACTCATTTTTTTTTAAATGTGTGAAACTATTAAATCTCAGCCGTGTGAGTCAGAGGGAAACAGTATAATTACCATCAGCAGACTCACATTAAACTTGACAAATTGAGTGTCACTCACAGCCAAAAGATGCTTGCTTGTTCCCCAGACCGCGCTAGAGATTCCAGATAAACGCTAACTGAACTCAATCACACACAGGCTACAATTCTCCCTGTCGAGCCTTCACTCTTACTAACCTGCTGGGCCTTGTGAGTGACGCTCCCACCCCCGAGTCCCTCCTCTCCCTCAGTCCTCCATCGCCCTCGTTCACAGAGTTCCCCGTACTATCGTAATCGCTCACTGTTGTCCCAACATCGGACATGGATTGATTGTCGTAGTTCAGGCTGCTGGGTGAAGTGGCTATGGACTGGCTCTCCGCATTGGATTGTTCCGGCTGCTGAAGGCCAAGAGAGCGGGACCACTCATCGATATTGTGTTGCAGCCCGTGCACATGCTTCAAAATCTCATCAAGATGCTGGAAGGTTTCATTTTTGCCGGGGTCGAAGGTCTCAGTGGGACTCCCAGGAGTCTCCGGAATATTATCATAAGTGCTTCCAACAGAGCTCATGGAATTCCTCCGCTTCCCGTAAGCAGGCGAGAGAAAGTCGTTGCAGCTGATGCTTCCATCCAGAGAAAGATCTCCATCCTCTCCATCTTCTCCTGGCCAGCTGATGGGATCAGAGCATTGGGAAGCCGACATCGGGCACGTACTTCCAACTGAGAGCGACTTTGGGAATGTTCCAGGCTTGTGGTCCGAGGGAAGGTGGATCACACAATCGTCTTTGCGTTGAAAGTGTTTGGGTTTCTTTGGCGTGTCCCATGTGAGCTGGTAGTCCTCCAGGTAAAGGCAAGCTCTGTGTGGCTTGTGCAGAGACGGCGTCTGGCTAACGTTGCTCCGGCATATTGTATGAGACCTCCATCCCACGTCTTTGGCAATTTTACCCTTAGGGACAGTGTCTCTTTCACAGTCCTTCTTCTTCACAGACTCTCTCCTACGTAGAAAGGATCGAGAAGGCCGTCGATTCTTTTCTCTTACAGATGGCAGTGAAGATGAAGACGCTGTGTCGTCGTTGTCTTCTTGGCTGGTTGAGACGTACAGCGAGGACAACGCGTCACCAGCTCTGACACTGCTGAAAACCTCAGGAGAAAGGGTTTCACGAGCGCTGTCTACGCTTAAACTGCTGGCGCTGAGGTCCGAGGACAGCGAGGTGATTTCCAGAAGACTGATGTCACTCAGGACGCTGTCACTACTGCCTGAAGGTCGTAAGGTCGGGCCGCTGTTTCCAGGAGAGGTGGACAGGTTGCGGAGACGGGACCATGTTTTACTCTCGCGCTGAAATGCCCAGCGTGAACTCAGCGCACAGGCATCCTCTTCCTCAGAATCCTCACTCTGCTTTAATAAAAATGTAAAAAAAACGTGGAAATTAGCTTCAGCACAAACTTGAAAAACGTATTGTAGTATCAATTTATGGAACAAACAGACAAAAAGTTTATATTATTTCTTTTTTCTTTATTTCAGCTGTTTACCAAAGTATTAAACTAAGCCAAGGCAGTTGTTTCTCCATCTTACCTGTTTACATCGGAAGTGAACCTCTAAGCTCATTGCAGCACATTTGTTCAGAGTAGTTAACCTCCTAAAAAAAAGAGAGAGAAGAACAAAGATACAAAATCAGCATTTACTAACATTTTCTGCATGAGATTCAAGGTCACAGTCATGGAAGTAAAAGAGGGATTATATCTTTCTTTAAATAAAAAAAAGAGAAAAAATTGCCTCAATGACCATTGACTTCCAATGAGTTCTCTAGAGTGTCTAGTGGAATGAATAAGTGATAACATTGTTCTAAAGAGACTGCAGACGCTGAATCCAGCAACACACTCCCGCAAAAGGAGGGTCTCAAAAAGGCAGGCAGTATTTATAAAGCTGAAATGAATTTTGTTTAAACTGACACAAGGATGAGCCAGGCCTCCATTCTCATCCAACACAAAAACAACGATGCTCCATTGAAGGGCAGGAGATTCCAGACATCTCAAGGCTGCCTTCTGGAAGCTTCTGCCGTTTTCACACACTGAATCTCTTTTTTTATTATTCATGTTTGTATGGGTTGAAGTCTGAAGAACTTAACCCTCAAAATTGTTTAATGAAAAATATAGTCAATTTTTACTGAGAAAGTTCCTTAATATTCAAAGTTTGATGAAACGAACAAGTCACTCTACTGCTTGTCTCCTTGCACTGGCTACCAGTTGCTGTTTAGATTAGGATCAAATAATTAACTTTAGCATTAAATAATAATAATAATAATAATTCATTCAATGTTTTATTTATTGGCGCCTTTCACAACACTCAAGGTCGCCTTACAGAAACACAACAACATTCACACACACACCAATTGCCCGGTGAAATAGCGGCAGCCAATCTGCGCCAGCGGCATACACACCACACACGCTCACAAATTCACACGGCCAGATTAACCTGAAATGCATGTTTTTCGCATTTATTTCTGCTGGGCCTTTTCGCATTTCACTCCTGGTCTTGCACCATCCCACCTCTTTTATTCTACCTCACGTTCTTTACGTTAAGAGAACTTATCTATGTTAAGAGAACTTATCTATGTTAAGAGAACGCTTATTAGCTCTTCTGTAAAGTCTCTTATGAGATCGTTCTGCCATTCAGATGCTCTCTGATCACGGACTTATCCATTCCAACTAGAATACCAACCACTTTGTCAAAAATCTCTCAAGAATTAAAAATAGATTAGACTTCATTAATCCCACAAGGGAGAATTTCCTAAGTAAAAACCCTATCTTTGTATTCACGGACTGATGCTTTTCTGTCAAGTGTGTTTCTTTGATATATCAGTGTGTAGATCAGTTACAGTTTCCTTTTAAGACAAATTGCTTTTAATCCTCGTGGTTTTGGAAAAATAGTTCAAAGTCACTTAGGATAAAAGTCTCTGCCATAGACTGTAAAGAATAAAATATTTCATGAATAATATAGTACATATATGATCTCATCATAATATCATAGAACTTTCCTTATAATTATTCAATCCGATTGGCTGATTAACTATTTGAGCCCCCCAGTCACAACTTGCATCTATAATTCTTTCCAATACTCATTTTGCGGGGTTTTGTTTTTGCTTATTATCTTGTCATTATTCTATTTGCCCTGAGAATCACCATCACCAGTGCATCTCGACCCTGCATCCGGTGCAGACATGCTGTCTGCGTTACTGTCTGTCTAGTCAGATGATGCTGTGAATTGCATCAGCAGCAGGTTTTGACAGTGATGAATCCATCATCACGCGCTTTCATTATGGAATGATTTGAACTTGACGGCACTTTTGTTATCAGTGGAGAAACAATCATCACCATGTGATTATCGGGATGATCGGCGTGGTTGCGGTTAAAGTGCGGGACCACGTAAGAGCTACTCACATCCTCCGCCTTCATTACGCAACTCGACGCCTCTAGTTTGTTCATTCCTGCTGCAGGATGAATGATTTTGGAGTCTTTCGCTCAGCATAATTTAATTATGAAAATGACACAGTGAGAGAGGAAAATTCATTTTGAATTCATTCATCTTACGGAATAATGAGAGAACACACACACACAGTTTGGACTGATGTATTCGACTTGCACCAATAGTCAAAGGATTTCTGCAGCACACACACACACACACACACACTGTTTGCCGATATTGCCACAGGATTTTGTTGAACATTATGCTTTTTCTGCATGACAGGCCGCGGATAATCCTAGAGAACACAGACGCGCTGTGAGCTTTGCATGGAACTGGTTTGACAGATAAAATAAAGGAAGATTGTGAGTTTGTTTGCGTGTCTGGGACTATTTTCAGCCAACGATTCACTGTGAATAATAACTGGAGGGACGACAAAAAAGTAAAGACAACAGACACTCAAGCGCACAATTAACAGCACAAATCAATAAAAAAAAACGAGGCAGCCATTTGCCTGGAGGCGACGGCACGGCTTCGGCTTTTAAAAATAAAGAAGTTTCACTCTTGATTTTGTCAGCACTTTAATCAAACGTTAAGGAATATATGAATTTTAAAGGCGCCTTTTATTCTAGCAGGAACTGGTAAAACTAAATCCAAGCTCTTGTGTTTGATTCCCTAATAAACTTAAATGCATATTCTATTAAAAGTAATTAAAAATCAGGTCATCTAAAGAAGCAGCAGTGTGAGAAAGCATTACTGTTTTAACTGCAACCTGATGGGAAACGATCAGGGGTCTGAAGACCACGTCTGCAATCCAATCCAAACTATTTCCAACATTTACACTCGGATCCTCAGTCACAGTTCTGTGGATTCCTAGACATGTTTTTAATTAAGATGGACGCCCTGGGTGAAAGAGTGGAAGTGGAGAAATATCAGAGCTTCAGACTGCTTTCCAAACAGCTGACTGACAGCAGGACGCTTCACCTCGACATTTCACCAAACCTGGCACGGTCTCATCATAAAGCTATTTGGCAGGACACAGTTGGCAAGGCGGGCACCGCATGAAGCCGCTGGACACACGGAAAAGCAGGGATTTTTGGAAGAGAGATGAATAGATCAACTCATCAGCAGACTTGTGCGCGAGGGACGTCATTCACGCCATCGGAAAAATCTACAATAAAAGATTCACTTCATGTTGCTGCCTTAAATAACACTGATTCCACAACATTAAGAATGTATATAATAATAAAAACATGATTTTTTTTTGTATCATTTTTTTAAACCAAACTTGAAAAATGTGGTCTTATTCCATTTTTTACAGAATTTAATGATTTATTCCAAGAGTTTATCAAGCCATCCAAGGACACTAAATGAAATTACAGGGTTTTTTTTTCAGTAAAATTCAAAATAATTTAAATTATTGTGTCTGTTTTTATCTGACTTTTAAGTCTCATTCATGTTTAGACATTTAACAGATATTTATGAAACTTTGTTCTGCATAAGGACATGAAATAATATATTCGTAATATTTTTCACCCTAATATTAATCACAATTAATAAACAATTTTATAGTCCTGAAAATGTAGTTCAATTGACATTATGACATAATCAGAAATACTGGGGGAAAAAAAAGTTCTGTATTTCACTACTGCAATTTGTTCTTCATCGCTACTTTGAGAGTGTAAAATGTGTAACATGTATTTTCGATATCTGTTTACACCAGCCTTGCATTTCTACTCAGTCTGAGAGAAAAAGCACATCCCCATTTTGTCCATTCCTCTCTCGGCCAGTCTAATTTTCTCCTTTCATTTTATTTGCCATCTTGGAGAAAAGGTCATCCACTCCAGCATGACTTCGCGGGTCTGACCGGTTTAAATCATCCATTCCACATGGAAAGATGAAAAGGGTGAAACTGAAACCACGAGGTAAAGCGCATCCCGGCCTCACCAGCACAGTGATTAGAGACGGATGCGGGAAGATTGTACAAACAGAGCGTTGTCCTCCCATGGCATTTCACTTGGAATTGTCCCTGTGAAAGCCTTAAAATAATAATAATAATAATAATAATAATAATGACTTTGAATCATTTTCCCGCAGCAAACGTGGCAGGTGTAATCAGGAAAGTGACAAGATGAGGGATTCTTCATCAGGCCGGTGGGAATTAAAGTGATCTTAAATGAAAAGGCTTTATTTCTCACCTGCATAAGGCCTTGAGGGAATCCTGATCCAGAAACTCGTGGTCTCGCCGCACAGCCGAGATCTCAATGGGGAACAGGGAAGCTGGGAAAAGACAGAGACACAACACCTAATGAACCCATTGACGTCTATAATTAGGCTAATTAAGACAGACTTAAACCGAGCGTAACATTTAAACCAGAGGTCAGGGAAAACGAAGAGGAAAACCACATTAATCAGACAAAAGTCACAGGACAGCTCAACATTCACCCACTTAACCAAATGCCAAAAGAAGTGTGGGACGAAGGCTATAAAAGAAAATCGGAGACCAAAGTGTTTGGCGTGTTTACTTACAGTATCATGTCTTATAGCCATTCACGCACTAAACAATAGGGGACTTTTGGAAACAACAGAGAGGTTTTCTGCCGAGAAAAGCGTGTGTATCCCCTGCTGCGGTGTCCCATTTCCAGCTTTTGTTTCCACCTCCTTCCCCTCGGAGATGCAGGTCTCGGTAAAGTCAGTACTGCAGGAACACTGGCTAATGAACAGCTCACAGGAACACGGCCCAACCCAGTCAATATGAAGCCAAGGCAGACTACTTCTACTCTGGGTTCACTTTAAAACCTCACCAATCGGCTCTTCCATTCAAGTAGTTGAGAACTGGGCTGGTATGTTACGATTATAACAAATTTAAATCTTGATTTCACTCATATGTATCAGAGCTTTTATATCATACAGCTATCCTTCAATATTCTGATCTGCGTTTCCATTTCAGGTTCAAGAGGAGCTAGAGCCAATCCCAGCAACACTAGGTCTGAAGGCAGGACACACCCTGGACTTTGCTGGCCAACCAATCACAGAACAGGACACACAAGGCCCAACCCATCAATGTAAAGCCAAGGCAGACTACTTCTACTCTGTATTCACTTTATAGTCTCACCAATCAGCTCTTCCATTCAAGTTGTTGGAGACTTGGGCTAGTATTTTACGATTATTAAACTTTTAATAGTTAAATTTTACCCATATTTATATTTATACGAAGCTTTTATATTATACAGCCATCGTTCAATATTCTGATTCGATTTTCCATTTCAGGGTCGAGAGGAGCTAGAGCCAAACGCTGCAACACTAGATCTGAAGGCAGGACACACCCTGGACTTTGCTGGCTAACCAATCACAGAGCAGGACACACCTTCTCACTCCTACTCTGATCCATTTTCCAGACTGATTCTAATGAACATATGCTTTCTGACTGAGGGATCAAACCGGAGACCTGGAGGAAAGCAACAAAAGCACGTAAAGACCCCGACCAGGCCTTAAACTTGAGTGTAGAACGAGTCCTCTTTTCTGTAAGACAACAGCACTATTGTATGCCCACCGTCCCGTCCTTTTATTGATTGAAGCTACTAAACAATAGTTTACACGTTAACACTTTAATATATTTTTGTTTTACTTAAAACCTCAATTATGAGCATCATTGTGTTAGCAACACCAAAGATGTGGGCTCAGCTCCAAGAAATTTTTTTTTCATCATTTGTCTGCATATTAAACATCGCTTTGCATAAAAGTGTCATCATAAAACATCATTGTAAGGCAAATAATAGAAATGTACACAGTGCTAATTCTTAGAGAACTTTCAAATAATTATTTAATTGATTAAAAATTGGAAATTATCAATATTATAGGAACTGTTTTAAACGCTTGCTTCTTGTTTCTGATCAACAAGTGTTTGCTGTCGTTATCTGCCGAGTCCCAGCAATCGCAAAGTTGATTCAAAACGACTCGGCCCGTTCAAATATGAATCCGCTTGATCCTGGACATCATCAGACAATGAGACCATTGAAAATATAGTCACTGACACGCACCGGCTCCTCTTAATCCCGTGATCACACGTCAAATATGTACTACATCTCTTTCATCTTCCTTCAAAGTCGTTTCTTGTAAAGCTTCAAGTGGCATGTGTTGGTTTTTGCGCTAAAAACATTCAATAAAGGGATCTACAGCGCAAACAGGAGGAGGGTTTGGGGCGACAGTCGCATCATTAATTCAGCACGTCCTGGTTCCCGTCATAAGCGATGCAGGTCAGGGCAGCAGGAAAACGCAGCGTTCTGTCGGAGGAAGTCAAACACATGACAGGTGCTTGTCAGGCTGTTCCGGTGAAACGTGAATGTTGCTGCATTCATTCTGCAGCAGATTTTGTCCCGCCATGACACCTAAATGTGCAATTAAAATTTTGGAAGGATTTGTGATGAAATACACTGTAGTAGACGTTTTAATCAGTCCTCTGAGATGAGAAACGTCGTTAAAGAAGCACAGCTATCGGGAGAAAAAGGTAGAGCGTAGAACATTTCCGGCTGATTGTCCCCGTTTAACAACCTTAAAACTGAAGATGAGGCAAAGCCATTCTCAGGGTCAGGCATTACTAATTGCACTTCCAACTCGCTTCACCACAGCCTGTTGCTGGACGTTATGGCCAGATTAACGATAGACCCAGTCCCTTTGGGATTTCACTTTCAGTTGTAAAAATAAAAATAAAATAGAAAGAAATATATTTAGGGCCTGATCCGTTTCGCAAACCAATACTTTTACTTGTGGTTGGCCCTTTCAAGACCAATAAATCCAAGATGTGTTCAGAAACAAATCCGAACATGAAATTTAAATATATGACTTTTT
This sequence comes from Paedocypris micromegethes, assembly GCA_028031935.1. Lineage (NCBI taxonomy): Eukaryota > Metazoa > Chordata > Actinopteri > Cypriniformes > Paedocypris > Paedocypris micromegethes. The sequence goes on from CM051493.1 coordinate 3,966,621, forward strand.
ATTGATTTTGCTTTCATTTGATTCTGACGTCATCAGACGTGTTTGTATTTGCCTGTGGGTTAGTTCACACTAATAACTACGCGTCTGAATGTGAGCGATATCTGACTGCAACATGGAATCAATTCAGCTTCTTTCATGAAGGAAAGTAGATGAAAATAGATCACAGTTAGTGACGTCTGTGACGACATCTTTCACGTCGCTCTCTGGGTTTGCAATTTTCCCTTTCGGTTGAAAAATGCTAGTAATGTATTGTGGAGATGCGATCAAACAAACACAAAAACGGAATTTGTAAACTGTTGTGTCGGTAAAATATTGCAGTTCAATGAAAATAGCTCTTGTATTGGTCTCTATTAACTTGAAGTATAAGGGAGGAGTGAGTAATCTACATCTCTAGATGAGGATAATTTGAGAAATTATGAGAGCTTTTTATTTTGTTTTTTCTAATGTCTGAGAAGAGAGAGGTCAATGAAAACAGCAGAAAACGGTTTGGAAGATTTGGATTACCTTCATAAAGCTGGGCATACTGGGGAAACCCTGCTGCTCTCAGCCACTCACAGGCTTCCTTTGCCTCCAGCTCTGAAAGAAAAAGAGAGAGAGAGAGAGATGTGTATTAATAAATTGAATCATACGATGTTTATTATCGTTTCCGGAAACTTAATATCAGGAAATTTAAGAATGCTTTGATTTGAAAACAAAAATCATGTTCTCACTCTTTACACCCATCTTAGCAAAAATCTGATCCAGTTATGATTTAATTAAACGTATCATTATAGGGAAATAAAGACAATTAAAAAATGATTCTCACTATGTTGACATAATCTAGCTATTATTTGATACCGTTTCTTTTATTATGTTTATTTAGCAGTCACACAGAAGCTTGCATTTCTCTTTGCAAAGATAACACGAGATGCAATAGAATACATGTGTCAGTATGTTCCTCTGTAATGAAAAAAATGTAAGATAAGACAGCCAGACAATGCTCAATTGACAAAAAGAGAAAAAAAAAAAAAAAATCTCAGGGTCACCATGGAAACTTTGCCTTGTGCAGTTAATGCTGAACTTGGAACCCAGATATAAAAATAAATAAAAATAATCAATATTCACAACATATAACAAGTTTTTGTCGAGTGGTGTATCTAGTTGATTGTTAAAATCTTCAATTAAACAGTTGCGATTTTTTATCCCGTCAACAAAGCAAATGTCAGCGTCAATCTAGAGCGAACCTGATATCATTATCAGTCACCCTTATCTTTTGAAACACCAGAAGTGATAGATTTGATCAAATATACGAAAGAGTAAAACAGACAAAAGAGAAAGAAGGGTAAAGAGAGTGAGTGAGAATGATGAAATACAAGAATGAGATTAAGAAAGAAGAAAAAGTGGAAAGTTTGGGATAACATACACAGTGAGTGAGTGAGAGTGAGAGATAAAGGAAAGTGTGAAAAGAGTGGATGGTCTAAAAATAAATAATAGGAAAAGAGTGAGATTTGAGAGAAAGAAAAATTAGAATAGGATAGATTGAAGTAAAGTGAGAATGAGAGGAAGATGGAGGGAAAAAGACAAACTGAGGGAGAGTATGAAAAGAGTGGAGGGTGGTGGAAGTTAAAAAGGAAATGAGTTTGAATGAGGGAGGGAGAGGAGAGAGATAAGGAGATAGATTCAAGTAAAGTGAAAATTTTGGCTGAGGAATAGTGATAGAAAATAAGTGATAGAGAGAGAGAGAGAGAGAGAGAGAGAGAGAGAGAGAGAGAGAGAGAGAGAGAGAGAGAGAGACAGTGAAAAGGAGATTAAGATAGATTTGAGGAAGAGTGAGAGAGGATGAGGGAGATGCAGAATGAGAGTGGGAGGGGGGTAAAAGAAAAGAAGTATGAGTGAGATAGAAAAAGAAGATGTGAGTGAGTAATTCCCTCAAGATTTCAATCACGCAATTAAAATTCCAGGGTCTCCATATCCTTACCTCCTTCACACAGAGAACCAAGCTCAGATTGACTGAGAACTGGCAAAAATTGACCACTCAGTTAAAAAATGTATAACTATTAATTATTCAGTGTGCAAAAAAATGGATTGATAGAAATCCTCAATCAAAGAAGACGTAAAAGAGTTCTTAATTAAACAGTGATGAGGTTTCAAGAACCATAAATGGATGTTTACTTAAATGTGCAATATGCAAATGATAATTCACGCGCATTCAACAAAACCAATTAACCTGTGAATGCAGCTGCTGAAAGGCAAAATACATTCTCTTTGCTCAGCTTGAATAACAATAATTATTACGCGGGAAAAATTAGCATAACATTTCCGAGCTTGAACCCTCATCACTCGGAACACTAGCCAATGACATCACAGCACGAGGCGAGTCATATTTAATGACAGAATAACCCTGTCAATCAATACAAGAGCTGCAGCGTCGACCTGTCACACCGCCATAAATAAGAAAAAGCAACCATTTCACCAGCTTAAATGTGTGTGAACTGAATAGAAAAATCTTATCGGGAGCTTTGTTAGAAACAGTGGCATTATTTTCATATGCAGAATATGACTTAGCCGTCAGTCAGCGGGACTTCCATTCTCAGCCCTATTTATCAACTAGGCGGAATATGGTAAAAGGCCGTCAAGATGCTGTCTGCTTTATTGAACAATAGTCATCTGATGGAAATGTATTTGGCCATTTACATATATCTCCTGAAGCGGAGTTTTAAAATAGGCGGAGGACAGAAAACACAACACACAAGAAGTCGGTAACTTTTCAGTTATCTTAAAAACACATTATCCAACGCAAATGACAAATTAGTGGCCAACAAATAATAAAACAGAAGAAATGCCATTTTAAAATTAAACATAAAATTTTACTTTTATTACTTTTTACTTTTACTAACGTAAGCCTGTGGTTTTAAAAGATTTAAATAGTTCACAAAATATTTGTGAGTACATTTTATGAAAATAGCATTAGTAGTAATATTGCCTTAAAATAAATACATTGGGAATTACGGTAATTTCTCAGGAATTCACTTGGGTCAGCAAGAATAACATTTTTGATGGACAATGAAATTAATAAAAGAATTAAACTACTTAACCTCTAGTCAGGCTCTTGAAAGCATTTTAAAAATATTTCCACTTATGCGCTATGCTGTATAATTACAAAAGCAACGATAAACATATTGCAAGAAAAGAGAACCTGATTTTCTGTGCATTAACAAAACACGGAAGTCTTCCATGTCAAGTTACTTCCTAACACGATTCCAACAGATGGGACAACAGCAGTATATCGATGCGTGCGTGTACATGACCAAGACCAGTCGTGTACACACACACACTGTTCATTCTTATGATCAGATCAGCTTCAACCGTTTCCTGTCTCTCCGAGTTCAACCCCAGAAACATTCCAGAACTCCCAGACTCCCAGCAGTGGCGCGGCTTCCCTCTCTCGCCATCAAAACTCATTAACAAATACTTTAAAATATATATATATAAATATATATATATATATAGCCCACATTTTACTATATACATAAATATAGCAACTATATAATGACAGAAATATTGATAATATAATATTGAACAACCCCATGATATAAAAAAAAAATTGGCAGGGAAGAGACGCAATCCCACAATCCTGCAGTGGTCTCCAGAAAGGTGGAAAGCCCCCAAGTAAAGCGTTCCTTTCTTCCTCTATGCTCCACTGACCCTCCTGCTCTTTTCCTCTTTCAAACCCCTCCCGCTTCTCTGTTCAATAAACAGGAAGTCAAAACCAGCACTTGTATTAAAATGGTGAAATAAAGGGATTGAGTGGGGAGCATCCTGAGGTGGAGCATCCTGAGTCACCATCATGCCGAACAATTATGTGATCCTTCTCAGAAATCCCTCATGATGAAGACCAGTTTCTTTCTTTCAATTGACTAGTTATTTTTACAAAATTGTGTACAGCCTGATTGGCCAAAGTCAATTCATCTGATTGTACAGGAAGTATTACAGGACATCATTATAAACAGTCGGTTTCTCCAAATTAAACCACAGCTTAATCGGACCAGCTTATGTGGGCCACATTCTAAAGTGACAAAACACTTTGTATTACATATGCAGAATATTGTTCGCTTGTTCGAAACTAAATTCTGCTTAACTGGGTCAAAGAACAAGAAAAAAGTACTACGGTTGGCTCAAGTAAAGTCTGTGAACAATTCACACAAAATGAACAAATCATTCCACGTTCAACAAAGTCTTGAAGGAATTGATTTGACTAGTGTAAACCCAGCAAGATTTTGACTTGCAAATTAAAGATGTGTTGAAAATGTGTTGAAAATGTTTGCTATAGGGTTTCTTTACCAGTCTTGTGTCTGTCATGTTGGTCTTATGCTGCAGTTGTCAAAGAGCTGCACAGTGAAATCGAGAACAGAAATATCTTGGAAACGTGTCATTAATAGTGACTGCTTCTTGACAATTCAAGTAACACTGAGAATGGCGGGGAAAAACTGGATGAATTCCTTTCGCACAAAATGACATTTTTTATGTGAATGATTCTTTTTGTAAAAATCCATAACTTTTCATACACACACACACCCGACTGACAACATATTTCTTTTTGAGAAACAAGATTCAGTGTTTGAATGAAACCTTTAAACGCATTTCCTCTCATGGCGCCTACATGTTACGTGTGCTGTCAGTAATTTTATCAATTGTATGATGGAGCCGTTGACAATCGTACTTTGTGGACAGCAGCTTTTAAAACGTCAGCTCTCCTACATTGTATTTAGTTTTTCCACCGTTTTCAAAAAAGCAGAATCTTTAAAAAAAAAAAAAGTGGTGCGTCTTCGCTAAAGCATCATTTTAATTGCGTTGATCTGACTATCTAAAAATGAGGAATACGTCCAACACAAGGATGAAAACACACTAAACTGCTTCAAGTTGTTTCCAGCTTTGACTGCAGCAGTTGGAACAAAACTTTGCACGGTTCAAAAACCTAAAATGAACCTGAATCAAGAAGCGAAAGAGGTGTGTGCAGGTTCTCCAGATGAATTACACAATTAACCACAAGAGTCATTAGAAGTGAAACGCTGAGAAAACACTATGCAAGTGCAACAGCTTACTGTACAGATAAAGAACACTCACTAGATCTAAAACTTCATAAACAGACGCTTTCCATTTTAAGTAGGTAGATCGTTTCAACTTCTGCTCTGACTTGAAAAAGCCAGATCAACCCTGATCAACAGATGTCTACTGTGAAATGACACGCATATGACACGCTTAGGAGGCTTTGTGTCAAGTTCAAAGCAGATTGAAATGGCCCATCACTCTACAATACTACATATGGTACCTTGCGAAATACCACGAAATATCGTTTAACCTTTAATTATACCTAAATGGTACAGTTCTTATGCAGACTTCTTTTTGACTACAACTCCATTAACACGTGTGATGAACACTTCTAACAGATTCCCACTATTGCTATTGGCAACATGGCTTGAAGTTCATCTCCGCAGTGCTATCTAGCAGACATGTCTACCACGGCTCGGAGCTAAATACAGCTCTTCTGAGAATAATGACAGAGTGTCCGTGTGGATCAGGATTCCTCTCACAGCTGCTTTAAGAGCTGTGCTTGATCTTTTACAGCATTCAACAGGGTCTCAGTGTGGTGAAAGAACTCTGGATAACATAGAATTAACCGTGCGCCCTCTGGTTAATTCCAGAAAAAAAAAAAAGAAAAAAAAAACACCGTCAGGCAGATGAGTGATAATTTACTGACATATTGATACTGTGAAAACAGTTTAATCAAAGTAACATTTTCAATAACGGGCTCTTTGTTATGTAGCAGCTCATGTTGATAATGAATGCGTTCGCACATAATGTTACAATACCGACCCCTGAGAGCGTCAATACACTCCCAAGATGTTCTGCTAAACAGTTGAGACGGCATCAGTAAAGAAAGATCGCCGCAGTTAAGCCAATAACCCAATTTCCAGCAGGCCCATAATCTGTTTTTTTAATCGATTTTCTAAAGCTATTACTCGACTTCACACAATCAAGAGGAAAGTTGCCCTTAAAAAGAAGAAACAAAATAGTGTGTGTGTGTGTGTGTGTCATGCATCCATATCTGTATATAATGCCTGTATGTGTATGTTATATAAATATGCAAATAATATAGAAAAAAAAGAAGTGCTAATTGGGTGAATTAAAGCAGCCTTCGTCGAGACATGGATTCTAAAACGTGAACTTTTGAATATGATGATCATAAGCAGTCATAACCGAAGAAAGTCAGGCTGTTGAAGAGTGTGTGACGTGCGTTTGTCCCTTCAGGGCTTTCAGTGAAACACACATGTGTTACGTGTCAGAGGCTTGTCAGCTTTAGGAGGATAGTGTCATCACTCAGGGTCTGACACAGATTGTGTGACACATTTTAAAACTTAAAAAAAGGTTGATTTTTCAAATGTAAGGCCTTGGTTTGGAAGATGAATGTGGCTTTGCGTTCGCTGAGTGTTTGATACCAGAACTATATGGTTCATGACGGTGATGGACACAAAAACGGTTCACGTTTTTTTTTTTTTTTTTTTTTTTTTTTAAATAGTACATTTGCATCATGTAAAGACAGTGACACAACATCAAAACTGAAAGTTAATTTGATGCTTCCACTAACATGGAATCGTCAGGAGCTTCACATTTAGCATTTTAACATTTTTCTCTTTAGTTTGTTGTCACAAACACAATTTTCTCTCAACACAAAATCAATAGCTTTGGGGATTGTTTCTATATTCACACCTCGCTTGAGTTCTGACAGGATTTTTCTGGAAGAGAAACAATCAAACAAGACAGAATAATCATTAAGCATAAAACATTCCAACTCTGGTTATTATTTTGTCCAATGGATTTACTTGAAAAGTTAAGTGCAATATAAATCAAATGTATTATTATTCAATTCCCTCATTATCAGATCACACATATGCAGAAAACTACTAACCTAAAAGCTAAGATTAGTGTAAAAGAGCCTTAAAATCCAAAAATCAGAGTAAGCACACCACGATTAATATGATAGCAACCCACCCATGCTGCCAAAGCCCCAAACCGCACACAGAGCGGGTGAGAGTGATTTCCCATAATCCCGCCTAATCCATGTTGCATGAACACAATACACCAGAATTAGAATGAGATGTATTTACAGCCCAAAAAAACCTAAAGCACAATAGGGGAAAAGCCTAAATGACTCTGATTGGCTGATTGAAGTCAAAAGATAAGAGGAAAACCAATCTGAGAGCTCTTTATCTGAGAGCCTGTAGTGCAAAATCCATGTGAATTGCCACATTTTTGGACTATATTGCACATGTAAAATCCTAAACATGTTTATAAATTAACAGTTTACCAGATTATATATAATAGGGAAAACAATGCTTCTTATATGTGAACAAAACAGATTACAAAAGGTGCTTTCATGGTGCGTCTTTTAGTCCGAAAAAATATGTTAATTCTAAGATTATTTTAACAATGCTGTTTGAAAAATTATAAAACACAAATAGTTTTATAATAGCCCAAGTTAAAGCCATGAAATTAAATTAGCCCGAGAAAGCCACGTTTACATCCATTTCACCCTATTCACATTTCCTACATCTCACAATAGAAATACAGTATATTATTAACAGTCCCTGCCAGTTTTTAAAACACTACTTAAAACCTGTTTGTTTTCTATGGCTTTTAACACTCCTTGAGTTTTCTGGCTTACTCCGTTTATACGATTGACAATTATAGAATGTTTAGGTTTTTATCTTGCTTTAAAGTTTATTTTATTTAGAGTTTATTTATATCTCTTTGGTAGATTCATAAATTGACCAAATGTTTCATCGGTATATGAATATTATAAAGAATAGGAAAAAACTTACTGTCTATTATAATCCATGATTTAATGAATATGATCCAAAATGATTTACCTGCTGCTTACAGCTTATCAAGATGCACAACTAATAACTGAAACATATTTTTTTCAATGACGCCATACACTTTCAGGAAGACTCCAGTAGTTAAAGCTCTATTAAGCAGATCATGAGGTCCTACACTTTTCGAGAGCTTGAGAACATTTCAGATAATTCTATGACGCCTTTGTACTTCAGACAAAGGGAAGGGTCATGGTGCATTGCTCAAAAGTGACAGCATGTTCTTGAAGCGATGCTGTGCATGTGTGAGAAGCCTCTGTGTGTTTCTGAAAAGTCTCTGTGTTCCGAAACATCAAGCCACTCGTGTCTGAAGAACCCCTGTGTTCCGCAGAAGAGCGTCTGCTTTTCTACAGAAGTCTCCCCTCTTTTCAAAGAACACTTGATCACGCCATCTACTGCCTGGGTCTATTATCCAAAGTGACTTGAATCGAAGCTTTACCTGCGACTGAACAGCCAATCTGAACCAAGGTGATTCTGTACGGTTTCGTTGAGCTTCATTCGTTTACGCATTTAAGCTTGATGATGTTTGTCTCTTCTCATCTTTCTCTCTTTGGATCCGTTTGTAAGCGTCAAGTTAAACAGCTTAAGCCATTTAAAGCATCTGCTGGATGAATCAATGGCATCTTAGGAGAGTGTGTGAGTGTGTGTGTGTGTGTGTGTGTGTTTTCTGAGCTCTAGCGGCGTGTGTTTGTCTGAATACAGCTCATTGTTCCCAGTGGTTCTTTGGCTTCAGAGTCCACCTCCGCTTACGCCACTCACACTTTTCTTCATCCACCCAGTTCTGAATTCCAGTATTCTGGTGAAGTTATCTTTCCAATTACCCACGAAACAAACCTACATATGATTAACATTCCTCTGTTAGGGCTCAAAGGCCTGACTCATAAGTCGAAGCGTGTAGCCAGTAAAACACACCGGTTTAAACGTTTTAACAACGACATTTTAAACTTTCATACCAATTGGAATCAGCAACGTTCTTGGATTTACACATCATTTGAATCCACTTTAAAGTCGAATGTGACAACTCACCATGACCCATACGATTCTGCGTAGGTGACGCCTCCATTCTGATGGCTTATATTCCAGCCCTTCCAAAAGAAATGAAACGACATAAAAGAAATCTACACGCGCCATCAGGGTGGCAAACGCATGGCGAGCGCTGCCACATCTCTAGATTTAACTAGAAACATGAGGGCTTTGGGAATCCAACCCGGGAACTGGAAAGCCAACGTTTAGTCTAACTTCCTCTAAACTGCGAAGTAAGATCTGCTCCAGTGTGACAATCTCTTGAGGGGGTGGGGGTCCGGCCCTTCCTGCCCACCCACTCAACCCGCTTACACCATCTGGTTTCTAAGACCAAATGTTCTACCCGCAGAAACTCCACCTCCATGTAGCAGCTCCACGTCTGTGTCCCGACATGCTCGACAAGCTGAAGCTGAAGGTAATCCAGCGCTCTGTCATTAGTCGTTTAAGGCTGGATTAAGTTTCACCCTAAGGAACTTTAGGTGCTTCATAAAGTTCTTCAGATGGGTGAGGTAATGTGCCCACGCGCCCAGCTGCACTTCTAACAACTGTCGTTTGGGCGTTATTGCCTGATACAGTCATAGTCGCGGTTTAGTGTCATTGAGGTCATTCAAAGTCTTAAACTTGATAATTGTAATTGCTAAATTGTAAAACTTTATTGTTATCAAATATTTTTTACTCAAAATTTGTGTGTTCAAAAAAATGTCCCCAAAATTGTGATTGTTTAGATGTGTAAGCCACAAAGTCATGGTCACACACTTTAAACTTGCAACATATTTATAAAAGTGAAAGTTGCAAACAGCAGAGACACTTTTTCAAGCAGCTAAAAAAATGTTCTGGTTTGAAGCGTTACACATGTGAAAAAATTGTGTTTCAAACAAAGTTGGTCATTGGTGTGTGTAAGCGTTTGGTGTCCAAATTAATCAAAACAATCCAAATTAATTAATCTAATTATTATTATTATTAGTAGTAGTAGTACTAGTATTAGTATTATTAGTAACATGAACATGTGGTAATAATGACATTGTTCTGTTATGTAATGTGATGTATCAATACCTAATAATTATGTCTGTGAGAGAAGACATAGAGTGAAGCTGAAATAAAAAAAGAAGACAAATTCCAGCCTTCAGTTAAAAAAAAAAATTATTATTAACAGAAAATCTCATAATGCACTTCTGGCCTGCTGCTTTGAAACCTTGTTAGTCATTATAGCCATCAATGTAAAAAAAAAAAAAAAAAAAAAAAAAAAAAAAATCTCCTGGTGATAAAGTGTAATCCAAACAATAAAACTCCAATCTGACTTCCAAATTGATTCAAGGACTTAGTCAAAGAGAATTATTCGCAATAAAATGTATTGAAACGGAATAAAGAACTATTTTATCAGGGTGTCCAAGACGTTTTGTTTGGATGAAATTCCAAACCATCATTACAGTCATTTCCTGATCTCCAGCATACGCCACGATTCTTTTGGTTTTGCATGGGTGAAAAGAGGGAGGAAGGGGTGGAGTGGGGGGTGGGCAGACGGTGCAGGAAACAAGGGATCAGACAGGAAATCACAAAGGAAAATGTCACTGCACGAAGGAGGTGTGGTTCTGTCTTGCACGCATCACTTCCTCTCGATAGGCCACTTTGATGTCCATCAGTCAACAAATACAAATGCTCTATGAGACACCTGAGCAATAATTAAGCTGGGCATGTGGGAATCAACAGAGTGGGAGCAATAGAGAGAAAGCGAGGGAGGCTGAAAGACGGTGAGTAAGAGTGAGAGTGTGTAACGAATCCCTCTCAAAGACGGGAATAACGGTGACACTAGAATAACAAATAGTTTATTACACCATACGGAGATCCTACCTCCTATCACCCCCAACATATCTCTCTCTCATCTCTCTCTCTCTCCCTCTCCCTCTCCCTCTCTCTCTACCCCCCTCATTCTACCTTCACTCTCTCTACTACACTCTCCCACTCATTTGCTCTACTCCTCTCTCTACCCCTTCTCCCTCTACTCTCTCGCTCTACCCCTGCTCTCTCGCTCTACCCCTGCTCTCTCGCTCTCTCTCTCTCTCCTCTCCTCTCCTCTACCCCTACTCTCTCCCTCTACCCCTTCTCTCTACCCCTACTCTCTCCTCTCCGCTACTCCTCTCCTCTACCCCTACTCTCTCCCTCTACCCCTTCTCTCTCTCCTCTCCTCTACTCTACTCCTCTCTCTACCCCTTCTCTTTCTCGCTCTACTCCTCGCTCCACTCACTCTCTACTCCTTCTTCCTTCTCCCTCTTCTCTCTCTCTTTAACCACTTTCACCTCTCTCGCTCCCTACACTTTCCCTCTCTCTAATGCCCATCTTTCTCTACCCCTCTACACACAGGGAAATACCACTTACCAAAATAAACTACACATTTAATCAAGCTACATGCCACTACGCTGCATCTCCACTTCAAACAGAAACACAGCACGATAAACGCACACATCTGCACAGAAATGGCAGGTCGGAAACCCACTTTAAAAAGAATCAAACACATTTTATGTGCATTTTAAGCACTGCACTAGAAACCGTTGCCGAGCCAATTTTACCAAAGCCATATTTGTTTGATCACACTTTCAAACGTGAGACCAAATATATGTAGGGTGCCCGATACATATAATAACACCCATTTGTAACGATTAACATTAGTTAGTGGTTTGAAAAAACATTTACACATTGAAAAAAACGGTCAATCAAACCAAAATCTTGGATCAATTTATTGATTTTCCTAAGAAGAAAAAAAGGCATCTAACTATGAATGTGTCAGACTTTTCCAAGCCGGTGACTATCATCACCCAAGATCGGCAGGATGCAAAACGAGGTAGAAACTGGTTCACACTCAGCGTGTGGCTTTAATGGCCACAAGGCTGTTTAGTCCACATCTCTGAGAACAGCTGTTACTTAAACTTCACTCTCACACACAAACATCACAAGTGCACACACCCAATACACTTCAGTGAATACAGAGAATAACCACTCATACATATAAACTCAATGGCCCCGAATGGAACATCCATGTCACTTGTGTGTTCTACAGTGCAAATAATGTGCTTTTTTCCAAAACGGTTGTGGTTTCCACGGTGACCATTCACAGCCATGAAATGTTCTGGTTCAAGGGAAAAAAATGTTTTCCTGAATTATGCTAAGGATGTCTTATATACAAACACAGTATATACAAAGTAGTGCAAGTATGTACAAGATCTCCTATAATGGCGCAAACCTATAAGGCAACAAATATTGTGAATAAAAATTTTGAATAGAAATTGTTCCTTTTATAATCATATATTTTCTACCTAGTAAAAGCTTGAAACCTTTTGTGACTAAATTCATGTAGGGTTTTTTTCTAACCTGAATCTCACATATAACCTCCAAAACGAATGAGATCCATCTTAAATTATATACATCACATGTATAAAAACAAAAAAGCCCTTTTAAGAATTACACTTAAAGATCCTCCATGTATTCCAAGCATTATCCTTTCCAGTTGATGGGAAGCTGGTGTTAATTCCAATAAGATAAGCGGGACATTGAGACACACACTTTCACTACCCACTAACATCTACAAAAAAGCCTCCATTATTGATGTTGAACATAACTGGAGGGTTACAAAGTTCTTATTCCTCACACAATTATAAAGTACCTCTGATTTATTTACTTGTGCGAAGTTCTTCAAACAGAGCAGAAATACAATGAACTCTGGTTTTATAAGTATGTGTCTCCTGATTCTCTGACTTGTTTCCCCACGAACACGTGTTGTGAAACGGCAAAACCCGCGGAGGGTTCTGGAAAACCGCCCGGGATTCAAACCACGTCCGACGGCCGGAGCGTCCCAAGCTGTAAACCGACCTCACAGTGGCTCTTTCACGGCTCGTCCGCCAAACCTGCAGCGTTTCCACACGCCGTTTGCCCCTCAATGAATAGACCTTTATTCCGGCTCCATGTAAGAACGTGGCAGCGCGTGCTCATAGAAACCGCAAAAATGCAAATAGCACTTTAGCAAATAACAAAGTCCTTCCAACTAAATGATGTGACAGAAAGTGAAAAAGCACAAATGTCATCCAAAAACGTGTCCTTTTGGCCAAAGTTTCTCACGTTTTCCCGTGTCGCGAATGGCTGTTTGACTGAGGTGATCTCAGAGATAAACGGACTGTTTTAACCTTAACACCGAAGCCAATCTTCCACAAAACGAGTTTTTTTGCGCACTCACCGGCTATTTGACGCTGTTTCGCCTTCCTCCGCAATAAAGTCAGGGCTCTGAACGAGCCTTTGAACTGTGAAGTTAGAGATTTCGCTTGTTGGCCGTTGCTGCTTTTATCCATTTCCAAGCTCTTTTGCCAATTCTTCTGACTTGTGAACTCGGCTTTTAACCTCGGATTTTTCTCATCTGAGAGCACTGATGCGTTTGAGCTTTAAGGTCTAAACTTGAGCGGTTTCTCATGCTTTTCTTTCGTTAGTCCGTGACTGGACCGCTTCTTTAGTTTAAAAAAGCGAACTGAAAAGGACGTTCCGCAAAAGTTAGAGCTCGCTTGGCATCATGGGAAACTGAGTTTTCCGCCTGTCGGCTCGTGAGGTTTCGTACGTTAACAGGCTGCGCTGTTGCTAATAGGGGTGACGTAGGTGGCACAATATTTTTCAATAGCTTTTACCATGAAATAGGACTTTATAAGAAGTTTATAATCTCTCAAACTAGGTTTGAATTCAATGTACGTATTTCGATCACGCACAAAACACATGGTGTTCATATTGTGAACACAAGATGTTTTCATCCTGGAAATTCATGTATTTGTGTGATCGAAAATGTCGTTTTACTGGAAAAATCTAGAAGAAATTGAGTTGATCCAATGGTTCTAGAAAGCCCTGCTATTGTGGACGAAAACATATCGTCCACATGCTGCTATTTTATTAAATGGCGATAAAAGTGTAATTATGCTGGTAAATGTATCGTACTCTTGGTCCTTGCTTTACAATGTGGCCAAATAAAGATATGATCTATGCAATTGAAAAAGAACAAAATGTGATGTGGTCAACTTGAGTGAAGAAACTTTACCAGAAAACGCACTGGAACACAATTTGTGCTAGAGATGAAGCCATCCCATAATTCATTTTTGACAGTACAGCACACAATTTTGTATGAATTGTATTGACCTTTAGTTGCTAAACAAGGATTGGGCGCAGCATTCACAAATGTCTAATTAGTGTCAAATAAATGGGTTTACTTTGTCCTTATTTGAGATCATGGTGTAGTAGAATATATGTTAGCACATAATTATACAGAAAGATGTTTGAAAAAAAAAATAATAAAAAAATAGAGTAAGGGAAATTATATTGAATTAAAGGTATGTGTGTTGAATTAAAAACCTCCAAGTGGACAAGAATATTTAGGACATTTGTATTAATAATCTTACACTAGATATATCTGCTATATTATCTGGCGTGTTATAAATAGTATGATCAGCTTTCTGTGTCACTTGACACAAAATTAGAGACAGCCAGTGTGTGTGTGTGTGTGTGTGGACCTTACAGCAACTTGTCAGCCTCTATAAAAAAAAAAAAAGACAATTACAGTAATATTTTAATAAAATAGCAACTACATGCTCTTCATTAAATTTTTTAGTTTTTTTATTTACATATATTAATACACAGTACCCATAAATTCATTATAAAACACTCACACAGACACACACTGTAAGTCTAAAATACAAGTTTACGGCCAATTTTCTTTCTATAAATTACAGCAAAATATGAATTTCAATGATTCAACGCAGATGTGGTATGGGTGTTTATGATTCCACCCACTCTCCAGTTATTTCAGCTCAACAGACATTCCACTGTATCCAACAGTTTTAAACGGAAAAAAAACTAAATATATCTGAATCTCTCACTTAGGAACGTTGTGATGTCATTGCAGTCGTGCCGATGCTCATTGGCTGAGCAACACGCAACAGTGCTGAAAGAGTGCTTTTAAAAAAGACGTTGTCCTGGAAACAACTTTTGGCTTCGGTCCGCTGAACCGTTATGAGACGTAATATTTTCTTAAGGTCACTTTTGTCCCTCAAATAGACAGATGATACAACATTAGTGTTTTTTTTTTCGTGTTTCACACACACACACACACACCAATTTTTACGTGCAAAAGAGAGAAGAATTTATCTTCTTGGCATAGATTAGTGCAATACAGTCTTACCTTTGCATGACTGAAGAATGCTCTCAGGCAGTTGATAAAAGCCATGTTTGCAGGTATCCAAGACGAGGGTCAGGTTCAAAAGATCCAGGTTGAAATGTCATGAAGGTTGCTGTGTGTGTCTCGCATTAACGGCGCTCTGAGAGTCTGATGGTCCAGAGTTCAGTGGCTCCAGAGAAGGATTGGGAGGGGCCACAAGGCCATATTTCAGCTGGCCAAGAGGAGAGATTCCCTGCATTCCACTTCAGCTAGTGCTAAATGCTAACACACACAAGCCAAAGCAGTGAAGTGAACCCGTGTGCGCCACTAGAACAGCGATCAATGCAAGACTCACAAGAAACTCACTCACAAACTTTCCTTCAAACAAACGCTGTATGTGTTTCTGTAGTCCATTTACATTTTTTAAACTACCGGTAGTACATTTCCATATAGACATATGTCTGTCTATCTAGGTGTTTAGCAATGATTTTTGTGTACATTCTAGTGTAAATTAAAAATGAAACATTTCCCCTTTTAATACCGCATCACAAATTGAATCCACAAATCAAAACTGTTTAAGCACATTGTTTCTTATCTAAGACCTAACACATCAGATCTTTGAAGCAGTCTCGGGATCTTCTGACAGACTCTTCACTCTCTTTACATACAGTTATTTAAACAGCCCCCCCTCCTCGGCCTCCCTGCTCCTCTAACGTATCAAAGACTGTAAACAAAGTAACAGAGCTTTCACCAGCCCACTTTTACATTCCACACACACACACACACACACACACACACACACACACACACAGGCCAACAACAACTCCATTGCTCAGGCCTCCACATAGTGATATTTCAGAATAAGAATGTGTCCCCGAGTCCCGTGCGCACGACTGTCAGCAGTTTTTCCTCCAGCTGAATGACTGCACACACATGCTTGTGTGATAAGAGTTGTATTATTGCTCACCAGAGATACAGTCGCCTTAGAAGAAGTTTTGAGTCTCATTATCTAAATTCAAAACAGTGGTTCGAACTGGAAAGTAATTTTAAAGCAATTTTCCACTATTTATCAACATGTGGCCAGGGACAAATTAATTTTCAGATTTGGGGTTTTCTGGACAGGCCGCCTGAAGCAAAGTGGAAAGTGCTTTCTGTTCGACGCACAATAGTCCTGCTTTAGCCCCAAGAGTTTGTCTGATAAAGTCACAGACGTTTTAATGTATGTTTGCAACCTCAGATTTAAACCATATAGTGCGTTTAGAATTCAGATTTCCAGAAGTGCGCACTGTTAAACTTATTTAGGATTTAGTCATCAGAACTTAATTGTTGGGGACAAAAGTCCTTGGGTTTACATTTCAACTACCTCGTGCTTCAACATCTCTTGTTCGCGGGTCAATTTGACCCAGTGCCTTTTATTAGACATATAAGCGTCAGAAACCAAAAAGTTACCCAAAACCGTGTGTGTATGTGTGAGAGCGGTGTATAATGTTAAGAAATTTTTGATATGATAAAAGCACCAAACAATTCAAGCAGGGGAAGTTTTCAAGTATTTTTTTTACTTCATATATACAATATATATATAAACAGTTGAAATAATTTTATAAAATAAAATGCTCAACCTGTCATTGCTGTCACTTTACTTTCCCAGACATACCAAGTCTTACACACTATATCCAAATTGTTTACCATTTGATATTCAATGACAATGGCAATCTAAAAGTTAGTTTCAGAAATGTTAGTGATGTCATTTTACGTCAATGTCCAAAAACAATACACCTGCCCCAGCAACACACCCTGGATTGACAGAACCAGATCAATGTGGTTCTAAAAATAAACCAGACTAATGTCATAAAGTCATCTCATAAATATATAGGCAGTTTACACAATCTGTGCAATCTGGATTACAAAACATGTCTGTTTCCTTTACATCCTGCAGCAATTTGAAACACGCATTTAACAAAGCCAAAGATTGTTGTAAAGGGACTGAATGTGGTTTACCAGGACACAACACATGCCGGTAAGAATCAGCTCACTCATCTAAATATGACTGAACCTGTGAGAGTGTGAGACGAGATTACGTCTGCAGTCAGTCAAACCCATATCTACAGCAGAAATGCAGACATTAAAGTCCAAAAGTTGTTATTTAGGCCACCACTGCTTCTTCCTCACGGAGACAAGCTTTCTGCTATTCTTCTCTGATCTCCCATGATGTTATCTCTTAAGAAGGGAGATTTCAAAACGCAGGAGTTCTATTTCCTTCCTGTGCTTTATTCTTCTCACGTTCAGGACAGATTCGACTAATCACATGTGGCATCAACAAGGATTTTTGCACCGATCGCCCTGTTGTTGTGTCTTGTATTCATCTTGATATAAAACAGAACTATTGTGACAAACTTTCACTGAGAAACCATCTCTAAAAAAACTAAATTGTTAAAATAAAGTCAAATTACACCCCACAGAGGGGAAATTTTAGTGAACCAGCAGCAAAGAAAACATAACATATAATAATTATTGAAAGCCTACATTGACGGACAGTGTTTGTGTTTGTGTGCGTGTGTGTGTGTGTGTGTATATACCATAATTGTCTTTTCTATTTTTTCTAAAAAATTAGACAAACTAAAACATAAAAAGCCACGAGAGGCAAAACAAAACTCTAAACATACCACAGAGTGCAACGCAGCAGGACTTGGAAAAACTCACAATTTGGAAAACAATACAGTTCCAAGAAACGTCAAAATCATCCAATATGGTCTTTAAGCAAGGGAACATAACTGCTAGAAAATACAGTCCAGGTCCACAATTACGCTCAGGAGAGTTGGAGTCAAATTGCCAATATTTGTGAGTGACATTATGACTCTATTTATCAGTCAATTCATCTATTTCTCTTTATTAAGAGCCAGAATATGACCTGAAACATTTGAGCATTTGACATCCATTCCCCAGTCCAGAGATGGAAAAATAATTAATGGATGGAAATGATAGAAAAAAGTCTAGAATATGGATGAATGTAGTCTATCCCGATCAGCCCAAATAATCTCTATGAAGAGCAGAAACAAGAGTGAAAGGTCCATGATGCAAATCTGTGCAAAGAGACAAACAGAGAGCAAGTACCCGGAGACAAACTAGTCCCTGCAACAAAAGCTAAACCTGTCAAACAGAAGTCATCATTAATGTTGAAGAAGAGACTTCAGGATGCTGGACCAAGATAAAAATAACTGTTTTACAGACTTGTCAACAGAACAAAAAAGCACAGACTGTAGACACCAGGAGATGACTAAATAAACCAATGGAAGATGTTACAACGAGCTATATGACAAAGTGTGTTATACAACATGACAAAAAAAGTAAAACGTCTTTACTAAATGTCATTATTATGAGATACTAAGTGGATACTATGAGATACTCTCATTGTTTTAAGAAAAAGTCATTATGAGATAACAAATCATTATCTAAGATACTAAGTCGCTTTTTATGAGATACTTTCTCATTTATGAGACATTTTCTCATGAAGAACAAATTAGTTATTATACGATACTATGGTGGTATTATGAGATACTAAGTTGTTACTATGGGATACTCTCATTATGAGAAAATAAGTCATTGTGAGACAATAGTTTAAGATACTATGTTCTTTCTATGATATTCAAAATGATTATTATGAGATACTACATCATTAAGAGATACCACGACTTTATTTTAAGATACGAAGTCTATTATAAAAGATGCAAAGTCTTTTTTTAAAGGTACAAACTACAAAGTCATTGTTACGCGATACTAACACACAAGAACTAAAAAGAGCAAAGCTTACTGTAATTTGATGAAGCGTTATGTCATGCCGTGCTACTTCAGTAAAAAAAAAATGTAATGAGTTTTTTTTTAATGACAGCACTTTTAAACTAAAGATCAGTTAGCAAAAACTATATAGGAAAAATCTAATCATTTTTTTTATAAATGCATCAATCATGTTCCAGTATTGAGGTACTGTGAGGTCTTTTTCACAGTTAAAGGTGGCCTTTCTACAGACATGTCGTGTCTTATTACTGTTATTATCGTAATAACCCCCCCCTCTCTCTCTCTCTCACACACACACACAAACACACCAGCCACCTTTAACTAGCCCACCGCTTTCCCAAAGGTGAAGGGTTAATGTTCAGGTAACCGGTCAGCATTAAAGTGCTCTGGAACAGCTCAGCAAAACCCTGCAGTTAAAGCAGAAAGACTCATTGACAGACAGCAGATGCTTCTCTGATAATAACATCCATACCAAAAAATATGCTGCATAATCACATCACACACACACAGTCTAGTGTAGTGTGTGTGTTTGACTGTACAGATATTATAAGCCACTTTACATGGTTTGTTTCTGCTGAGAAGGATCTCATCTTTCCTATCATGTGCTGACATTGACCACTGGGGTGAACAACTCGCTCAGTTGGTGTTTTGTGCTCAGGAGATTTTTGAAATACCAAGATGATAATGACGTCAAACAATGAGGTGCCATTACCAAATACGGCCACTAGGGGCCATGATAGAACGAGCGTTCTGCATTTAAGCCCTTCTGTGAAAGTGAGGTGAACCTTGGAGTTGTAGATTGCAAGTCCAACTCTCATTTCTTTCAATTAGGACACGAATGATGCTACTCCAGAAAAACCACACACATGTAAAAGAATTATAACACACTGATGGTAAATTACTGTAGGTAAAACCAGACATACACTCAGATTAAAACACTGATTGTTGCCCCAGACACACACATCTTGATTCAATCAGCTCACGTCTCCATTACGCTGTGATATCTGAGCATTGACAAAGTCTTCTTTAAGACAAAGAGTTTTTAGTTAGTCTTTATTTTGGGTATTGCTACAGTGAAAGTAAATGTTTATAGAAGATAAGCTACAAAAAAGCTCTCAATAGGAGAAAACAAAAGTGGAAAAACCCAGCCACTCATTTCTACTTTAAAAAACCATTTCTAATTTTTTTATTAATTTCTGGAATGTTTTAACTTCCACCAGTTGGAAACCACAGACAATTGAGCCTAAGTAAAATATCAAACACAGAAAACGTAATCAGACGGTCTGACGTGTGCAGCTCTATGAGCGGGAAGAACGAAGCGTGCCGAAGAAATCTTTAGTGGGATTTGACAACTCCTAAAAGAACGGAGGAAATCATCCACATTCACCCTGTCTGAATAATAATAATAATAATAATAATAATAATAATACCAATACCGGTTTTATTATAAATCCACACTTTACAGATATGTACAGGTATGTCTACAGGTAGGAAAAGACGTCTTCATGTAACCAAAGGCTGACAAGCTGAAACTCAGTAAAGTTTGAATTTTGGCCTCCAAAACATTTAATAACCAGCAGGATGTCCTCTTCTGAATATAGCCAGATAGTGTTAAATAAGTAGTGTGCTGAATAATTAATATAATCTACTCATCTTCTCTCCCTTTTTCCATCTCAATAAGGATGGAGAAGGAGTGACACCCATGAATCCCAATACTGTCCTCCAATTGTCCCTTAATGAATCTTCATTATAGTCTTCAAAAATGCTCTTTTTGACCAATCAGTGGTCAGATCCCCAGGCGGTCTTGGGGTCTTCTCGCCAAAGGTAGGTTAGAGTTTGCAGATCAAGTCTGTCGCGCAGCAGCTTCAGAATATATTTATTCTAATGAGAAGGTGAAAATGTCAAGATCATCCAGCCAATCACGAAGTAGAAGAGGAACACTGGATACACGATGAGAGCTCTCCTATTGGCTGGATGACTATCAGCAAAAAAAGCTGTTGATGCTGCAAACAAAACACACAAGAACAGCAGTTGTTTTTAATACACACAAGTGTATTAAAAATGAACCTACTCAAAAATCATATTTGCTTATTGACACTGATCAATGTTGTAGATAACCTGACCTTTTTGCACTTTAATTACATAATTATAAGTATTATAACGTAACACACATTAGCCAATCAAAAGCTGCCTTTTCCACATTCATAGAATAACAGAACATTGAAACAAAAAAGTATGACTACATCGCCATCTTGTGGCCTAAGAAGACAAGACAGGTTGGCAAAAATATTTTTTTTGGAATTCTCGAACCAAATATTAATAACTAAACGTACCAAATGTTGACCAGCTGAAAGAGGCCGTTACAACTATTAGACGAATGGCGAAACCGACGCTGCCGGTGCCACCCAGAAGAACGATGCGGCAGACCACCATGGCCACGGTGAGCGGGAGGATACAGTAGCCCAACACACAGAGGCTCTGGAAAAACGAACTGCAAAAATATTTCTTGTTTAGACAGAAATCAGGAAACTCACTCTACACAATAATGCATATTCTGTCACTTTAAAACGCAAACAACCGACAAACACAAATGTCGCACAAAACATGTTAACACACAAAAGACATTAAACAAGTATGTAACGTCTGTAACACATGTTATAAATGTAATATCGGTTGTTATATCTGATATATATTATCTTTCAGATTTGTAATTGTAAAATGCACATACAACACATGTAACACCAGTAACTACACATGTATTGTGTGTAATTTGTATATACTACACATACAATATGCAGATAGACTTGACATTACATCGAAATAAAAACTGAACTGGCCAAACAGTCAAGTTTAATAAAACCGTGCAGTGAATGTGAATCGCTTACATTGTTCCACCCAGCAGTTTGGAGTTAAGTGTGATTATCACAGAGCCGAACCAAATAATGACAAAGACTTCTGCAAACTGAGGCCGACCATCATTCTCGCTGTCAGCTGACCCGCCCTGCAACATTCTGGCCAATACAAAGCATTGTGGGTGATGCTAGCAAGAGCAACGAGCTAGTGTGTAAAGCAACACTACTTACAAGGCCAGCGAGACGCAAAGGAGCAGAGGTCCCCACAAGTCCCCTGGAAATAGAACACACTTCAATTCTCGTATAAATCGTCTTTTTTCAATCATTAAAATGTATATTTTCGTATTTAATCAATTGTCATGTTGATGATTTAAAATGAAAACAATATTTGCTACTGTGAATGCTGGACTTACAATCTCGAAGCAATGCAGAACTTTTCTTGGGATACATTACATGGACAAACTTTTGCCCAACAGCCTTTAAATCCCTCAGCTGAGAGCCATAAAAAAAAAAAAGAAAAAAGAGAGACCAAGAGAGGAGGTAAAAGAGAGAGAAATTGATGATGAGAGAGTGAAGTGAGGAGAGACAGAAAGGTCCAGAAAAAGGAAGTGAGAGAACAAGTGAGAGAAAGAACAGAAAAAGCAGAGAGATGGAAGTGAAGTGAGAGATTCAGATAGTGTGAAGAGAGAGGAAGAGAGGAAGAGAAAAACAGAACAGACATAGACAGATGACAAAACAAAAGAAGGACAGAGAGATGGAGAGAAACAGGCAAGACAAGGAAATTGGGGGTGAAAAACAAACATTTAAGAGAAAATTAAGAGAAAAACAAACAGTTGGTGGTGAATTTTTCTTGTTTAATGCAATACAAACGTATGCGTAAATAACTGCAGTACTTGTCAACTAAGCATTTAAAATGTTATTTATAATGCTATTAACATTCTAATACGTACTTAAAATTGTTACAGCAATTACTATTGCAAAACTGTGTCATCAGTCTGTCTATCACCCAACTGGGATGGAATCTGCTCTTACAATGGTGTCTTTGACGGGCTCATCCAGTGTTGAGAGATCATCATCAGCATTCTGTGAACCCACAGGAACAGAAATATCTCCCTCCACTGGGATGTCCTCTGAGATGGAGATATCTGACAAGCCTGCAAACTGACACAGAAGACTGACATTCACTGGATATGACTTGATCAAAACCAGAGTTTAAATCTCAGTTAACGGTATACATAGAATAAATAAGTAAAATACATACATATTTCAATATTACTGACTTAATTCTAGTGAAAAGTCATTGACAATATGTCTGTGTATGTTTTGTATGTGCACTTCACTTGAATGGGTTAAACGCACAAATTCAGTGTGGTCTCTAGTGGCCATATTGCCATCACCTCACTTTATTTCTTTCTTCTTTAATAAATTATATGTCGATACGTCTATAAATAAACGTATAGTCTAAAACTTCATAACAGACAGTGTTCTCGTAGCTAATCTCTGAGTAACGTCTGTGTAACGAGAGGAAATCTTGGTTCAACTGATCAGGTGACACGTAGAATGTTCTGATGAGGCGAGAAGACATTTGTGTTGACGAGCTGTTCCTGTTACAACTGCAGCTTTAGAAGCGCGGGTTTACGATCTCGTGGTTCCAAAACAACTACCCGAGCTCGACGTGTATACAAACTAAATAATGTCCGGGTTAAACAGTTTGACAACAAATTTGAAGCATTTAAAACGTTGTTTTGTTTCTTACCAAAGGCTTGTTAGCTTCGTCCGTTTCCGCCATCTTTACGCGGAAGTGAAACGTCACCAGTCGCGTGACGTAAACACGCAAACCGATCGCAAAGAACTAATAATACATGTTTTTTATAAAGTTCGTTTCTTGCCATATTTAATTACCAAAGAATATATATAATATTGTGATGGTAAGCATTTTTTTTTAACTAAAAATGATTTCTAGTACAAACGATTTTATGATCATATGTACAAACGATAAGTGTGCTTATTTAAAAGGCTTCAATTTTCTGTTTTCTGTTAATCATTGATACAATTAATACTGGATTTTAAAACAACACAACTATTTTATTTACTAATGAATATACAAAGTCCCATGATTTACATGAAATTAAATAATTTATATATATAATTGTTGTTATTATTATTATTATTATTATTATTATTATTATTATTATTATTATTATTATTATATTAGTGTGTTTGTTTCGCATTTTTATGTGGACAATTTTGTTCCAGCGTATCTAAATTCACATTCTCAAAGTTATAAGGCATACACGTCTAGTCATTAATATCTTTTTCATTTATATAACGCATCTGTCTTTAAATTAATTCTCATTTCGCGAGATTAGAAATATTAAATGAATGACAAACACCATAACGTATCAAAAAAGAGGGCGGGTTATCGTTGACCGGAAGTTACTTCTACTTTTAAAAGATGTCTTTCTGTACCATTCAAAACTTTTTTTAAATAATTATAAAAAATAAATTTAAATAAAAAGAATTCCTCCAAAGTAGAATTATATTGTACATTTAAAAGTTATAATTTCTACTTTTCCATTGAGTACGACTACGACGGCAGGCGATATCACGTGACACATGTATCATCATAGACCAATCAGTGTGGTTCTTAATATAACCATGGCTCATTTGTTAAATCGATTTTAAACTAGTCACTCGAGTATACTCTCTTTGCACGTCTAGGTTCAAATAGTTACCGCTACTGAATTTAAACGCTCATCTGCTATGATGATTTCGAAATTGGTGAAAACACGATCTGAAATGTGCGAGTATCTTCAAGTTGAAATGAGGTTTTGAGCCCAAGTGCGCCTTCTAGCGGAGAAACAACTACAAAAGCGGTTGTTCCGTTTACCGCCCAAGGATGTGGGAGTTTTCAGTATGTAACCCTCCCCGCCATTGCCTTTCCTGCCGTTTCCAAAACAAGAAAAAAAGTATAGAAACACACATAATTTCCGTATTAATATTTATGCCTGACTACCCCACTCGTAATCGACTACTATAAAGCTGCACCGCCCGCACACGGAAGCAGTCGCCACCACTGGATCGCTGGATTGTATTTTTTGCAACATTTTAATTCACGAAGGCAAACATGAGGAACTCCATCGGGATTGAGTAATCGGGATCAACTGCACTGGAACACCCGAGTGCTTGTACTGGTTCGTGTACTTTACCGGTTCGGTCCATTGACTGATAATGGGGCATCCTCCGCTCGAGTTCAGCAATTGCTACTCCGACAGCCCCGATTTTAGAGAAAGACTAAAATGCTACGAAAGCGACCTGGAAAGAACCAGCAAGTTCTTAAAAGATGTGATCAAGGACGGCAACAGCGTGATCAACACCATTAAAGGTAAATATCGGTGGTTTTCTGCAACAGGATGTGGGATAAAGTCCCGCCTTTGGAAGCCCATCAGGTGAAGGGACTTGTGCTTTCATTAAAGTGACGTTTATCTCTCAATGCCCTCTTCTTAAGGTTGTTTTTTATTATTTATTTTTGATTTAGCATAGTTTGCCACTCATTGGATGGTTGTAATGGTGCTGAAGAGGGGGGAGGCTTTGGCAGATGGTCTTGGAAGACCCCCCCCCCCACCCAGAGATGCTGACAAGCCCTACTGATGTATTTATAGCATGTATTCCTCCTTATTTTCCAGATTAGGTTTGATGGAATTGAACTCCGGTGAAAAGAAATAGTGCGAACATGTCAACAAGATGATTAAGGGTGCGGAAGGCCTGAGCTAGTGTATCACCCTTACACCATGTCAGTGTTTTACTGATTGACGTGGAAGTCAACACAGAGAGTTATGGCCGACTGTAATGTGTACATGTATATATATATCTTTCTTCTCCCTCTTTGGTTGTTTGAAGTTTTTAAGAGGACCATCATCAGACTATATCCTCACCAGGAGAACAGTCACGCTCCACCACTCTCACACAGTTGTAATGTTGGATGTTTAGGAACCGATCAGGAGGTCTTTTTAAATTAAAACCTCTGTTCTGTGGTCAAATAAAAAAGTTCAACGTGCCAAAAAAAATAGTTGAATTCTAGAAATGCTGGTTGGTTCTTTTCCCGGATTCTGTAATGTTTTGACTTTCAGCTGGCATGGAATAGAATGTATGAAGAATGAATCTCTTCTTGATTTTATTACGTTCTAGAGCCAATTTCAAAAATTGCAAAAGAACCAAAATAACTTTAATTGCAAAAATATCCTGGAAGCCGTTCTAAAAATGTTAAATGTAGGAACCGAGTTCAATTCTCCGACAGATTGGCGTGTGTATTTTTGCCAGGAAGCCGACAGTATCGAGTTGAGTTCTGTGGCCGGTCCATGGTCACAAGTTGATGTTTCAGCACTTATTTATCTCCTCGTTTAAGGTTCCCATGGCTTCCTTCCTTCATTTTAGGGGAAGTCATAAAGTCACTTGTTTTGCGAAAGCCCTGGAAAGTCGACGGTGTTTTTACGTCTTTGTTTGGCCTGCGGGAAGATGATAGCTTCTAATTCCACTAACCTTGAGCCTCGCTCTTTACCCCAGAGTGCAACTCACCAGACGGAATATCTCCAGCACAACCCCAGTGTAATTTAATGACGGCAGTCTGCACTCACACTCGTCCAAGATCTTTGGAATGGGTCTCCTGCGCTTCAGTGTTTGGTGGACTGTCAAGAACATCGCCCAAACCCAAACACACAATATATCGTCGGCAGGGTTGCCAAACCCTTGCGGTTCCAGTCACTCGACCAAGCTCCTTCTGAGGGTTGATTTGTCTATTTCCTGCGTTTTATGTTGGTCTTTTTGAGCAATATTGTGCGTGTCTTCTGCATGTGAAACTGGACAGAGGAAGTTGAGAGTTTCCTTTTCTTTTACTATGAGGAACTAGGGCTGGGCAATTAATTGAAAAGTAATCGAAATTGACATTCGAGCTTAATAGCGATCTAATTTCAGGTAATGTTATTCTGACACTGAGCTTAGACACTGAGCAACAAGAACAGCTTATACAAAAAACTACGCCATCTCCATCGTTGATGAAGGATGATAAAGAACAAAATAAAGTCAAAAAGACAAAAAAAAAAGACAAAAAGTGTCGAAAAACTGGCGGCTAAAAGTAACTGGACAAATTGGTAGCAAATTGGTGGTCATAAACATTGTTACCTGTTTTGTTTAGAAGAGAACTACCGGTACACATTTTGTTCAAACAAACAAACTTTTGATGAGAAAATATTGTAAATAATTGATTGATTTGAAATAATTGATGTGCAAGTTATTTATTTGAATTTTTTTCTTATAACAACAACTGACGAAGTAAAAATATATTAATGAAATAATTGTTCATTAATGGTAATTGTGTTCAAATGTTCAATTAATCGATTGAACAATTAATGATATACTAGTGTGTATATTCTTTACTTTACAGTCATCTGGCAGACACTTTTATCCAAAGCGACATTCACAATCTATTGGCGGCGACTTGGTCCACACATACATCTCAAATAGAGTTTAACACTATAATCTGAAGCAAAGGCTGGAGAGTCCACGTTTGTGTTGATGTTTTAAAAAGGATGTGAGGTTTGCTCTTTTTCCCACCATGTTGGTTTCGGTCTTGAGGAGTCGTCCTCGTCTTAGGGTGTGTGAGACGTTCATTCTGCACCGACCGGTTATTCAGCCATGTCTTGTTCACATTTACCAGACTGATCCACAATCTCTCTCACGTCTAGTGTAGAAGTGTGAACCAGGCCTGGACGCTTCACAGATCTACAGCGTGACACCTGCTCCTCATGGTTTAATGGAGCTTGTGAAGGCCAAACGGGGCTTGTGTCATTCCACTTCCTCCACTCAGACAAACGCAGTCTTTGTGTCCCTCATCAGAAGACTTGGATCGTTTCAGACGTCCCTTTTGTTTCTTCTACTCTGGCCTACGGGAACATCAGTAGTGGAGTTAACCCCACATCAGAAATACTCCACTTCTTTTTCAAAGTTCACTGAACTTGAATAAAAGTGTTGAGTTGTTTTGTTCAACATGGTAGTTTTTTTTTTGCTTAACAGTGTCACTTACACATCCTCTGTTGCGTCACTTCTGCATTAAAGAACAATGCAAGAATAATGAGTTGTTGTGGCTCAGCAGATGCGCAGAATTGTGCAAATCCATTAAAAGGGACGTTGAGTATAGTCATTTCTATACTTCTGCACTTATTTAGTATTTTAGTGCATTTGGAAGAAGGGGTTTTGACTATTTGGTATGGTAATTTTAGAACCTTCTATCTGTGGCGGCCTCCAGGCTTCTCTGAAAGAGAAAATTAGAGACAAATATCTCAGTTTTGAGCTGCACTGACGCCAGTGAACTTTTCACATTTGTGAAAGGACTGAAAATGTCTGCGTGTTTGCGAGAACCTACGTTTGTGAACACATTTTCTCTGTGATGAAGAGTGAAGCCTGGGTCACTTTGCTGAGAATCAGTGTGACAAATCTTGATCCCAACCTTCTGAAACTGGTTTGACGTCGCACGAATAAATTAAGAAAATATTCCGGCAATTAGTAATTCTCTTTTTATATTCTCCTCACGTTTCAGCAATTAGACTTGTTTTTAAAATACATATTCAATTTTTATATATGTTGTGATCCACAGAAATCACAGCAAAGTCTATTTTAGAAAATGATGAATGATTTGTCAACTTTGACACTTTCTGTTTGAATGTATTGAAAGATGAAGATGAAGTTTAAATAACTCATAATACCTAAAACCATAAGTAGAACAAACAAATCAGTAACAATTGTTTTCCGTTTTTGCCTGGAAGTTCAAAGTAAAATGTTAAATGTAATTTCGATACGTTTTATTTTATACAAGTTAACAACATTGCAACTATGTTTGCATAACATAGAATCCATTACCACTTGTTGATTTATTGAGTTGTTGTTTTAATTTTTAAAATTGGACTTTGAGTAAATCGTTCCATTCTCTATTGACGTGTTTTTTTAAGACGGAGCTGCATCTGTGCAGTGTCAGAAGAGACTTGAACTAGGCTTCCAGAAACATTGAGAAACCATGAGCAGGTGCAAGCATGCGAAGAAGATTGAAGAACAATACGCAAATAGATTTAATTTATGTGCTTTATTTTTTTCAAATATATGGAATATTTGCACAAGTCGCGGGATTGAGATCCAAGGAAGGAATCCTTGATCCTCATCCCACTGAAGCTTGATTGGCCGAGTCCCATGAGCCAAGCACTTCATAACCTTGGTTTGGGACGGTTTCCCAGCCGTTGCATTACAGTGTAACGTTTTGGATGAAGTCCTCTGACAGTGGCTATCATGCTGTGGGCGTGTGTGTGTGTTCTGGCAGTGGATCTGCTCGGAGAGTTTGGAGCCATATATCCGTCATCACTTAGCAAGGTCTGATTTCATAAAAGCCGTTTTATTTTTTGTAATTAATGGCTTGAAATGTCAAATGCCGAGGAACCAAACATTGTGGTGAAATGTTGTTTGTGTTGGATTTTCCTGGCTGCTGTCGCTCCGCACACGGCACATCGGTTACAGTGAACGCGCCGGGGGTTTCTGTCGGGGGAGGCCGTGTGGAAGATGCGGATAGAAAAATAACTGAAGTAGAGCTCAGAAGCTTTTTGTGAAAAATACATTTGGGCATTAGTTTTGGCTTTTTCAATCATGCCACATTCAGTGACCAGGAAATGCAGAACTACAGTTTCCTGTTCTAAACATGCGTGAGATGCGTGTCAATATGGCCACAAAGGAACAGTGTCAAAATTGTGCTCTGCGTTTGTAAATAGTCGACTCCTGATAAGTGCATGGGGACAGACTATTAAGTTGCACTTAAGTGGAGTGTGCACTATTCAGGAGTGGACGCTGAAACTTTGAGCCATGTGACTGCACGCCCACTTTTTTTAAACTACTTACTACAACTACAGACTATATTTCAATAATCAAAACGAAGCCTTTGGGTAACACTCAATAAGATTTGACCACAAACGATCTCCGTGTCTTTTCCCGCTTGTCGGAGGATTAAAAAAAACGAAAGCAGAGATCCTACCAAAGTGCCACATTAAGGAGAAAGCACGTAACGCATTGTTTTTTTAATAATGTTTTCTGTCATGTAAATTATTACAATAAATGTAACGTAATTGGACATTTCAGAACTGTTGTAATGCACAGACGCACAAGACTTAGGCTGTGTGTGTGTTATCCAACGCTTATTCAAAGTCAAATCAATGTATCTCTATGTAGCCCTCACCAAACGAATGCTTGCACTTAAACGGACTTTTGCAGTTGCATTGCACTTATCAGATGTTGCACTTAAATGGAGCAACTTTTGGGACCGTAAGACTGACGTGCAGTTAAGTGAGTCTTGCACTTAAGCGACGCGCACTTA
Source organism: Paedocypris micromegethes (assembly GCA_028031935.1). Lineage (NCBI taxonomy): Eukaryota > Metazoa > Chordata > Actinopteri > Cypriniformes > Paedocypris > Paedocypris micromegethes. The sequence continues at coordinate 3,996,777 of CM051493.1, forward strand.
CACAGAGTCGACTGTACACACAAACCCTGAGCAGTGCGCAGCCTTAATCCATCTTAGCCAAGGACTCTCTTGTAAAACCCATCAGAACCGGGATTCGAACCTGTAACGCCTGGGTGGCAGGTCCAACTTATGTTTTAAACGTTTTAGATGATCAGTGATCACGCCATGAGTTAAAGTTGAAAGCGCAAAAATAAGTCTGTATTTGAAATGTATAATTACAAAGATATTGCGGTTGATGAGAAAATCCCACTGTCATCAGTTTTAAAGGACTAGTAAGTTGACTGACTTGTTCTAAACCAAAAGAAAAAAGTCAGCGTGTAGTTCTTTTCTATGGTTGTGTGTTTTTAGTTTTCTAAACGTGCCCCGTTTTTACAGATTACTCATTGGCGGTGCAGAAATTCTCGCAAACTCTTCAATCGTTCCAGTTTGATTTTATTGGCGACACTCTGACTGACGATGAGATGAACATTGGTGAGTTTTGTTTTTTTTTCATGTATGATATTCTTGCATTTTGAACTACTGTAAAGCCGCATGAATTATATTACAAACTTCTAAGTAGAGCCCATGACCTTCAAACATCAGCTGATCCAATCGCGGTGAATCGTGCATGTTGATATTTGAATGCGTTTTGCATGTCTGCAACTGCATTATTTGGCTTATGTTTTTCCCTTCACAGCGGAGTCCTTCCGAGAGTTTGCAGGTTTGTTGCAGGATGTGGAGGAAGGACGCATGATGCTGGTGGGTGGAAAGTCATTCTTGCCGTTCTTAAAAAAAAAAACACGTTTAATCATATTATAAACTCACATGCGAACAACACTCGGGCAGCTTAGATGTGTCAATCTTTAACAAGCTGCGAGATTAAATCCCTTGTGCCGAAGGCCAATTAAGCCTGTTTTGGTCCTTTTTACTGAGATTTGTGTCGTAAAACCCAGTTAATGGGGGTTTGAGCTGCCAAACACTAACCTGGAACATTTAGTTTTAAATGTCTTTGACCTTTTATTTTAGATTCATCAGGAACAACTAATTTAGTATTCTGTAAACTCCAGGTTCACTCAGACAGAATCACTTCTACATTGCTCGGAAAGGGTAGAGGACATGTTCGAGTCATTATTATTATAGTGCGACTTATGCACAGTCACAGTCAGGCCTGACAAATCATGGAAGTGAGCAAAACCAAGTCATTGAAATTCCTTTAGTGAATATTAATTTTCTAGCTTTCCCCTGACACTTTCATTAGCTAGATTTAGATTTAAGCACAGTGGAAATTCCAGTGGATTTCATTTGCATACCAATGTGGAGCTTTGAAATGTTATTTCATTTTGCCATGATTTGCAATTATGCTTTAAGCAGATGCTTTTACACAGCGCCACACGGCATTTACAGTCACACAGTTTTATCTGGGGTTGGAACCCACAACCCTAATGTTGCAAGCAGTTCCTGAGTCGCAAGAAAGCTTTACGTTTTTCTTCTTAGTAACCTGAAAAATGTATATTTTTTATGTGATTTCCCATTAATAATTGTGCTGATTTTATCAAAAGTGTGTTTTTTTTTTAAACTTCTTTAAGAAAATGAAACGAAAGGATGTGAAGTATTGTTTTTTTTTTTTATTATCACAAATTAAATATTTCATTGACTTTCTTTTGTTGTTGCTTTTGTTTTTGTTTATGAACAATGTACCACATAATTGTCAAAGATGTTGCAGTGGCAATCAAACATATACAAACAGCATGACAACAAGCCAGTTCCCTTGCGTGTAAATAATAACACGTTAACTTACTTTCGTAAATACGATATCAATCCGTGATCATGGTCTCTTTGCGTAATGAAGTGCTGAGAAGCTGAAGTTGAGGCTTTGCGATGACCGGCGTTGTGCTGGTCTACGAGAACTCACACTTTATTTATTGTGATGGGTTCAAAAGCCTCTCCACTCTCTTATTTGGTCCTGTGCCATCGTGTCACTCAGCGAGATGCTAAATAACCGTATGCTGCCTGACTCCAGCTCTTGACGTCTTCTTGTTGATTTATGGTGAAGACAGAGAGCGTTTGAAGCCTGAAACAACATGCACAGATTTGTTCTGATTTGTCTTTTTTGTGTCGTCTTATAGGTCCAGAATGCTTGCGACTTGCTCATCAAACCTTTGGAAAAATTTAGGAAGGAGCAGATAGGAGTCACTAAAGTGAGTTATAAAGATAAATAGTTGGTCTTTAAATGTTTTATGAGGACCTTTTTACACAAGAATGTATATATTACACTTTTATTCCCCACAACTATCCATCACAGGAAGGATTCGGCATTTTTATGCTGTGATTTACAAGTCACAAGGCCGTTTCTCTTTGTCAAGGGAATCTTCAAGTAGTCCACAAGTTCAACAAATTTAACTTTTACTGTCTCTGTGGCTGTAATTTACAGAATACATGAACACACACACATATTTCTATGAAATAAGAAGCACTATTTATGGAGTAAGCATTAAAAATAAGCATAAAAATTCCAAGTGTGTGTATAAATATTTGGCATTTAAATTTTGTTATACTATATATACTGTATTTATATATATATATATATATATATATATATATATATATATATATAAAATGTATATTTAAACACACATACATATTTTTACTGTATACACACATGCAAATATTTGTTAATGCCACACACACAAAGATTTTGATTTGCGCTATAAAACGAGACTGTGTCAACAATGTGTCAGCTACCAGAGCATCCATGGAAAAACTATTAGTTTGAGTGAGATGAAGGATGATTTACTGAGCTGTCTTAGATCTAGAAGGAAAGAGAAATCATTTGATGAAGAAGACGAAGAAGAAGAAGAAGAAGAAGAAGAAAAAAAACAGCACATGGAAAGTTTCAAAATTCCAAAGACCTTTAGTGGGATCAGACTCTTTCCACGCCAGCACGCTTTGGTTAACATTACAGAACCATAAGATTCACTGCAGCATTATTTCGGTTTGACCTCTTAAAAGAGATTATTAGTTGAAATTATAGGTTGTTAGAATAAGTTACAAGTCTGCAAAACATTTAAAGGGGCTTAAAATTTTATATTAGTTTTTTTTTATGACAAGCTGTTATGGCAATTAAGGAAGTTCATAAGTGCACCGCCCTTTCTTCGTGGAGACGTTGGGCTTTAAAATGTGTTTGTGTGTGTGTGTGTGTGTGTTTCAGGAGCGACGCAAGAAGTTTGAGAAGGAGAGTGAGAAGTATTACTCTCAGCTGGACAAACACATGAACCTGTCCTCCAAGAAAAAAGAGACCCAACTGCAAGAGGTAGAGACGACAAGCCTGGGAAAGTCTCTTCCCTTTCCTTACAATTCAAATATACGCACATTTTTATTTGCTTGTCTAATTTTGTGATCATTGAAAGGCAGACGAACACTTGGATAAAGAGCGGCAGACGTTTTATGAGTCTTCCATCGAGTACGTCTACCAGATCCAGCAGGTTCAAGACAGGAAGTTTGATGTTGTGGAGCCTGTGCGTGTGAAACTCTCTTCCCACAAACACTCGTTTTTTTTTAAATGCAGTTTGAGCTTTGAAAAAGTACAGTAACATCTTTTGCATTCATGAATCTGCAAGTTTTCAAAATGAAAGGTTAACATGAAATTAAATGGTCAAATTAAGGTTAAGCAGCAAAAATGCTAGAAATCTGTAGATCTAGATTAGATTCGATTTACTTAAATAATCAAAAGGTACAACAAAGACACTAAATATTAAAGATGACATTGAAGCACCAAGAAAAACAACAATAAATAAACTGTGCAAAAATACAGTCGCAATTGACGAGTGACAAATGTGTCAGTTATGGACCGTAGCACCGTGAGTGTCAAATATGTTACTGTAAATTATCAAGTGCACAGAAATAATACAAATTGCTGCAATTTTTCAAATTCCGAAATACAGTATTCAAGGTTGAAGAGCAAACGTTTTTCTAACCGCCTGTCCGTCTTTGTGATTGACAGGTATTAGCCTTTCTGCAGAGCATCCTTACTCTGAACAACCTGACAGTGGAGATGACACAAGACTTCCTTCCCTACAAGCAAGAGCTTCAGCTCAGTTTGCAGAATGTGAGTACTTAATCCATCAATAATGACGGCTGAACGTCCTTCCTGATTGTCACATGATCTGACCAGCGCAGGCCACACACTCTCCCAACTGGATTTGAATCACACAATTGAGTTATTTAGCTGGAAAAAGTGTAGTTTATGCCATTTAAAAAAACACAATAACCATCTTTATAAATGAAAACATGCTTCGTTCTACTAGTGTTTTAAGATGAAAAGTCATAAATGGCATCATTAAACATGTAAACACACGTGGGGATGTTTTTGCAGACGCGCAATCACTTTGAGAGCACCAGGGAGGAGATGGAGGAGCTGATGAAGAGGATGAAGCGGTCCACACAGATCTGTCTCCGACACGGGAGCCAGGCGACGATGGAGGGATACCTGTACGTCCAGGAGAAATGTGAGAACCACTTTTTAAATTTACATTTCAGCGAGAAACATTTGACCGTTTGTTAAATTAAAAAAATAAATCATACCGGTGTGAATTATCTTTAATATTTTTCCCTTGCATGTAAAATAGTGCAATTCCATAAAATCCCAATTGAATATTTGCCAAATAAAGGGTCGTAAAATACTAAAAATACATAAAATATTTTATGACCGTTTATTTGGCAAGTAACTGGGCAGCAAATGGGGAAAATTTACATTCGGGGCTTTTTCTTTATAGCAAAGTTAAATCCTTTTAGTAAGGTCTCTTCCATTTTTCCATCGGGTTCGATCACTTGGCGGGATTTATTTCGCAATAATAACCGGCCGACTGCCAATTGTGGTTTTTTACAACTGTGCATATAATCATTTTCTCTGTATTGAATAAGATGCGTCTGCTATTTGTCTTGCTGCCTCCGTCTCCAGGGGCTCTCGGTGTGACCTGGGTGAAGTACTATTGTAAATACTTCAAGGACAGCAAATTATTCATCATGGTGCCAGTGGAGCAGAAAACGGGAACAAAACAGGTGCCGGATTATCATTGATGGAAAATGAACATGCCTTTAATCGCACCGGGCCTGTTTTTGTCCGGCCGTTTCCCCCGCTATTCCCACAGTGCACTGCTCAGCTCACGCTCAAGTCCTGCATCCGGCGGAAAACCGACTCCACTGATAAACGCTTCTGCTTTGACATCGAGACAATCGAAAGGTGAAATTCTGTTTTTAAACACGAGGCATAAGAATTAATTCTTGATTCTATCAAGAAACTCACGATTTTCTAAACTGTTTTAGGATTGGAAATACAAATTCAAATACGTGTACTATTTAAAAAAATTTACAATTTTTTTTTTTTAAGAATGTAATTTTAGTGCAATCGAGCCGTGTGATAAGTTTTATTAGTTTTATTAGATTTTTTTTTTTGTAGTTTCCTTGTCTCGTTGTATTACTTCGTTCCGTTTTTCCCAGGAAAACCAAAGCTGCTTCAACTGATTCTCCTCAGGGATGAATAAAGTTTCTGGAGAATTTAACTGAGTTGTGTTTTCCATAGGTGCAGCTCGGTTCTTCTCCAGGCCATCTCGGAGACCAACAGGAAGCAGTGGATGGAAGCCATGGATGGAAAAGAACCAGTGTGTCCGGCTTTGTCACTTTCAAACATACAAAATACACACGAATGACAAACTATGTCAACATTTTTGAAGATGCTAATTCACTTCATCATTTTTTTTAATCTCCTTTTTTTCCCCCCAGATATATCATTCTCCAATTCAAAAGCAAGCAGAGAGTAAGTAAAACATCTATTTTCAATGTGGAGCAAGATATTAAGATTTAGAATTATAAAAACATTAATAATTTGCATCAAATATTTATTATAACAATATGATTTTTCATGTCACTTATGCATCGAGGGTTATGATTTTTCTTTTAAAGAGTTCTGCTTTTTAGATATTTTAAAAAGCATTTTTAATTTAATAAAATTAATTTATTATGGTTATTATAATTGAGCTAATTATGCAGATAAGAAACATGCAAAATCCTTCCAAAATTATGGTTGTAACATTTGAATTTTACATTTTACTTTACATTGCATTTACATGTATTGTGTAAGTGCATTGAAACCACTTCTTCCATTTCTGGATCTGGTGTAAATCGGTTTAGTTTAAGGGATTAGAAAGTTCCATAACAAGAAAAACTCTGAAAAAAGGGGCCACACAGAAGAAACGCTGCTTAATAGATTCCGAATGTGAAATACTTGCCAGTCTACGCAACAGCACGTGTAATTACACCATAAATAGTCTGCAGAAACCTACCGAGATACGCACACAGTGATGATGAACAGCATTCATTATATTTAATGTGCTTTCTCCTTGCATCTTCCCTCAGTGGAGCTGAATGACCTGGGCTTCAAGTTCGTCAGAAAGTGCATCAACTACGTGGAAACAAAAGGTACCGCCATGTTTATGCAGCTCATTACAAAAGCAAGAAAATCCGTTACTTTTATTCCCCCCCAAAAAGCATGTTTTGTGTGACAAGGCCTTCGCCTATTCTCAACTGAGCCACTTTTTGAAGCCCGTTGTGGGCTGTTTGATGCCATTTCATCTGCTTTTACGTTTCATGGCCACCATATGCTGAGCCGGCATGTTTTTTAATTAATCCGCGCGAGAACGAGCGGGCCGACGCCGCCGTGGCGTATTTCCGCATGGCCAGAAGAGGGCAGCAGCGCACCGCTTTTCCCCTCACGTGCGTGTCAAAGGCCGGAGAGCTCGGAGCCAAGTGAGAATAAAAAACATTCCGCTCCAGAATGTGTTCTGCAGAACCGCTGCTGATGTGGCCAAAAAACCTGAAGCATATGTCGAGCTTTTTACGGCCGATTTTCATATCGCAGGCTTGAAAGGCGAACCCAGGCGCAGTTGATATGATTTCAGCATGACAGTGAAATGAAAAGAGGCGCTGTAGTTCATGCTCATTAATAAGTGCGATTAAACCCAGGCATTGACAGCGGAGGGATCGAGCCGTGCTGATGGATGTGTTCGACCATCTCCCGATATGACATCGCTCAGATTCCCCCAGCCAGCCGTCTGGGCCCGGGCCTGTCATCAGAAGCAGCGTGGTGTGTGTTACCCATCAGAAAGCTCTGGGAAAGCTGTAGATTGGGGTTACGGCTCGGCTAATGATGGCCGGGCGCGAACTGAATGCCGGCCAGTTCTGCCGCTCCTGCCGTTTTTCGGTAGAGCTGTACTTTTCCACTCCAGGACACTCCCCTCTTTCTTCCTCCTCCATGGCAGGTTCTCCCGTTTTCTCAGTCTATAAATCATTCTTACTGTTTCTATTTCTTTCTCTTTTTTTGTTTTCTCTCTTCTCTTCTTTCTTTCTGGTAGGGCTGACTCAGGAAGGGGTCTACAGGACTGTGGGCAGCAACATTCAAGTACAGAAACTTCTGAATGCCTTCTTTGGTGAGGAGCCGGCCGCAAAACATCTGCACTTTATGTGTGTGTGTGTGTGTGTGTGTGTGTGTGTGTACAGTGGAAGACATGCAAACATGTCCTCGCAAACAATCGTTGTGTTTCAAATAAACGACCCATTCGCTTTTCACCTTTTATGCGGAGGATGAACGTGATGACTTCTAATTCCGACTCCGGCTCTTTGATGCTTGTTTAATTTCACAAGTGCGTTTTTGGGCGCTTGAGAGAAACCAAAGCACAGATATACGTCCATGAGAGCGTCCTTGAGCTGTTACACAAATCCCTGACACACACTGAGCAACAACAAGCGTCCGAGGAAGGTCATTCGTCTGTCCTCCTCTCCCCAGACCCCAAGTGTCCGGCCGACGTGGATTTCAACACGCAAGACTTGGACGTTAAGACCATCACGAGTGCGCTGAAGTTCTATCTACGGTGAGTTACACAAACACGCTGGTAAGTTTTGCAGATGTGTAGGCAAACGTTAAGCTGGATTTTATTTCTTTTCAGGAATCTGAGCGAACCCCTCATGACTTACGCTTTGCACCAGGAACTGATCTTAGCAGCAAGTACGAGCCCTAACACACCGACAGACGCACATCTCGTCCGTTTAAACGTGTTTTCGAGTTGTTATGGGTCACTCGAGTTCAAGTGCAGCCCTGGAAAGGCTGAAGACACAACCACATCTGCACTGCTGAATTTTTCAGTGCTGTGAATAAAGCATTTACCTCAGTGCTTTTCTACATCACCGCGTGTTTAAGCATCACCAGGGCTAAATGTTAATATTTTAAACCCAAAGCCCATGGCATTAAATGCTGTTTTTTTTAGTTCATTGGTCTTAAAGATGACCGTTTTTAACTTTAGATTTATTCTGTATTTGATCTTGATTGGTTTTGATTGTTAGGAAATTATGTTCAAATTACGGTAGTTTAAATAGTTACTGTGGAATAAGTGAGCTGTTTAATTTTATTTGTACTGTATTTTTCGCCATAAAAGGCCTAAAATCCCAAAAATGTTCAAAAGTGTAGAAATATATGTGAGGAAAAGTTATGAAATAGACATACGTATTAGTGCCTCTTATAGTCTGAAAAGTAAAATTATTTCAATAAAACAAACGCAGAGAACAAACCAAAACAGTTGTTTTAAGTCAAGTAACTTTATTGTCACATATGCAGTACAGTGATATACAGCACAGTGAAATTGCATTCCCCTCAGCCTATGGTGCAATATAAATACAAGTATGTACACAAACAATAACAATAAACAAAAACAAAAACAGTGCAAAAAGGAAGACACTGGCAGTGTTGTGCAAATACTGCAAGAAGGGGGTGTTGTGCTGTTCATCGGGTAGTGTTCAGAAGGTGTAATTGTTCATGTTCATGTTCATGTAATTGTTCATGTTTTAATACAGTTAATGGATGGATAAATAAGAGAGATAAAAACATGTATTTCAAGTTCAAGTTTATTTAGATAGCGCTTTTCTTTGTTCTAGATCAACGCAAAGTTGCTATGCGGAATTAGAAAAAATAGCCTCTAAAGAAGAAAAATGTCCATTGTTCATGTGTGTTAAAGAATTAGGAAAAATTGTGCCACATTATTTGTCCCACAAATTAGAAATGGCAGTAGATGTGTGCGGAAATCTTTGATCGATTTCACTGATTGGCGGAGAAAGCGCTGTGCCGTAATCTGGCCTATAATAAGATTAGATCCCATTAAAGCAGCTTTGATTATTATAGCTTGTCTGCGTACCTGCTCTCAGATTACACACTAAACAGAAGCGAAAGACGCACACCTGCCGCGGCATTAACAGCTTTCTTTAGTAGACTTTTCCTCTGGCCCGAGTGACCTTCCTTGTGGAGCTCTTTCTATTTTGGAGACTTTCGGTGGGGCTCTGTTTAACTTCCCCAGAAGCTTCACCGGCCGCAAACTCCACCGTGTGAAGTTTACAAGAACACCTTTCCCCCGTTCATCGCACTTCCAGAAACTGAGCTCCGCTACGGTTAGCCAGAGGCTGTGCTTTCGGGTTCTGCTTTGTCTGCTCCATATTCCACTATAAAAGTGTCGACACTCATCCTTTTAAGGTTTTACAGGTTATTCTGGGGCAAGTCTTAAGATGTTAATCGAACCTCCATGCGATTTGTTGAGGAAAAACAAACCAACCAAAATTGGAAGCCGCTAGCTTCTCTGTTAGCATTAGCACAGCGCTGATATCTAAGCCACAAGCGGGTGCTTCTCATCCAAGCGTCTGGTGCTGGGTTGAGATCAAGGGGGAATAGAACCCACCACCTTCTGGTTGTTAGCTCCTCTGCTAGTTGTTAGCCTGTAGCGGACATTTGAATGATGATATACAGTATATCGTATTTACACTAATGTACGCACACATTTTTCCCCTCAAAAAAAGTATTTAAATTGAAGTATTTAGCCTCAAATTTTGGCTTATTTTTTAGGAATTTTTATTTTGTTTCTGAAAAATCAGGGGGGTGCTTATATTTGCATAAATACGGATATGAATGAGGCTTTTTCGCTCTGTGTTGTTGATTTATTATGTTTTTTTCCTCCACCCAGAGTCGGAGAATTTGGACATTCGGTTGGGGGCGGTTCACTCTCTTGTTTACAAACTCCCCGAGAAGAGCCGAGAGATGCTGGAACTGCTTATCAAACACCTGGTCAGGTAACACACACGTGCGCCCGGACCCAGCGCTCCAGCTTGTTTAATGGTTCCCTCGTAATTATAGATTACAGACATTTCATTTTATGTGACAGATTGTGTGTGTGGGGGGGGGGGGGGGTGTATTCTGATAAACCTGAAAATAAGTCACCAGATTTATAGCTCCACAGCTTATAGCAGATTTAGTATGTGTGTGTGTGTGTGTGTGTGTGTGTGTGTGGTGTGTGTGTGTGTGTGTGTGTGTGTGGGTGTGTGTGTGTGTGTGGTGTGTGTGTGTGAGTCCATGTAATCTGTGAGGTTTTTTTTTTTGTTTGTTTGTTTTTTGGACCAAATGTCCCATGCACAGTAAAACCTGAAATGTTTGAAGAGTGAGGGACGTGTCAGTCTGCACAAGGAAAGTAGCACATAAATCATTCAGAGGCTTGATTTATGACGATTTTTTAAAACAAGGGTTGGCTCGAGTGTGGAGCGAAGTGGTGAGGGGCTAGAGTAGAAAGTTAGTACAGTATAAAATCATTTTGTCTATAAAATACCAAATTATGTGTGTGTAAAAGAGGGAGGGAGAGAGAGAGAGAGTTCTGTCAAACATTATCACACAACTGTCCACATTTAGCACAGTTAAAAACTAAACAAGAACTTATAACACATAATATATTAAATGGAAATTTTGGTTATTTATTTATTTCAAGTTAAAATATCTTCCGAATGTTTTACTTGCAGTTACCACGTGACATCATAGGATTCAGCAGTAAAGGATTTGTCCTAGTCCAGATGAGCCACTTTTCACACGCACGTGCACACAAACACACACACACGCGCGTTCACTTTCACGGAAATTCTCACTGGAATGTAGAGCACAAATTGTAATATAAAAATACATGGCGGAATGACCTCATGCGTTCAAAACTGTAGCACATGCATTTATGGATAAACGCTTTTGTGCATAATCACTCTGACTTATAATGACCATCACTACCTTTTCTTTTGTGTATTCTTTTGTTTTTAGAGTTTGCAGCCACAGCAGTGAAAACCTAATGACTGTGTCGAATATGGGTGTAATATTTGGACCCACGCTCATGAGAGCAGAGGAGGAGACCGTGGCAGCCATGCTAGATATAAAGTTTCAGAACATCGTCATGGAAATCCTTATCGAGGAGTACAGCAAGGTCAGACATGCGCCCTTCGCTCTGATCACGACATGATCTGCTTTCACACGCGCACAGTACAAAAGGATCAGTTGTAAACATTACCTTTAAAATATAGTAATCAAGACAGAAACACAGGATGTTTCAAACTCCTGGCTTCCAGATTTCTCTCCGTATATAAAGACATCTCTAAGTATAAAACACTTTGTATTGCTTATATTGTAAAAAAATTAGTGCTGTCAAACGATTAAACATTTTTAACTAGTTAATCGCACTTCCCTGACCAAATTAATCGTGATTAATGGCGATTAAATGACTAAAGATTGAAATAATGGATAATAAGGTGTAATATGTAAATTAATGTAAACTAAATATACACTAGTTTAGATACTGCAATATCATTTAGTATAATTTTTGTTCAATTTGCAATATATTTTATTAGTTTTTTAACCCTCCGAGGTCGAGTCACTCTTTATTCAAAATAAAACACACAAAAAAAGACAATTTTGTACTTACATATAAGTGTTATACATCGAAAGTTTGAAGTGCCCATTGTTTAGGTTACACTCCTAATAAAAACAGGACATTGTGCTTTTTGTAAAAATAAATAATTGATAATAATAAAACTAAAACTTGAAGCACGTTTTGCCTTCTTTTTGTCAGCTGAAAACAAAACAACTTAATAAATACTTATCACTCTAACATGAAACATATGTCTTAGAATGTACATAAAGAAATTACATAAAGCTTAGAATATCTGTTTTTAAATATAACTGTAAGTAAATACAGTATTGTCTTTATCTAATCCCTATGAATCTACAGTGGCGGCTTGTTGAACAGAGATTTGACGAACCAGTTACGTATTTGCAGTTGAAACTCTAAATAAGGTCGAGTCTCAGTTTTAACAAGTCCATTCAAGAACATTCAAAAGAGATCGATGAGACAAGCAAGTGTCTGTCATTAAACACTTTCACCTGCTGCTATTTAGGCGCAAAGTAATCACTCTGAGCTATGAGCCACAGCTGGGTGACACTCTGGCTCTAATCACTGCATTTTCACCAAACCGGAAGTGAAAAAACTGCAACTGTGATATGGCGTGAAAAAAAAATTAACTCGATTAAGCACTTAAAATTAATCGCGTGCGTTAACTAGTTAACTTTGACAGCCCTAATAAAAATACATACCGGAATGTAGAAAATAATAATCTTAATATTGGGCCTAGATGCCCTAGCATTAACACTAATAAACACAAATACATGAATCATAATAAAGGTTTTTCTGTAATTTAATTCTGCTTGTTTGTGTTTATCAGGTTTTCAAGGGTCCACCTGAAGAAAACACGCTGCCTCCTGTCCCGCCCCCAAGGGTGGCGCCCCGGACCCGGCAACCAATCACAATCTCTAAACGGCCACCACGCCTTTACCCTATTCTGCAGCCTCCAATGTTTGAGCGTAAATAGCCTTCATCATCATCGTCATCATCGTCATCTGCTCATCTTTTACCACATATTCGCTATTAATTCTTAAAAGCATGTTCTCATTTACTGTAAAGATTAACTAAGCCCAGATCAGTTATAATGAAGCATCACATTTATAGAAATCTACATAACTGTTCATTATCATGTTGATGTTGCTTTTATGGATGTATGTCTTCTTTTGAGGCTTTTTCTTTACAGCACGCTTGGCAGACGCTTTTTGGCTTTTTGGAAATTAGCTTTTTAGCCTATTTTTGCACCTCAGACTAAAATACAACTCATGCGCCTAAACACCCAAGGAAACACACACATACTCACACACACACTCATACACTCATAACAGCTGATCAGGTTTCATAGGTTCTGGAAGGGTCTTCGAACTGGATCTGTTTCTCTTTAAGTGCTTTTCTCTAAATGAGGAAAATACAACTAAACCTCCCCGATCTCTCTGTCAGACACACAGACACGCACTGAACTCTTAACAGATTTCTTCTTTCAATAACCAGGGCACTTAACGGACTTCCAATCTTGCGTGTGCGCATGCGCGTGTCGTGCCCGCCCGGGCCCGTCTCCTTTGATAAATGTCCCGTGTCTGACACGTAGCCCTCCTCTCATTGTGAGCGGTGTTATTTAGTGTTTAACAACAGTTAAGCTAATAGTACACTCAGTAGAGCATGAAAAGCCAACGACTACTTGCCCTCCTGCGCAGAGATTGTGTGCGCGTGTATGTGCCAGTTTGTGCCACGCGTGCGTTTTTTTTTTTTTTTTTTCTCGGAAGCGCGCGCACGAGTGTTGGTATGCCATCATGTGTGTCTGAGAGCTAATGCCTGCCCGTGTTTACGAGTCTATCTCAATCTGCTTTCAATTGGCTTTTGGACTTCTTTCCTCTAATAAGCTGTTTTCATTATTAACATCTGAGCTGTTCTATTCCCTCTTGATCAAAATGAACGTGGGCATTAATCCATTAATATGACTCCGGTTCATTTGTATATTCATGAAATCTGGCTCATTAAAGCATGCGGGAGCATCTTTTTGCTTGTTCAGCTTGGTGGAATAAAATCTTTCTGTTTTATTTCTCAATCCAGTCCTGAACCTGAGTCTGAATAGAACGTAATGCTCATTCACTGGTTCTTGAACGAAAATGGTGGCGGGAAGTCTGTGTGTGTGTGTGTGTGTGTGTGTGTGTGTGTGTGTGTGTGTGTGTGTGTGTGTGAGTGTGTTTGCACGCTTCGTTGTTTGTTTGTGTCTGTGCGCTTCATTTGTTGTCTGTTTGTGTGCTACTGTGTGAGTGTGTATTTTCTGAATGTGTGTATTTTCCAGTAGAAGTTACTATGAGCGTGCGTGTGTGTGTGTGTGTGTGTGTGAGAGAGAGAGAGAGAGAGAGAGAGAGAGTATTAAGGCACCTGTTGGGATTTAGTGGCTCTAGGATTGTGTCTGGTCATAAACGCGGCCTTGTGTGTGTATGTTTCTTGTTTTTGTTGAGAATACTGATACGGTCACGGCGTATTAACGGCAACTGTGCGAGGATGAGAACCTCGATGTGTTTGTGACGCTGGTTCCTGCACGTGTGCGCTCACACACAGCTGGCTGTTTGGACTGATACTAGTGTTCTACACACAGCTGTGCTCCGCTCTACTGTCCTTGGTTCTCACGTGGCCTCAGAAACACTCAGCAGTTCACACACCGCGGCGGACATCACTCGCGCTCGTTCCCATCCGTTCCACGCTCGACTTCTTAACCGTGACCGTGCGTTGAGTAACGACCGCCTGACCAGAAACAAGAATTTCCGTATTTTAGTTTCAGTTGTATTCAATTATACGCACACACACACAGACACACACTTGCATTTATATCATAGTGGGGCCCCAACATTTACTTACTTGCAAAACAATACGTTCTCTCCCTCCTTACTGCAGCCCAAAGCATCAAAATACCCCCCTTCCCCACCCCTTTACTCTAACCTTAACAAAAACTCAGTTACAACCGCTGACTTAAAATTTCATCTTGACCCTCAGAAAGATCTTCAAAGTTGTGGGGCCCTAGACAAAGACCCCACTGGTACACAACGGGGCCCTGTTTTGTGCTAAATGCAGGAACACACACTCTTGCATTTATATCATAGTGGGTGGCACTATTGACTAACATCTAAAACTATTCATTCCCTCTCTCCTCACTCTAACCCGAACCATAATAACCCTCCCCCCACTTTAACTTTAACTTTAACAAAATCTCAGTTATACTCTAACCTCAACCTTAAAATCTAATCTTGACCCTCAAACAGATCTTCAAAGTTGTGTGGCCATAGACAAAGTCCCACAAGTGCCCATAGGGCCCCACTTCTAAAATCTAGCATCTGGGGCCCAACTTCATGCTAAATGCAGGAACACACACACACAATGCAATGTTGCACATTGATGATACATTTGAATATTTTCTGAAATATATTATTAATAAATAAATTCATACATATGTTTGCTAACACACACACCATGACGATGCAAATGATGATAAATTCGAATCTTGTCAGAAATAAATTTGTAAATGCAGTATGTCTCGATTCTAACAGAAGAGTGAGGACTGCAGACACAATAAACCACCGCTGCGCGTCATGGTCACAGTGCGTCCGACACAGGCTGGACTTTGACCTTGTGCCTAGATAACATTCTCTGCGCTGAGGTTAAACGGTTCATGGCCCGAGACAGTTTCGATTTCAAGCTCCCAAGATGCTCTCTAGCCCGATGACTGACTCTGAATGATTTTGAATTCCACTTCCTCTAGTCTTCACTCGCTCGTATCTCTGGTGTTGTGGAAATACAAGCGGACAGAGCGTCTGCCGAGCTGTTCTCTTTATTTATTTAGCGGAACTATCACAGCCTCCCTTTTTAAACCAAGTCGACAGGAAGAGGAGCTTTAAAATTTTAATGCTAACTCTGATAAAATCTCTCCTCGGGGGAAGTGTTCCACGCTAAACAACTGCGAGTGTGGTTCCGACCCATCAGTGACGGACTTTGTGCTTCACAGGACCAGAGCAGAACGGCTCCAGTCCCAGCGAGGAGGCCGAGGGTCCGGTTCCGTTCCAGAGGACCAAGCTCCAACCTCCATCCGTCTCTCCTCCGTCCATCCCTCTCTCCTCCCCAGCCGCTCGGAAGCCCCCACACCTCCGACCTTCTCCACAGGAAGTCCCGAGACCCGACACCAATGGGCAGTCCGGAGAGGGTCTGGGCCGCACCCAGTCGTTCCAAGGAAAGCGATCGCCACTCAAAGTCACAAGCGGTAAAGATGCGACGCTCACTAACCCTCCCGCACGAATGAAGCCTTAACGCCGGGCGTATTAAATACTCTCGCCCGATAATTCAACCTGGAATTTCAAGCTTAGGTGACAGGAAGCGGGCCAACATGTGATCAACACGCACTCGGTTTTCACAATGCCGTGAGTCAGTCACTTAAAATGGTTGTAACAGGTGTGTGTGTGTGTGTAACAGGAGAGGGTCAGGGGCTGAAACGCCGATCGTTCTCTGAGAAGGGTTCCATCTGCAGGCCACCCACCCGCCCGCCCGACCCCCCCTCACGCCTGCCCGCCAAGTCGCAACAGGAAGACATGCCGGCGTCGTAGTGAGTACGCGCCACTCACCTCGTTTAACCTCGGTTGCCAGGTCTTGTTCTTCAAAATGTGGATTTATTTGAATTGAACATCTCCGCCGTCACCTTCTCGTGTCTTCGGGCCGAGCGCGTATTAGCTCAGGTGTGATTGTGGCACTAGGTGTAAGATCAGTTCCTGCGTGTGACTTGGTTTACACCTGTCTGCTGCAGTTTACTTTGCACCTTAACTTAGATTCTCAGCTGGTCCGGATGTGTTTTCTTTACTTTTTTTTTTTTTTTACTCTTTTTGAAGAACTTTTTGACCTGTGGTTGAGTTTGACCAACTTTTCACGCAGATGAAAGCGTCTTTATTTGATTTATTTGATTATAAAGTCTCAGCGAATGCAAAAAATTAAAATAAATACAAAATAATAATGAAAAAAAAAAAATGAAAACTTAGCTTTTTCCAATCAAATCAATGGAGCATTTCATCTCCCCCCGATTTGTTCAGATTTTCTGATTGAAAAAGAGACATAGACATATCATGAGCTGATTCTAATCGAATTAGTTTAATCCTTTTAGAATGACTTTTTTGGCCTTTAAAAATATACAGTAATTTTTAAAATGTTCTCTTTGTTTATTTGTTTGCTTGCCATTTCGACATGGACTGGATTTATTTTGCTGCTAATTTTAGTTCTGAGAATGATTTATTATTGAACAATAGTACTTATGCAGTACATTTAATTATACAATAACGTTATAATACTTTTTAAAAATTACTTTTTAATCATGTTGAATGCAAAAAGGTTTAGTGTATAAATCAATCAAACTTAAGTATTCACAAAGACAGAATTGTAAACATATTTACACATACATACAATCAGGAGCTCCGTTAAGGGGGGGGGGGGTTAGGACAGATCTGGGGGCCCGCGGTCTTTTGGTTGTGTAATGTTGTGTAATGTGTAATGTTGTTTTTACTTTACAGGTTGTTACTGTAAAGTACAAAACAAATGTATTCATTTAATATACATATATATATATATATATATATATATATATATATATATATATAATACACATGCATCTTCTCAGTAAACGAATGTCGAATTTAATTGTGTGTAGTTTTATATGTGCTTCTCACTCCAGAAGCAGTGAAGTTCTGCAAGCCGTCTCTTTGTAATTAAGTTAAATAAGTATTTCATTAAATCAAAGCCTTTGGTTTAATGCGATTAACTGTTCTGGGGTGTGTTTCCTAAAATTCTCGTTTTAACGAACATTCGCAAACAGCAATAGCAATTTTGCTAACTATGTGGGCAGAAATAGATTCGGGCCACACAGATTTAGGCGGAATGAAATCTTCTCTTTTCCCACATTGCCGATGCCTTCTGGCAAACTCCCAGCATTCTTCTTTTGGAGCAGTGTTCTCTAGTGCCACTCTCCCTTCCAGGCCCGGATTTCTTTTTTTTCAGGACTCTTGAAATTGTTGGCTGGTGCTTGTTTACTCTGTTGTCAAGAGCTGAACTCCCAGTGATCGTTGGCCGTTCTCTGGTTGTTCGAACAGCGTTTTGAGACACGACCTTTCCGATGGCGTCTGGGTGGCACAACACGTCACATCGGCCAACACTTCTGGAGCTTCCAAACTTCTTCTTCCAAAGTTTTACTTTAGCTGTGACTCACGATCGCCATCAGATTATCATTTTCTCAGCAGTCCGTCAAGATTCAGAGCTGGAATAATGATCCCTTAACGGGGGTTTTATGCAGAAAACGCTACGGTTATTTTAATGATTCACAGTTAGGGGTCAATTCAGTGGCATTCGTGTCCTCATTAACGCAATTGTTTTCCGTCCGTGTAATCGTAAAACTTTTGCAACAAGGATTCGTGTGCAAACAAAACTGTCGGTTATTAATTCCGTTAATTCCTGAAAATAAGTTTCATTCAGACTTTGCCAGTCGCATTAACATCACTTGGAGGTTCGAGCTCGGACACGCAAACATCGCACATGATTCGCAGGAATGCGGTGGATTTTCTACCGAGAGCCATAAATTTGTGACTCACGAATGGGTTTATGTTTGTTAGATGGTATAATTAGCGTTTAATGAGCAGTAATCGCACACCGACTCCGGGTCTGAGAAAACACGTGGCCATGTGACCGCGGTCCCTTTCAGTCTCATGTGTCTTATCGCAGACACACTTTAATCGAATTTCTTGAAAACACTGGCGCATTCTCATAACAGATTAATGCATTTTACAACCGGACCAGACTATATAATCTTCTCGCTTTTTGTTGTCTAGTCTCAAGGTTTTTTTCACATGTTAAATGTCTCTAGGCGTTTTTCGAAGTCGACATGCACGCATCCAGACATCATCGATTCAAAAGAGAAGGGAATGTGTTTTTTTTCCATTATAATAGAGATATATATGATCAAATAGTTATTATTATTTATCATAATGGATTAATGTTTATTTTTCATCTTAAAATTACTTTAAGTTCTTCATCTTTTACATTTTTTTATTGCAAGGTCATTTACCATAAACTTTGTTATTGTTTCATATCCAGACGTTAAGTTTAAACAAAATTTACATTCAAAATTTTTCATTTAAAAATTTTAAATATACATGCATACAGTATAAATAAATGAATGTGCGTGTATATATAATTTTCTTTTTTGTTTTAGTTTTAAACAATATTCTTTTGACACAGTGAACACCGTGTGCTAAAGTCAAGACATTTTCTTGTTCTAAGATTTCTTTATAATTATTTTTTATTGCAATAACTGGCACGCAAAAAATCTATTCCTAGAACAGTTCATTTGTTTTAAAAGAAATAAAAATGTGTTACTTGCGTTGATTTTCTAGCATGAGAGGTATTTCATTTCCTGGAAGGAGACAACAGAAGTGTCAGAACCTGAAACTGTTCCTCAGAATGTTTAAACAGCAGTAAATATCAAGACATAATATTCTGAAATATAAAATTGTCTTATAAAGTGGATGATTTATATTCAGTATGCTGAATGATGTACTGACGTACTCTCCCTCCCCTCTCTCCTCCTCTCTTCTGCTGTCTCTCTCCATCTTTATCCCTAATGCTCCCCTTCTTTCTATCGATCACTTCCTCCCCCTCGTTTTGTTCCCGCTCTTGTTCCCCCTTTCTCACTTTATTTTACTCTTTTTGCTCTCTCACTCTGTCTCATTTGCACTGTCCATCTCTATCATTTCTTCATTCTTCTCTTTGTCTTTTCCGCTCTCATTCTCTTTTCCTTCTGACTTTTTCTTGATTTATCTCTCTCCATTTTGATTCCCCTCTCTCTCTTCTTTACACCCCTTCTCCCTTGCTTTCTCTAATTTTATTGCTGTCAATCTATCATCACCCTAACCAATCTTCTCCCTAACCATCTCTTTTTTTCTCCTATTCATCTCTCTATTTACTCTATCTCTCTTGATGTCTCTCTCACTCCACCCGTCTTACCCCCTTCTCTCTCTCTCTCTCTCTCTCTCTCTCTCTCTCTCTCTCTCTCTCTCTCTCTCTCTCTCTCTTCCTTATACCCCTTCTCTCTCGCTTCCTCTTTTTTCTTGTTCTCCTTTATCTCTTTTTCTTGCTGTTTTTCTCTCTTATCTCTCTCTTTTTCATCCACTTTTCATCTAATCCTTTTCTTCTTTTTTTTCTGACTATGTCTCCCTCTCATTCTGTTTACCCCATTTTTTTCTACCATCTCATCCCTCTTTCTACTCTCATTCTTTTTATCTCCCCTCTCTTACTGTCATGATCATATTCTAATGACTTGTTTCTCTCTTCACGTCCTTTCTCTCTCCCCACCTCTTTATTCCTTCCTTTATCTTTCCATTTCTACTCCCTTCTCCCTAACCATCTATCTTGTCTTCTACCATTCTCTCTATCTCATCTTTCTCTTTTGATGTCTCTCTCACTACCCCCCCTCCCTATCCTTTTTTTCTTTCTTTCTTTCTCTCTCTCTCTCTCTCTCTCTTCCTTTCTTTCTCATAGTGTCGCATCCAAAACCAAATTTTTCGAGAACGCTTCGAGGCAGATGGGGAGGTACGTATTGCGGGCGTGTGTGTGTGTGTATCCGAGGGCCCGGAATGTGTGTGCGCATGTGCTGGCCCGCAAGTGTGCGTGTGTGTGCGTGTGTGCGTGAACTTTTCATTGTTTCCAGCAGCTGCCTGACTTCACTTAGAACAGATTCAGTAAAACTCGATGCACTTTTGATGTGGTGCTTTTAAATCAAGTTGTGTTTAATACAAGACCACATGCTGAAAGTCTTTGCTTTAGCAAATAAAAACAGGACGAGACATAGATCAGATAGTTGCTGTGTCCTGCATGGACGGTTAGGATGAAGCGCTTCAGAGAAACAGGTTGAGCAGGTAATTCACTGAACATCAGATCCAAACGGCCGTAGAACACACCGTCACCTTTGGGTCCCATTAGCCAGAACCCTTTTAAACACTTAGTTTTCCAGAAAAACATTTACAGTTCATCATGTTGTTTCAAAGACATCAGATTTATTTCCTTTTTGAGCGAGTAACCTAGAGCAAGGGTTGTTTTATATATATATATATATATATATATATATATATATATATATAATTGTAATTTTGACTGATAAAGTCAAAGCAGAAATTATCCAGACCACTTTTCTAAAGCCTGTAGGATAAATCTTTAAGCAGATTTAAGAGCTAAAACATCGGAAATGCTAAACCTAGATTTATTTATGGGAAGAGCATCGAGGGCAAATTCGGTGACGTACAGAAGCGAGTTCCACAGGTTTGATGAGTCAGAAGACTGTGTGTTTAAACACATCTGCACAGAACCACGACATTCTTTCAGATCTTAAAGTCTTTTAATGTCGTGGAATTAAGCGTATAAAAAAAAAGAGGCAAATAATTAAATTGAAATATTTTTGCTGGGTTGAACGGTTTCTCTCATGTTTTTTTTTTTTTTGCCACATTTTTATCATGTTAAGTAATTGTAACAGATTAAAACTTGTAACAGATTAAAGCCATTAAAAAAAAGGACACTTCACAAGACATTTTTTTCAACTCATCTGTCAGAGCTCTTTATATCTTTTTTATTTCCATTCTTGCCGAAACAATACTCTGTTTGTCATATGCTCGCTCTCTTTCTCACACACACACATACACACACACATTCACTCCTGAGTGATTCAGTGCAGATGTCAGTGCATGTACGTGTGATTAAGTTCACAACATGAGTCAGACCTCCAAACTGCAACATTTCCACATTTGGGATCCAAGTTTGGAACTTCAAGCTGAGAAGAGACAGCAGGATTTTATAATTACTGTAATCTGATCAGGCTTGTTTTCCTAAGTATTTCATTTGTCAGTAGTTTTGCAGCCAGTAGCGAGCCACTGGCTGGGCATCAGGATTTGTCGGAAGGGTGTGCGTGGCCTAAAATCACCATGTGTTGATATATCCCCTCAAATTCGGAATGATGAATCATGAGACGGGCCGCTTGTCATGTATGGCTGCCTGTTGGGATTGAGGAGGATTCCCTTCACCGATCTTGGCCGCCGTCCAAGCACGAGCACACAGCCGGGTAGTTCAAGTTCAAGGCCTTTCGCAATGTTAGAGCGGATCCCGGTGGAGCGAGAGGACCAGAAGATGAAATGTTTGACCAATGTGGAGCCGAGCTGGCCGAGCTCAGGTGTTCCCGGGAATACCGTCGTGCCATTCCGAGAGCGTCGCCTTCGCCCCACACACCATTAGGAAGCCTCGTGCTGGTTTCTTTGCGGCACAGGAAAGGGGGATTTTGAAGAATCTCCATGCAACTCTTTCCATAGCATGACTGTCAAGCTCCAAAGTAGCCGCATAAATCTCCAAACATAAAAGTGATCCATTTGCTGTATTTCAAGGGTTCTAAATGCATAAAGTAGCTCTGAGGGATGAGTTTAAATCGTAAAACGAGATTTGAACCCTGAGTCGCCTGGAATGCTTTAATGATGCTTAAATGACATTTCCAGAGCTTGACGGAGTGGTTAGAAAATCAAAATAGAAAACGGAAATAAGTTGCATACCAAGTTACAGTTGATTACGGATTATTGAGCCTCGGACTCTTATTTAGAACAAGTCTTGAACAAGTTCCATTACATGAGCCTATTATTGTTCACTTATTTGGACCAGAATTCTACTTAGTTGGGCCAAAGAACGTGAGAGAGAATAAGAAAAAAGGAGCTCTTGTCTGTCAACCGCTCGGTTTCATCAGAACAACAGTTTCCGTACTCAGTACTGTAGTACGTATATGTGCATGAGCCATGTCAACGCAGAATGAAGGAACCATTCTCTGAGATGACGCGTTAAAATTATTTCAAGATTTGTTCATGTTAGACAACTTTGTGTTTTACTTTCACAAACTTTATAAATCAGTTTAGTAGTGTGATGCCATTCTGTGAGAGGACTGCAACGCCTGCTTAAAAAAACTTAGTAGAGCTGATTCTGGCAACCGCAAAAGACACTGGTTTGATTCCAGGGGAAAGTACAGTAGTTGTGAAAGTAAGATGTTGTTATAAATGCAAACATCCACTTTAATGGTCATGTTTTGCTGATGTTTTTTTCAGCACGTGCACAAACTCTCCCGCGTCACCTGCAGCATCTAGAGACGAGGTACGCCACATCTTTTCCATACTGGTATCATAAAAGAGATCTGTGTTTTGCACATTGGTTTCTCTTCTTTGTCTCACAGGGTACGAAATAAGAAGTTCCTTCCTGTCACAATTGTCGGAGCAATTAGAAGACAACAGGGGAGCAGCGTGTGTGTGTCCGCGCTGCCTGCGTCGCTGTCTGGACATGTTATTGGGAGATAAATTATTAGCGTTACTGGCAGAGTTACGGTACCGGTCCCAAACCACAGGTTTGTTTTACTGAATGAACGTGAACGGATACGGTTTGTGTGGTTTGGCTCCAGCCTCTCCACGTTTCTATTTAGTTGTTAAACCAAGTCCTTGATTGATACAGCGATCGCAAAACGTGGAAAAGCAGACGTCCTTTTTTTAGTTTTTTTCTTCTGCTCTTTCAAACGTCTCATCCGTCTCGATGTCAAACAGACGTCTCCTCGTGGTCTTCTCGCGGCTTATTCTCTGACCTACATGGCGTGTGGTTTAGAAACGTTTACATTCTCACTCCACACACTATAGATACACCCTGAATGTATTATATAATATCGAGAATCGACACTAATCGGCGTTTAAATGCGCAGAAGCTGAACACGGTTGTATTAATTATGTTATTATCTGGGTTATTAGTCACTGGAAGGAGATGAATGACCTAGGTGCTGCTTCTAAAAGTTACGGTAATTGCAAACAGGTTTTTCTTTCATCTGCTCGGACACACCTGTTGGATTTTTCCCGAGAAGCCAGAAAGTTCGAGGAACCATTCTGGCCGTTGCACCAGATGATGATTCAGTGAGATGTTTTTTTTTTCTTTTTTGTTTTTGGACTTGTCCTCTTCTGACTTCAAGACTGTTACAGCCATTTTAGCCACAAGTTTTGACCAAAACATGAGACTTTCATTCGGTCCATGGTGAATCTGCTTTTGAATCGGTGGTGTAGAGGACGGATGGATTTGATGGAGAAGTCTGAAATCGATTTCATGCGGTCGGTGGGAGTCTTAAAATAACACGCTTAAGACTTTAGACTTATTATATTGTCACTGTGGAAATGAAAAGAAAAGATTCGGGGGGGATTTTGTGGACGTCTGTGTAGTAGAAAGTTCCCCAAAATGTTTGCTTACAGTGTTTGTGTGTGTGTTTGTGCATTTTAGATGTAATTTAAGATCTTAATATCTAGTTTCTTAATCCCGGTTGTATGTTTTAATGCCCTGCCCAAACAATAAAAAGTAGAGCAATAAAAATAAAACTACAGACTTGTAATTGTTTAGTAGTTGGCTGAGATGTGTGCATACAAAAGCTGTCTGGTTATAAAACCAAATCTATAGAATAAAAGTCTCTGAATAATAAGTGATCGACATGAAAACAGTCCTCTGGAATCCATTTAAATGAAAGCAGATGTGAATCGGTCAATAGCCGACAGAAACAATCGTGGTGTACAGAAACATGGCCGACGTCTGGCTCCTCCGCAGCCAGGCTTTCCGTAACCGCTCGTTTTCACATCATATAGTTTATGCCGATGCAACCCGGGGCGTCGCGGGAAGAGCTTAGAAATGCTGCAGAGAAAAGGCTGATTTTGAAGAGGTTTATTTTATTATTTAAACGAAAGCAGTCAAACACAGAGACCCCAGACTTACACAAGCTCTACACAACAGGAATCAGAGCACAAGAGTGAGTAGAAATCAGTTTGCAAACTTCTCGAAAGAAAGTCAGTCAACAACTGACGATACAACACTACATAGCAGTACTAAAAATTTTGCAAAAAGCGTGCATGCACACACACGCGCGCGCACCCTCCCGTTCACACACAAGTGCTGTAAAAAAAGGCTAAAAAGTTACAAAGATTTAAGTAACAAACATCAGTTAAGAAGCCAGAATGTCCTCTACGGTTCATATAAAGCTCAAACTGTCCGGCGTGTCCATATGCATATGGAAGGCCGGAGACTATCCCGAATCGCCAGGAAAATACAGGAATTATTCACACCAGAGAAAAAAGCTGTAAAAAAGCATTTGCTAATGATTAGTCGTGTAATCGGCCAGCAAAGAGTTCTTTAAAAACCAAATTGTTTTGCACATCGTATTTGAGTGTGAATTCGGGACGTAGATTGGCTCTCCCTGCTAGTTTTACACCCATCCCTGTGTCATCACTAGCGTATGTAAACAAATGATTTCTGTAAAGCTAGCTAATCTGTTTTATTTTACAATCTAAACTCATGTTAAAAAGATGCGGCAAAACATCGTCCCATTAAAAACAAATTAGTCAATTCGCTGAAAAAGTAAAATCAGCTGGGAATTGTGTGGAAAGTTGTTTTCTCGTTTTAGCACGAAAACTTCAGAATCGCAGGAAGTGCCCTGGTGACACAGACTCTCGTTTATTCCCCCTATGTTGTGTGTGTGTGTGTGTGTGTGTGTGATCAGGAAAAAAAAACCATCGTCCTCCCAAGTTCCAAAAACATCCCGAATTCAGAATTTCGCAAATGGCTCTGAAAATGTCCTTATTGCTTTCTTTTATCCCTTTTCATTAAAAATTTTCTCAGGAAAAAAAAAGGGAAGGTGTTTGTATCTCTAAGGGTGATTAAGCAAAGCCCGCGAACAGATTTACAAGAGAGCATATAAACATACACATATGTTTCTGTTATTGGCTGACCACACTGCACACAGTAACAGTAAATCTTAAATCGGAGATCTGAAACCATTTAAGACTTTAATTGAAAACCAACACACACAAAGTTCTACATCATAGCTCATAAGAGAAGTGTTAAGAAAGTCACAATGTAAATCAGCGTACGGACCATCCAAGCACAAGTCGGTCCATGAGCATGACGCCAGCCAAACGAGGTGTTACACATCGCAAACGTTCCACTGTAAACGGACGAGTGTGAGACGGTGAGGGACATCATCTCCACCTCAAAGACAGGTAGGAGCTGGTGCCCAGTGCTTGCATGCACCTCCTCAAAAGCACGTGTGAGTCTTCCCACTTGGAGTAGCTGGTCTAATTAAGGGCTCGACGCGTTTGGCTTTGTCCTCAAGCGCTACACACGCTCGCTTTTCCTCCCCTCACGACGTTGGCAGGGTAAAAGTGCAGTTCGGAGTTCTGCGAATTCTAATGAGTGCTTTTGGGCCGTGTAAATGGGTAAACACCTGCGCGTAATTGCGCGGCGTTTGGTGCTGTCAGCGGAGAGACAGCCGGTTCTCTGCCTCGCGCATTTAAACCGTCAACAAGCCGCGCGGCGACAAGAGCTCGCGGCAGTTTCACCACATCTCGGCGTTTTAACTTGGCGGGAAACTTCCTCGCTTGCTGAGAGGACACCCCGGGTCACATCGGGTCTGACACCGTCTACGCGCGGGCTCTTTAAAGCGTAATCTACATACATAACACTGCAGGCATTATTCAATCATTTAGAAACGAGCGGGAAAAACGGAGCGGCGGAGCGCGAGGAAGGAGAGTGAAGATGTTCAACTCCTGACAGGAAAACGGAGAGCGCTTTATTCGAAGCAAACGCGCACACAAACGCCTTTTAGTTGAATTCAAAGCGCGTCTGGCTGCAAAGTGGAGAGGGTTAGCACCACTGTCGACGGCGTGGGACGTAGGGTTACCACTTTTAACACCCAAAAATAAGGGACCCATAGTGCAGGGGGCGGGGCAATATGGGTGGGCGTGGCAACGAAGATCGCAATGTAAAAATTGTGACAGTGTGTGAAAACCAGACCAAATGGGATAAAGTTTGATTTTAGCCACTCATTTCATTGTGATTTCAGTTGTAGACATGGTTTTACTCCATTAATATTAAATACATGTATTTTAATTAACTAGTAGATTAACTAACAAATCTTGTTGGCACTTAACTAAAGACCGATCAAAGTAACGATGACGTCGAGTGTTACCCAATCAAAAGTAGAAAAGGAGCATCTTCATAAAATGCATGAGGGATTTACATGAGACAATAAAAAATACTGGACAAAAACTGTCCAATATTGATTAAAACGGGACGCACAATTACAATCTGAATTACAATCTGAACAGGACGATTCTGTATTTCAAGGGTGGCAACCCTTGTGGGACGGTTGGTGAAAATTTTGCTGATGAAGTATTAGCATTAGCGTCAAACGCGTAGCACTCTCCCCTCGTGTCGGGCTTCCGTGTAAAGCTATTCACCATTTTCTCTGCGTGTTTTGGTGTTCTAAAAGCTCTTGTTAGTTTGCGCGTGTTAAGCTTGCGGTTACTTATTGCTGGCGCGGAGAAATACAAACCCCTCTGTGGCACTTGCTTTAAAGGAAAGACAGGAAACGGTACAGTACTGTAGAAATACTGACTACATACATTTGCACATAGAAAGGTCGAAAGGAACCACGCTTAACTTGTACACATGTATATACACAAGAACATCACTTGCCAATTCTTCCATTAAGGATGGTGAGAGAACGAGAGAGTAGACAGAGAGAGAGTTACTTCATAAGAGTCTTATGGGAAACGCTCCGATTTCCGAACAATATCCATTCAGCTTACTGGAAATGCAGTTTGGTTTTGTCAGAATATCCAGGGCTTTAGCATGCAATTCGTTTGTTTTCGTTGTGATGGATATGAAGACCGCATGCATATATTTATATATAGAGTTTGAACATACTCAGCGCTGACCATCATATTCTATGTACAGATTTGAAATTCGTCGACTTTTAAGTCTTGAAAACGTGTACTTAAATAGCAGGTCCGTGGAAAACAAGGCAACTGACAGTTTAAAAATAAACAAGCCCTTAGCCTTAACAAAAGTTCACTGTCTCCGAGGCGACTCGCAAATCTTTTCATTCCCAATAGCAAAGGCGTATTTAGGAAACCACACATTCTCAAAGTGACAACACAAATCTGTTTCACAAATTTCCAGAACGTACCAAATGAATGAGCGCCTTTGAACAGCTTTTTAGAAAGAGCCTCTGCCGTAAAAAAATATGAATGAAGTGCTTGTTTCGTCAATAAAATAATAAAAAAAGAGACTCATGGCGGGCATCACCGTCGAGCTGTAGTGAACATGCTCTTTCATTGCTATTGTGTTTAGTAGTCGCTTTTTCTACTTGACAATAGTAAGTCTGAAGCAAAGAGTCCACGGTTATGATACGTTGCTCTGTCTGCTTCTAATCTCTTAAGTCCCGAGCAATAAGTGAAGCCTTTTTATCCCAAGCAGACGTGATGCATAGAAACAGGTCACAGGCTGGTGTATCCAATGGTGATCTGCATAATGTCCTTTTTTATTTATTTTTTTCCCCCCGAAGCTGATTAAGGGCTCAGATAAAACTTCAGTGTGATTTTTTTTTTTCCCCCAACCTGTCCACCAGGCAACACGCTGTAACTCTTGAAGGATAAATGCTGGTCGAAAGAAAGAACAAAACCTGCTTCACACCATGCTGTCAGTTTGAGAAAATGAGCTAAAATGATCTCCGAGAAGAAGATCGACAACTGTAATGATGTAATGGTCCCGCTACTTTCCAGGGCCATTTTTCAAAAGTAGAGAAAGGAGGAGTTTGAAAGGCAGAAAAAAGGGGGGTAAAAATGCAAAAAATAAAAAAATTCAGTTCCGTTCTGTCTTGTCGCTCATTTCGAGTCCCGATTAAAAAGCATCGAAGGCTGGCTTAGGCTGGATCAAACTGGATCAGGCCGAACTGATTGGCTCATATTGCCTGGGCGGGGTTGGTATGGATCGGTGGTTTAGGGGCGTAGTCATGTCACTTGTGAAACAGGATTGGCTTAGCCAGGCCGGCGAGAATCTTTGGCACCTGGACCGAGACTATTTCTGCAATCATTTCGGGAAAGCTGACCTTTGTGGGTAGCGACCGAGCTTGGACAAAGAGATCAAAGGTGAACTGGTGCAACTTCTGAACAATCTGCGTGACAGAGAGAAAGAGACATTCAAACGGATAAACAAAAAAACAAACAAAAGGCCCAGCCAAAACAATTACAATAATAGTTGATAAGAAAAAAAAACCCAATGGAAATCAGCTGACGGCGTTCTCCGTGTTCTCTGAAATCTGAAATTCTTCAGCTCTATTATTCACATTATCTTGGGAATTGAATTATATTTTGAGATACTGGAAATGTTTCAGATTCCTTGAGCTCAGATTTCAATTCTCGTTGAGACTATAATGTATGTTATTTGCTTCGGATAAAAATGGCCCGCTTAATGCACAAATGTCGTAATCAACAAAACTCACACTTTCTTTTGTAAAACGGCCATTAACTCCCCGTTATCCTCGGAAGTAAATATTCAGCTAAATAGTGTTGACCTTTCCGAACAAATCACAACTATAATGTGTTTAATTTAACTGTGAGTGTTGGCGCTAAAGAATAACAGTGACTCCATTTAAATAATAATCAAATCACGGTACTATTTCAGGCCATTTAACGGATGGTTGGACGGGATAATGACAGATGCAGATTTCCGAGCGGCAAAAAACTCTAGCATCTGCGAAAAGAGCCAGACTATCCAGTGAATTGGGCTTTAATTATGTGTGTAAAAGTGTTTAATACAAGACAGGTGATGTATTGGAGGGCTACTGACCGGCTGCAGGGAGTCCATCAGTCGGGTCAGCTGCTGGAAGCGCATGGCACAGTTGCTTTTCCTGCCATAGTTGATTAGGCGATCGAGTTCGTTTATATACGTCACACGCAGCTCATCGAAATACTTCTGATTCTTCAGGCCCTCCACTGGAACTGCGGGAATCAGGGGAGAAGTAGGTATCCATTAAAACTCACTAAATGCGATATCTCAAGAATTTGTTCATGAAATGATGTGTAACTTAAAAAGAACGACTGCAAACAGACTCATAGTTCATTAGGATTTTAGGTTCTATTTGTATAAAATGTGTATGAATTGTATCTTGTTTTTTGTCTTGGTAATCACAAAGTGCGTTACAAGCTTTTATTTGTACAATTTGTTCTTAATATTAATAAAATATTTTGATTAAAAAAATATGTTTATTATAATACTCATATTATATATACTTTATTATAAATATATCTGTAATATAATGTCTTAATTATTAGTATTATTTAAGAAAATGTTATTATTTATAAAATTATGTTTTTAATACAATTGTAGCTTTATTATAACATTTTATATGTATTAATTTTTATATTTCTATATATTAATATATATTGTATAATTAAAAATATTAAAATATAATTAAAATGGTTTTTGTTACAATATTGCTTCATTATTGCAAAGACTTTAGTTATAAATTCAATTGTTTTCTGATTTAAAACACACTTGCTATTTACATATCCAGCTAAAATAGCGTGTGTGAAAGAAGACAAAGTGAAACTGATGGAGATAAATAAAGGAAACCACGTTAAATTTAAGAAAGTCAAGTTCCACATGGAAAAAGTACAGTAACTGCAGAAAACATTCACTTTAAATATATAGGTTAAAAAATATTGCATTTTTATTTGCTGTCCTTTGGAATTCTTATACGGTGTGGCGTATATTAACAAAAGTTAACAGGAGACACGGGCCGGTAATTTTCATTCCTAGTGCTGTAAAATTCAAGCAGACAAAAGGCTTTGAACAGAGACTCACTGATGCTGAAAAGGAGGAGCGCCTTCATACAGAGGAACTCTTCCTGTGTGACCTGCAGCAGAACAAACTCCTGCGAGAGGTGCTTCATCTGGACACAGTGCTCGTACATGCTGGAGATGTGCATCCTACGACTGACGGAGAAGAGGCAGATTAATAGACAGCCATGGAAATTCCGGCCAATCACAGAAACTTTATTCTCGCTCATTAAGGCAACGAAACGACGGGCGCGAGACCTGATCCATCACCGAGCACAATTCCCATCAGATGGAGTGATAGGAAATATAGGTGAGATGCGTTTAGAAGAAAAACCATCCATTTCTGATGCCACTGAAAAAGGCCATTGAGAGCATACGAACCCCGAGAAAATCCAATCTCTCCTGGGATTGTGTTTGTGACAAAGATCCTCCACACCATAATAAGCCAGCAGTAAATTATAAATGAATTTGGGAAGCATCCAGGACTCGACGGTTATTGTGTGCATGAAGTGCAAGATATGTACCTGCCCGACAGTGAGATAGAGAGAGTATGATAGCGAGAGAGAGAGAGAGAGAGAGAGTGAGGGCTGCCGAGGAGTCATGAAAGAAAAATGAGTGTGAGGAAAGACGGATTAGTACATTTACGAAACGAACAAATGGACAGAAGAGGAAAATAGAGTGGGAGATAGAAAGGCAACAATGGCCAGCATGATGAGAGCCGGGCGGTACGGAAACAGGCAAATAAGAGTCAGGCAGATGTGAAAGAGATGGAGACTGACTCATTGAAGACGAGGTCCGGGGCGAAGTACAGCATCCGCGCGTTGGCGTTCTTGTAAGACCTCCAGCCCAGAGCAAAGACCATCACTCCCATCCAGGTATGCTGTATGACCGTCATTTGATCGTCCACATGCAGATTACGGAAACCTGAAAGACAAGAAGCGAGGGGAGATGTTTGTGGTTTGTGTTTGCTGCCGTACCGTATATCTCGCACCTTGTCAGCTGCCTGGGTGCTATTTTTTTTCCCTCATTTATGACTCTATTGCGGCTTTGCCAGCTCACGATATAATTCAGACTTTACTTGACATCAAAAAGGAAACGTCGAGAAGAAAGAAATCTGATCTGATGCGAGGATTTTCACAGCACTGGCTCGGTTCGAACAAAAACACGGCTGCGAAAGACACGGCGAATGTTGCGAGCTGAAACTTGAACTCTCTTTCCCCAGAACATATCCATCACTGGCTTCGATGAAGATTAACATGCCAGGCCTTACGGTTTTATTAATGCTATCAATATCAAGACACTGGAGAACTGCAACCAATCACATAAACCTGATTCCTTCAACCCATCACGCACTGTCACACACACACGCCACAAAAAAAGCGCCGCGCCACTTTCTCCGCTTCCCCTCGCTCCCGTGTTGTTTCTCATCCAGCATTTGATGGTTGCCTCCGTCGCGCTTTACATACGACTGATGTCTGCCTTTGCTTTTCAAATAGCTGTTCATCAAAGCCATTAGGGAGAAGTACATCACAAAACACCTACTCTCCGGCTCCTGAATTGTAAATACAAACCGTCATTAAATCACCGAGGAAGAATAAATGGAAATCCTCTCGGCCGACGTCCCGACTGGAATCGACAACAAGGCGTGTGAGAAGTTGGCATTCAGGAGTTACCTGGAAGTCCTTTGGCCCACTTCACCACCTTGACAAGCTGCCGCTCTCCCAGCTCATTCAGACTGGTGAGGAGGGCGGCCGCAGAGTCGGGCTGAGCGTGGTCGTGGCCGGCGTTCACCACCTCGGGCTCGATGGCCTCCAGGATGTTCAGGAAGATCAGCTGCGAGTGGAACGTCAGACTGGGCTTGGGTGACAGGCACTGGACCATCTCCGCCGGGCCTTGCATGGGGGCCATGTCGTCTGGACCCTTCATCTGTCCAATCTTCCTCAGCTTCCGGGCTGCGGAACAAGAAGAAAGACGGCGGTAAATTCGGGCCCCGCTCGGAATCTTCACTCCATCTTTATTTCATCCGAGACGTATTATTTAGAACCCGCGAACCTGGGTGGCTTGTGAATAATGAGGTTGACGTGATCTTATTTATGTACTTGAGTATCCGTATTATACAACGGAGGATAATAACCTGCACTGCGACGGGAAGTCTCTCGGCCACATTATCTCCTGCCAGTCAGCACAAAGAAAGATTACCGGCCACAAAACACACCTGAGACAATGTGCTTTTCCCCCTCTGCCAACACAATAAAAGGCCTGATGGGATTAGCGTAACTGCCTTGATGTATTTCAGTCACGTGGAGGAAGAACTACGGTCATTCAAGAATGTGAAGCCTTTTTTTTCTGCCCGTTTTACGAGCAAAAGCACATGTATTTCACCGCTCTGCGTCTGAATGCCGAGGAGTAAAATGTTACTCTGAATACGTGTGGGTGGATGTTTTAATTAGTTGCTACTGTAGCGCAGTTTGGTTTTTGCACAAGTAAGTGCCTGCGGTTTCGTTACGATAGTTAGCGCTCGCAGCCTCCACTCGGAATTCCAAATCAGAGATGCTCAGTATTCAATTGGCAGCGTCAGGATGCGGAATAACAGACAGCCGGATGAGATGCTTTACAACTAGGAGACTTTAATGGTGCATCGCTAACACTGATTCAGTGGCGGAATGAGTCCCCGTTTGGAAAGAAAAATAAGGGATGATCGAAGGCGCTGATTTAAAGAGCTAAAAAGCGCTTCTTTGCTGGAGAAGAGGACCAGTGCAAATGAAAATGACTTGCTGCGCCAGAATCTCCGTGAAAAAAAAAAAAAGAGGGAAAAACAGAAAGAAGGCTTAGGTGGATTTTAGGCTCTGGTCAAATGTGAAATATAGTGGGGATGTACAGAAAGAGTAAGATTATGGTGGTATTCTGGTCCATATTATGTGTTGTGCGGTGAACAAGGAGGCAAAGATTCCACTGTGAGGTTTCTTCGTCGTAAACATCAACCTGCCATCTCCACCACGTCAAGCAAAAATAAAACACTTCGGGTAAAATGAGCCAAATGTGCCTTGGTTGAACTTGGACTTCTTGACCCTGGACTTTATGGATTAGGAAAGGGGTTTGAAAACCTTCTAACGTCACGTCCAGTAGGGATCATGTCAAACTTTGCAAAGTGGTGGCAATCATAATGGCTTTAAACTCAAACCATGAACAACTAGACATCTTTAAAAAGGCATATCATTCTAAATCGTTCCCAAACTTGGAGGAGAAACTGGAAGAACAAGGTGGATGTGTGAAAACTGTGGAGGTGACTGAAAGGTGAATGTTGGTGATAAGTGAACAGTTTATCATTATTTAAGAGGAAACATTGTGTTTCTGAGTCTTGGCATTCTGGGATCCTTTCTAAAGCCGTGAAAAGTTTGAACTTCATGCCACATACTTTCTGACTTTTCCAGACAGTTTTTCCAGCTAATTTTTCTTTTACCATGTTCTTAAATGCATTAAGCAGACACTTAAATCATGTCGCAGTTCCAAACAAACAGCATCCGCTTTCCATGGGAATCGAACCTGAGACTTTAAGTGTTGCCACCAACACAGGGACGTCACAGGGAAGCTTCCAGTAAACATAAATCATGAAACATTCACTGCAATTATTTGTCACGCAATTATTCAAAGCAATTATTTCATATAACAAATTCAAGAGGGTCACCAGGTCAAGAGGAGCTGGAGCCAATCAACTTAGGACACGCCCTGGATTGGTGGCCAACCAATCACAGAGCAGGACACACAGACGCACACATTCACACTATCATTATCTATAATTCACATTCTATAGGTCAATTTATCAAAGCAAATTTATTAAAGGTGAACAGAATAGACATAAAATCACAAGTACTACAAATACTCATATTATAAAATGTACATAAAAGTGAAGAGAGAATAATCAAGCATAAATTAAACTAATAAATATGATTTTTTTATGAAGAAACGTATAATATTAAAATATTAGCTACATTTGATAAATACATTAATGTATAACAATTAATACAATGAAAGTGAATAAGAATTTAATTTAGAAATATTTGACTAAATTACTAAGATACGTACAGTAGTACTATTCCATTAATAATTCTAAAGTGTTGGGAGTTTTATAAAATATAAAGTTGTTCTTGTGAAAAAAATTAATTTAATTGTATTTAATAAACATTATATATATATATATATATATATATATATATATATATATATATATATAAAATATAAAGGTCTTCAGGTTCATTGATAGGATCAAAAACCTTTTTACACCTAATTCTGCAACGGTGTAAAAAAACCTTTTTACACCTAATCCTGCAACCAGAACAATGACATGAGCAATAATTCACAGAGAAAGCGTCATATATGAACTACCCACCCCACCTACCGTATTTCACCTGAAGATTTCCAGACCACCGCTATGCAATTACTCATCCGAGCAGAGCGTATCTGATTTCTGCTTGTTAATTCCCTCTTAGTTTTGATTTCTTGGTGTTTTTATCATGACTTCTGAGTTGCTGTGATCAACATTTACAAAATTCGGCATTTGATGAGGAAAAATATTAATGCTGAAAATTCTCAGTGATAATGAGTTCACTTATTCAACGGACTGATGGCCTGTGATCACATTACATCAGGGACTCATTATTTCTGCCAAATCTGTTCACTAATGATGACAGCAATTACAACAAACACCAGCACAAAGAAGCGATAGAAGAAGAAGGGAAAAAAACAAGTGTTGGAATAACAAAGGAACAGATATGATGCATTTCGCCAGGAATGAATCCACGGGGTCACGGGTTTGAAAGGTAAAACTATTTGAATGTTTCAGTGAAACAATTCACGGCCATCTGCTCTGTTCAGCAGCTCGGTTACAGCAAACAGATGTAGTCTGTGCAAAGGTTTTACAACTGTGATTATGTTCCGTCTACTGTTTGGTTTTGTCGGGACAATCAAAGCGACAGAAACATTTTTTTAAGGAATCATTTCTGCAGGTCAGGAAAACGCAAGCTGTGTGTTGGTGAGTTGTATTTTTTTTTTTTTTTTGGACAATATTTCCTACTCTACATTTTGAATGAATCAAATGACTCACATGTATATTTAAATGGTATTTGATGGAGTTTTACTAGATGGTTTGTGATCATTAATCTTCTTGATGATGTTCCAGAAGTTTGTAATATTGGTTTCCCCTCCGAACTGTCTAATTATGATCTAATATATTATGTTCACTAATAAAGACAATTATATCATTATACAATCTTTAATTATTATCAAAATTAATTATTATTATTATTTATTATTTTAAGTAATAATTAAATTATCTTATTTGACCCACAGTGGGAAAATTACATTTAAAACCAGCAAATCAAAGAGAGAAATAATATAAGCACACATCTATAAATAAACAAACATAAAATAACAGCACACATCCAACTATATTTGCCAAAAAACTTAGTACATATAATACAACTATTATATCATTATCAAAAACCATATACAAAAAAACGGCACACACACAAACACAGACACACACCTGATTTACGATTCCTGTTTTTGAATGTTATTGTTGCGTTAGAAGTTCAAAAGCAGTGAAATCAAAGCAGCAATCAGTCATAAGAACGACGGTTAAATTCAAAGGTGTCTGAATAGAATAATTCATAAGCTACTTACAATTATGACAAACCTTCATGCTTTTCCAATAATGTTGTAATTTACTATTTAACTTATATTTTAAAACATGATAAAATCAAGCTGAAAAAATGGCAACAGTGTAACCTATGATCTTTAAAGAGCCATTGTACACCCATGCTATCAAATTCTTTCCATTTCTGGGTCACAGGGAGTTAAAACCAATCCCAGCAAATCCAGAACAGAAGGCGGGGCATACACTTGGGATTGCTGGCCAACCAATCACAAAGCGGGAGACACTGGCACACACATTCACACTCTCACATCCAGACTCTAAATCTCCTGCATATTTTAGGCCCGTGAGAAGGAACCGGAGACTCAGTGGAAACCCACACAAATACAAGGAGAACTCTGCCCGAAAAGACCTTTAACTTGAGTATCGAATGGGCTGCCAACTACACGTTTATACTGCTATAACAAATATATTTTTGTTGAATTTATATTTAAATGGTAAAATGTTAAAACAATTTGAACATTTCAGAGTTCGCTTGAAACACACGCATCACAAGGGCGGAAAAATGCTGCTGACAAATACAGTATTCAATGTAAGGAAGCCCAAAAACATCAGAAACATGTGGCCTGCTTTTTAAGATATTGTGTATCTTGGACACGGTTTTGAAATCCACGATCCAAGCATTTTGTAGTCAATCTCTTCACTGTCATATCCATGCTGAAAGATCATCTACATTTCAGCTACAAATGGAAAGGATTTCACATCACTGGCAATCTACCCAGACTAGATTCATCCCAAGAGCTGATTGAAAGATACTGCAGGAAGTTTCCAAGAACCCTGAAATGACATCAAAGGATTTACAGTCCGGTCTTGGCTCAGCCGCGAGTCAGAGTGCAAGAGTCAAGCATCCTTAAGAGACGGCATTACTTTGCAGTGGATGTGACACACACAAGGAAGATGAATGTGAGGCCATCTGTTACAAAAGCCAGGACTAAGCCACGAGTGGACCTGAAACATGACACTTTCCATTAAGAGAAAGCGAAGGAATTTCACCAGAGCAGTCTTAGTATTGGCAATTTACAGGTTATAAGGAATTTCTAGTTATGTTTGGTGTGCGTGTTGATGTACACACATGTACATACAAAGAAGCGTAGTCATTGCAAAGAAGATTTTCGTGAAATAATTTAAACCCCTACTACTTATCAATACTACTCATGAAAAAAAATCACATTTAATGCTAAACATTTGTATTAATCATACTAATAATTGATTGGTAATGTGCGCTTTTACTTTAGTTTGCTTTTGCATCACTCGTGAACTAGGAAATAAAATATTATGCTTCAGATTAGCTAAACAGTTTCCAAGAGAAACTCTTTGCCATGTACCAAAAATGAGCTAGATATTAATTATAAACGTTTTCCTTTTCATCCAAGAGATTGCAGCCAAAAATTACATAAGCTACTGTACGGCCTATGGACCAAATTTGACCCACGGTGACCTCTAATTTGTCAAGAACTTAATTCAAACATTCATCTGAACTGGGCTGTTTGTACTTAAAAACATTAATAAAAAAAAGCACTTTACATTCAACAGACTGTAATTTGACTCAGTAACTTAAGTCTAAGTTTGTCTAAACTATGAAAGTTGTTGTAATACACAATTTACTTTAGTCCACTAACCCTTTAGCATTTTGAAAGATTTT
Organism: Paedocypris micromegethes; assembly: GCA_028031935.1. NCBI lineage: Eukaryota > Metazoa > Chordata > Actinopteri > Cypriniformes > Paedocypris > Paedocypris micromegethes. The sequence continues at coordinate 4,034,637 of CM051493.1, forward strand.
TTTTCCCAGTAGCATTAAAGCTCTATGTCAGAGAAAACGTTTTCTTCGAAGAAAAAAAAAATCTCTCTCAGGATATTTGTATTTTAATTTTAATAATAATACATTGTATTAATAAAGCACCTTTCAAGACCCAAGATCGTATAACTTTGCTGTTTGATGTAAACAGAGCAGTTAGTCTAATGCCATTGACTCAGTGGGCAAGCAGAAGGTCAACAGTGGCTAAGAAAGCAAAACGGGAGAAAAATAAACGTAGGGAGAACCAGCTCACTGTGTCAGCCTCCTCTGGCCACAAAATAAGTGGAAATTCAGAAAAAGGGGCTGAAGTAAAAGTGGCCGACAAAAACAATTCTGTAAAAAAAGCGAGTCAAATAAGTATGTAAAGGCCGTAGCTCAGGCCAGAGGAACAAGACGCTTTCCCTCTTTCACTTAACAGTGACAAGATGTTTCAAGGGTCGTGAAGACCCCGGCTGATGTTCAGAGTCTTGTGTGCCGTACCCCTGCTGAGCCGATAACAGCTCTCATAAATCTGGAAATTATAGCTCTACCTGTTATTCACGTTTACATCCCAGCACTGGACAATTTTGTTCATAAAGCGACTCAGATTATCATCCAAGGTTTACGGTTAAAGTTATTGTTTTACTATCTTGTTAAACCCATGATTGGGAATTATACTGTACGGTCTAGAGGAATTTCAGTTGATCTGTTTATCGGTGAACTTATAGATGAAGTAGTTTTGTTTTTTTTTAAATCCCATGAAGTGTCCAGATGGCCAGTTTATAGCTACAATAAATCAGGCGAACATAGAAAGCTTATCCTATACTGTAGTTATTATGCTCCAAGTAAACACATTGTAGCCGCGTCTGAGCAACAGACCAACAAAATCATTCTGCAAACTTTAATAATGGAAGAAAAAAAACATATAAGTTAGTAAATACCATAAGTCATAAACCATAAGTTAACACGTTTTCCCAGTTGCTTTCCCCTTCAGAGCACAAAATGTTTAGTGTAAGCTATAAGTTAAAGACTCGAGTTGTGGAAAAATGTACGAAAACAAACCATTTAACGTTGCTGTATCTTCTGCAAGCCCGACAGAAGGAGTCTTTGACTGTTAAAAAGCCCCTGGCACTGATGTTTCTCTCCATCCTGATCTGCAGGAAGACAAATTACTTGCCTACTGTACTTGTACCAGTTCTGCGTTATGCATGAAGAATGAAGCAAATGGAAGTCGGTGTGAGTACGAGAGAATCAAGTGGCTTTTTTTTTTTCAAGCTGGCTCTGCTTTACAGCATGTTTCAAAGAGCATTAGCACTGATTGGTGCGTGAAAAGATCAAAGATAGTCAATATTCCCAATAAAAGGTTGCCACATTATCTCCCTTAAGTCCTCCAGAATCACTCAAGCTTCAGGTCATGTGTAGTTTTATTAGAAGCCGCTGAAAGATGTTGTTTTTTCCTCCTCTCATCAGGATGACAAGCTCGTTTCCCTTTTTTCCCCTTCTCTTTATGTTGCCTTTTCACACACCTTTTCCCTGAACCTCCCTCTTTTAGGTTAAAAAAAGAAGATTCAGTCAGATTAAGAGTAAAGCAGTAGATTTCAAGGGCCTTGGGGAGAGAGATTACCTGTACTGGGTTGCTTGGCCCGTCTCTAGGACACCACGTCCTACTAAAGATCAGCTATACTCTGATCATTCAGTGACTCACACAGCTTTAGCGATACACTCTGCTACCCGTGTCGTCACACAAACAAACACACAGTCTGTCTTGGTCAAAGCGATGGGACATTGGGTCAATGTTCTAACAAACTACTCTTTTTTTCCCTTGACAAGAAGAGGAAGAACAATCCGAGCGATCTGATTGGATGAGGCACATCTGAAGAAATACACTTTTACACACCTGTGACAGAATCACACTCAGTGAATGTGTATTAAAAGCCACAAGAGCTAGAAGTATCCATCCATTTTCTGAAACATTTTCCCATTTCCACTTCCCATGTTTTAGCCAATCCGAGCAAGTCTAGGATTGAAGATGGGACACACCCCCTGGCCAACCAATCACAGTGCGACAAAACTAAACCAATACAAACTGACCAGTCTCACCTTATTTGGATGATTCAGATGTTTCTACATGCACACGTTTCTATCAATTACCTGGAAACTGTTCTACAGAGAGGAGCTTAATCTCATTTGTCATCATATTTCTGGACCAATTACAAACCTATTGTATTTCTGCATTTTCACGTAAACCATATCACCATATGGCTATTTTGCATTGGACCAAAATCAAACCATTCAGTATTTTTGTGTCTGATTAAAACCAGGCCACATTCATATGAATCCAATAAAGATGCAAAAAAAATTTTGAACCTTTTTTGAAGACTTTTTTGAGCCTAACTATTGTTTGCATTTCTATTTAATTTTTGTATCTTGTTTGCTAGATTAGACATTTGTTTTTTTGTGGCTCAGGTTTTGCAACGCCGCAGCTGCCATTTTAACAATGTGTTGGAGTGATTTCTTCCACATTGATGGGATTTTGTTTATCTCGTTGCATAAAATCACTTCACTTTAAAGCACATGCAAGTTGACAAGGTTAGTCTAAGCACAGACGATTCCATTTTCCACTTGAAAGTCGGCAAAAATACTATAAACATTTCAGTGGAACACTTACACTAAATGCTGAAGAAGAGCAATCCAAATGAAATGTGCGGTTTAATTGTTTAATTGTTTAATCAGTCATTATAATTGGTGCGATGATGCTTTTATAGATCTGTGGTGACAAATTGTCCTGAGGCATTGAGATGAGATTGAAAGCATTTAAAAAGATTTTCTTAAAAAAACTTTTCAAAATTGTGAAAGAGTTTATTGAAGTACACAGAAGGGGGGAAACGTGTGTGTGCACATATTCATAAAGTATTTCAAAGTTTAAAATTGTGTAACTTGCAAACAACAAAATATTCATATACAGTGTGTATTTGTTTATCTGTATGTGACACATATAAAAAATTATATTTATAAAGAAATAATTTAAAATAAATATACTAAAATGTATACAAAACAATACATTTAAATGTATAAAAATTTTAAATACGCACAGAACACAAACTTGTAAAGGTGTCAAAAGAAATCACCATCTTAAAGGGTCTATCACATTAGAGTCGATCGGATCAGCAGTTAATCGGATAAGCAGCCCTTTCAGACCGAATCTTAAAGAACTAAACAAATCTTATTACATAAGCCTAATATTATCTGCTTATTAGGACCAAAATTCCACCTAATGGGACCAAAAAACAAGAGAAAAAAATAAGAAAAAGAGACACGTGTACAAATTAAAAAAAAATTTTTTTTTTCAAAGTAATTTTGAGGAGAAATGAAAACAAATGAACAAAAGATTGAAAATTAGAACAATAAAAGTCATTATAGACATGTACAACTCATCTTATTGCAGTGAACAAGGAGCGTGTCCGTTTAATCGGACCAAAGATCCAGTCCCGGTCCAAATACGTAGCACGTCAACTGTGCTATTAAACCCTAAAATAATAATAATCAATTATATCAATTAAACTATTTCATTAAAAGTACTAATCAACTAATAGTCCATTTAATTTAAACAAATGTAAATTAAAACACAATAATAATCAACTACACTAAAATTTCAACCAATTAAGACCATCTGACTTTCCCTGTTTGACACAAAACTTACACCACAAGATAAACACAAATGAAGACAAAGAGCGTCTAACTCATGAACACACAACCAGAATTCTGATTATTACACCCCATTTACAAAGTGATTTTATTACTGTACTGAACAGCTGTCATAAAAATAAATACAGCTGCTGAAAGACTTCGGCTCATTAAAACAAAACAGACTGTTATTTGTTAGCACTTACACTAACACCGATATGTTTAAGCTCTGAGCTACTGACATGAGAGTAATGAACGCTGGTAAATGAGGATGAGCAAGGTGGCATGTTTGGGTTGTTTTTTGTGCTGTTGTTTTGACTAATGTGACAGAAAATGCGCATCTCATCATATCATTGGACGTTTCCATCATTGGTCCCGGTCCAGACTGCAGACAGGAGACTAAGAGGATGTGAGTGATGGCGGCAGCGTGTGATCGTGCACTCATGCTAATTGTAGTAGCTCATCACACTTCCATTTATCCGCCATTAAAATTTATCATCTGACTTATTGCATGCAACCTGAAACGGCGATTTCGTGTCAATCAGAATGCTGGACGGCTAATCCAGTTTTCTGTTTAATGAGACAAAATTCGGGAAAAATATATACTGGTACTTTGATCATATTTTGTAATTCTGAAAGCCTTAATGAATGCTGAAGCTGATGACAGTGATTTACTAAAAAGGCAGAGCAATATTTTTTATATCAATTACTTTAATTACTGTATATTTCAGTGTCAATTTTTATTACATTTTGTGTAAATCTTGATTTCTTGACAAAGTAAATCCAAGAAATCTAGACCTCTGCACATTTCGATATTAAACATGTTTCATAATTCTTTTCAATATTATCATTTTATATTGCCCAGCTCTCTTTGCTACTCATAAAATTGTGGGCAATCACATTCATCTATGAAAACAAGACTTTCCTTTAGATTCTCTTTTTAAATTTGTTGGTTTTTGATATTTGTTGATTTGTAAATTATTGCATTTTATTGTAGAATTTCTTTTTTATGATTTTGCTGTTTTGACTTTGCTTTTTATACCTCGAGTGCCAAGAAATGTGTCGTATGAAAATTTGTATACACTACAGTATGTATTTTTTGGACTATAAGGCGCACTTAAAACAAAATATTTCAAACATTGATTGTGCACCATATAATCCAGAAATAAAAGTGTGCCTTATATGTATAATAATATTATAAAATAGCCCTAAATGGTGAACCTTAGTCCAGAAATTAGTGTGTATGTGTGTGTGTGTGTGTGTGTGTGTGTGTGTGTGTGTGTGTGTGTGTGTGTGTGTGTGTGTGTGTTTATATTAATAAATAAAACATTTGTAAAAATCTCGTTGTCAATCTTCAGACTTTTTTTTTCCAAGTTTGTCATTTTGAAGTTCCCGACCATCAAACTACGGTGATACTGATAATAAATAACATGAGAAACACAAAACACCACTATTATAATAACTTATTTAATCTGTTACGTCACGACAGATAAAATCTGCAAGAGGGTCGCTATGGCTTGCCATGAAAGGTCACGGCTATGTTTTCTCCCACGTGATGGCAAGGAAATATGATTTTTGTGGTAGTGAATCTTCCTCCTCACGCATACCACTGCCGCCGTCTCGGTCTGACCGACTGTCCACACAAAAGCTCATTTCAACACACTGATCTTTTCTGCGTCATGTAATCTCACGCACACTGATACTGCGATTATGATTACATTGATTCTGCAACCCACACGCACACACACACACACACACACACACACACACACACACACACACACAGACTGAACAGAACAATATATACAGTGAATTATTCAAGTTCCAGTATCTGAAATGCATATTCTTTGAATGGATTTTTTTTTTTTTTCTTTTTTTTTTTCCAAATCAATAGAACTAAAATCAAAATAAAAAAAACTTCAAATAAAATTGAATTTTGGCTGCACTGCGCTCCAAAAAATGAAGTTACGGTCATTTTTTTGTTTGTTTTTTTAAGATAGCCTGGCATTACTGTACAAGTTCTAAAGGATCCATTGTAGCCGGGCTCTTGCGCTTGGTTCTGACCAGTCTTGGAAAGCAAGTCTTTAACGCACCAGGAATTCTTTACATCAATCCAAGCTTTCAAGAACGTCGATGAACAGCATGTTATGGCTGAATCTAACGAAATTACACTGTGAAACGTCAGAAACGTACTGAAGCTGAAAGCCACTTTAACACCGAGCTTGTTGGCGCTACTCGAAATTGATAATTAAACGACACAATGAAATAAACCCTGAAAACACATTCGAAATGTTGCAGAGATGCAAAATGAACCCAGCCACGGCAGAATGAAAACCGTCTACGAGCAAACAATCAGAAAACGAAAAAAGGAGGGAAAAAAACCCAAAATGGTTGCGTTTAAAAATCATTCATCCCAGAAATGTTCTGGACAATGAAGAACTGGTTGGAATCCCACCAGAACTGAATAAACTTGCTGGCATGTCTCTGCCTCAATAACAATACATCTCAAAAAATAGATGAGAGATGTCCAGAATGATGCATGTTTTCCCAGTATGCATTGCAGCTGCTGGTTTTATAATTCAGGAACATTTACTGCAGTTTGTCATGCACAGGGTTCGTAATTTGGACAAAATTCTCTTGTAAATGGCCCGATGTGAACTGTAAAACATACATGCTGTATAAATACTAAAATAAACGGTACAATACTTTTAAAAAAGAATATTATAGATTAAAATATCTATTTCACTATTACAAAGACAGAAAAAATATGAAATACATCAGCTTTTAAAATAATCATAATTATTAATCATCATCAAGCTTTAAAATAAAGACGTTTCCACAACTTATCTAATAAATACATTTATTAAACGAATGAATGTTGAATATTAATAGATATTAATATCAATTATATTATTATATATAAATTGGCATATATTCATACTCCAAGAATGCATGTTTTTAAAAAACAAAATGAGCCTCATCACTTTTTGTAGATAGATGTTATGCACTGATGGGTTAAATGATAGTGAAAAAGTATTCATATCCTGTTTGGTAATTATTGCAAATGAAATAAGTTTGCTTATTTGCAAGCCATGCATATTTAATGCTTTGCTCAACTCCAATCGATTGCTTCAGAATTATATAACCTTTAAGATTCATGCTGCCTTCATTGTGCACGTGATAGTAAACCCCTGCTTTCCCAAAACTAGTAGTTTGAGCAGCGGGATGAAGATTAAGTGGAAAAGATGAGGTAGAGGAAGAAATTATAATAACCACTTATGTTTTTTTTCCCTTAATGGGGCCTAATGTGGTGAACAAAACTCATCGCACAAATGACGAATGTTTATAGATAGTTGAGCAAGTGTCTGTCATGTAAAAAGACACAAAATTGTTGAATATTCAAATATTCAACAATTTTGTTGAACAATAATAATATATAATATCTATTACGAATTTGATAAATATAAATCTTGTTAACTATGGGGGTCAAAAATATTCAGGCAGTTAAAATTATGATAATAAGGTTTTAATAGTTGCAGCATAACTTTAAAGAATATTCTCAGTTAGTCAAAATATCCTATTTTAGCAGAATTTTGGTTCATCCCTGAATCTCAAATGGTCTCCACTAAGGTTTTCTTCAAAATCTCACTATATCGACATAAAACTTCCCTTCTTTTAAAAAGTACCGCATTTCTCAGACTACAAGGCGCACCGGATTTCAATGCGCACCACCAATAAACGTCCATTTCCAACATCCAACTAGACTTTCAACATTTCTAACTAGATTCCATCTAGTTCTTTGTTCTTTGTTTAGTTTCTATGTTTTGTTTTGTTTAGTTAGTCAGTTAATTTTTAGGATTTCAAGTGCGCCTTCTAGTCCAAAACCTACGATATATTTGAAAAAATAGCTTTCCCAAAACTCGAGTGAGGGCCAAGAACTGGGAGAAGATCACTGGGCCTGAACTTGTTTCCCCTGAGCTCACAGCTGTTGTCTGTCGTAAGTAATAGCGTTAGCCGTTTTGCTATGACTCTGACATTCCGCGGGTTCTTTCGCTTTACTTTCAATCCCGAATCATTTACAAAACCTCGCCTCACCATTAAAGCATAAAAGTCTTCCTCTCAAAATCCTACAAAAACGCTGCTCGTGTGGAGTCCGTCAACTTCGGGTCGCGAGCTTGCCAGCTACTATATCACGAACAGCCACGTTGGTCAAAACAAGCCATAAATAAATGAACTCATCGTCCGCTACGAAACAGCTCCGGCACGTACACATGCTGTCTCGCTTATGTCTCGAACAAATACTTGATTTTTTTGCCTGCTAATTCTCCCATCACAGAACACCGACTCCGTCTACCAGCTTCGTAGACAAACTATGCACCTTGTACAAACATGTCAGAGTTTATTAAGGTTGGTCTGCACCTGAAGATCAAGGAATATGTTATTAGTCAGATCCATGATAAGGCAAACTCAAGATTAAAGGCTAAACTTTTGTAGCATATTTACACCCAGTAATGATCTTTAATCGTCTGTCTTTTTCACAGTTCTATATTCATGCGATTGACATGATAAATGTCTATAAAAATCCCACCACCCTGAGCCAATAGCGCTTCTGAGAAAAATCTGGTCCATCACGTATCGTCGACTCAACACAATAATAGCTCTCTGAAATATTCCCATTTTGGAGCTTTTAAAGTGGTTTTGAGAGAGATTATCTGACTAATTATTCAACAATCTAAGGCATGCTTTATCTATTGAAGAACACGGATGTGTGAAACAGGCTCAGCGTGTCGGAGCAAACGCGCTGGGTTTAGGGTGGGCCGCTGATCAACCTGTCGCTCCGACTCAAGGCCAGGCGGACCAACGTGATGTTCACCACATAATTACGCCTGAGCATCACAAACAAATTGAGTTTGCGTGTTGATTTACCTGAAATACACGTGATCTTAACCTTTTGAGGAAAGAATTTGGGGCAACACGTCAACATGACAGAGGCTATTACAGCCATTTTGCCCGGAGATTGTTAACAATTATCGTGATATTTTCAGTCAAATTTTCAGTCAAACTTTTGATATTTTTAAATATATACAGTTCACATATTCAGAAGCTTTTTACTTTTCTATTACAGCTGTATATAAGCATACTGTACAAAACTATATTTTCCCATGAGTTTCATTGGTTGTTGAAGTATTTTATAGATTTGATTTCAGTTAAGCTAATGCTAATTGATGTATCATGTAGAGAATTGAAAGTGACTGAATTGACATTATTAGATTAACTTTTTATTGTTCAATATGCATAGTGGGCATATTCAGTTCTGTAGCAATTATTTTTTTCATTACAATTGTCTGAACTCAACCTTTCAATCAGACGTTTTCCACTCAGTTTCATTGACGTACAGTCTTTTTATTGATTTGACTTTAGGCTAATGCTAATTTATGTGATGTAGCATAGGCAGAACACGTGATTTAAGATAATGCTAATTGGTGTAGCACGTACATAATTAAAACGGACTAAATAGACCTTTTTAGATTAACATATTGTTTAAAATGCATAGCAGACATATTCAGTTTTGTAGCAACAAATGTATTCATAAAGTTTAACCAAAGTTTATTTTTTTAAAGTTAGATCTTTAAAAAACATGTAAGATCTTTTTATTGATTTGACTTCAAGCTAATGCTAATTGCCATGATGTAGCATAGGCAGTCACCATCATAGAGTGCAATCGATGTAATAAAAAATTGTCATTTATACTTATACAAAGTGGACATAATCCATTCTGTAGCAATTCATTTTTCCATTAGAGTTGCATTTAATCAAACAGAACTGAATTTTCCCCTCCGTTTCACAGGCATGTAAAGTCTTTTTAGAGATCCGGAGATTTCCGCGAACCGAACACCGTAATTGATTCTCATCTCATTTCATTTTTTCTTCTAATAAATCCAGCAATTATTTCTCCAACGGCAAACAAGTAAATTAAACCTGATCCCGCTAGGATTCGCAATCACAATGTTTACAGTCGCCTGGTATTTATAATTCACATTTAATGAAAAGACTGAGAGGAATGGGAGACGACGGGATTGAGCAAACAGCGCGGAACTTTTCACTTGGCACTTCCAGCAGAAAGGCTCTCCCGTACTAAGCAGGTCGCCGTGTGTGATTGTGTCTTTTATCGGTAGGCTGATCTTTGCGTAACAGATTGTAAATAGGTCAGGTTAGGATGACCTGCTCGCACTCGCCTGCTCCACCCACAGAAAATTAATGCCAGCGCAAATACACCAATCTCCCGCTTTGAGCTCATCACACACACACACACACACACATCCACAGACCATAATCATTAGAACCAGAGTACACTCCCGTCATAGATCTAATACCAAACTCCATTAAACGCACAACAAACCCCCCACACACACAGTTATGTTGCTATTAATTTGCTGCTCGTGCGGCAAAATGTGTGTCTGCGAGAGTGTGTCCGATTCAGAATTTCATTATTTCCTCCAACAGCTGATGTCAGGATGACTTTAGAAAAATGTCCTCTGATTACTTTCCTGAGAGGCTTCATGGGTCGCACACACACACACACACACACATCGCCCATCTGCTTGAGCGCGGCCCTCTGGCCACTGCCTGCGCTCCATGTTCTCCGCCAAAGCGAAATGTTTTACATAGTTGTAAGGCTTCTGAAAAAACTTTGAAATAAATAGGTTCCTTATCCTTGAGTTCCAGTAGAATGACCCCGTAGCTCGATAAGTGAAGTTGGTGTCGACAACACCAAGATGATGGGTTTGATTCTGGCATGAAGCTGGTTACGTTGAGTTCAAAGCACAGATGTAACTTTTTGTTTGAAATCACAAAATTGCGCATTTGAAAACGTCCCACTTCTAACGGCTCTTCAGACATTGCAGAAAAACACACTCCTCCCTTTAACATATGCAAAAGGCAAGTCTTCCATGACAGAACATTAAGCCATTACTACCACTACCACAGGACACATAAATATCTACGGATGAGGCTTAATGCCTAATGGTTGAGGACCACTCGTCTGCTGACTCCATGTGAAGCAAGATTCACCCGGGAGAGTTGCAGAGATCACAGTCTGACTCCACAAATGTCTCATTTGGGGAAACCACTAAAGTTAAATTGAAAAGCAACTGTTGATTTAGAGATGGCTGGAAAAGCTTTACTAACTCAAGATGTGAATACAGTAATATGGCAAATATAGTCTAAAATAGTACTTTACTTTTTCTGCTTCTTCTTATTAATAGGCATTTTTTTGGTCGTTACTAATCCCTAATGGTGTGTTCTAGAATGTCTCTTTAACTTCGCTATTATGTATCCTGAACATTTTTTTTCTTCTAAACTTATCCTCAAATTCAACTTTTTTTTTTTTTTCAGCGATTGTGGCTTTGATTGGAGTCATCTTTCAACCATCATCTTTTGATTCATCTCCGGTTATTGTAGATACATCTCTCCACTTCTTAAATCTGTTCTTCATATCTAGTACGTATACCTTTTGAGTTATATAAATGTACGTTTTATTTGACTCGTATTATACTTTATCAGCTTTTTTGCCATTTTTTTGCCACTAGTCAATAACTGATACGTAGTTGCTACAATGGTTTTTTTTATATTTTTAACTACCTACTGAAATTCATTCTCATAAATTGTGGATTATTGACTTGGGATTTTGCAAATATACAGTATATGAAGAAATAAAGGCATATGCAAATTAGCAAGACAATGTCAGCAAATCTTTTTTACAGTACACAAGTACAGTATAACTTCAAATTATTGATGCCAAACCCAAAGCAGAGAAGCCAAATCTCCCTATCTCACCCATTCACAACTGTTGTGTTGAAGATACTTGGCACGAGAATGAAACAAACATGTCGATATATTTTGATTTGCTGTCAGGCTACAGGGGTTTAGGCCTCAGAAACAAATGATCTGACCAGGTCGATAAAACATCCTGATGAGGAAGCAAGAGTGTGGGATTCCATATCACTACCCCACCCATATCAAGCTAAAAAAATCTTTTGTTTCCACGTGAGAACAAATTATAGACATGTGGCATGAAAACTTTTAAATAGATGAAAAGCTAATACAATAAGAGTTGATGAAGCAACACTTCAATCAAAGTCTTTTATCTTTCAAAAAAAGACTGCAACTGTAGCAGAAAGCGTGACGTCTCGTCGTGTGTTTCTGAAATATGTTATTCTCCCCTTCCATCACATAAGCCTTATGGTGTGTTTGGTGAAATTGTTAAATAAGAATATATGATTTGCTGCAGTATTTCATGGGAATGTCCCAGTTCCACCTACAGCACGAGCACAGAGGTGTCTTTTTCAGAAGCTCTAATTTCTTGTATCTGCCACTCTTGATTAAGAGTCTAAGCTCACAGAGTTTCTCCGTTTCAAAGAGTTTCACTCAACGTGTTTTCGGCTCCTTTAAAGGAAAGAGAAATCATCTTTCTTCTTGACACAGTGCTTTCTGCTTTTGCTATGGTGTTGAACAGATTTTAGGAATTTTGTTTATATGGTGCAACTTGTGCAAGGCTCTTCTCATCAGACTGCAACACTCCAGGCTTAAGGGTGAATTAAATGCATTTTTGAAAAAATTGATTAAATGTAGATGGTTGCCCAACTGACATGCTCTCGGCTCAATCACAAACGCTTAAACCAAAGTCAGATCAGAAGATAACAGTAAGTAATGGTTTACTTAACTGTTACTAGTACTGGTAAAGGAAATTGGGTCAAATCAACCACTCACAGTTGGCATATAAAACAGGGAAGTTGAAAAAATGTGTGTAAGTTTGATGATCTATACAGGTGACACACACTAAAAATTATCATGTTATTAACTGTAAGACCCAAAAATGTAAAAAAAAAAAATGTAAATTATCTTCAAAATATTTTTGACTGTGTTTGTTAATAAATCAGTTTGTCAACTGTCTTATTTTTGATTTGACAAGATTAATATGTTTTCCTACATGTCAAAATAAATATGGAAAATATAAATAAATACAGTATTATAATACATATTGTTGTGTTCTAGAAGTTGTAAAACACGACAATTTTTTAAGAATTAAAAAGAACTTTAAATAACTAGATTCAGAACTAAATCTCCAATAATGTTTTTAAAGAAAAAAATCTTGTCAAATCCTATTGTACAAAAAAAAACAAGAGATCAGAGTTGGAAGTAGTTTCCAGGTCTAGCGAGGTCACGACCAGATGACCTAAAAACATTTCATCTAGCCAATAGCATTGCAGAGACAAGCAATAGATATGCAAATATGTTTTAGAAAACAATAAAAAAAATTTGCTGACAATTTCAATAAGCGAATAAAAGTAAAGGTGGGCTAAGGCAGCAGAGGTCAGTCGGTGGTCCATCATCCTTCTAGTTCTGTGCACTATTTAAGCTCCTTTTTGTTTCAAAACGTCATTTCCCCCCATCCATGTGCCCAATAACCTTCATCATATATTCAATTTTCACCCAGACCCCTGCCAGTCATCCAGGGAAGGTGTATGAGGATGTACGAGTGTGACAGTGTGTGTGTGTTTCGTTGGGACAGTCGTATGAAAGGTGTTGAGGTGTTGTTAATATGGCCTCCAGCAGCCAGAGAGGGTCTAGAGGGGCAAAAGTGCCATAATTCAGTAATGTGCTGATAACACTCTTTCTGCTCTGCTCAAAGCCAGATAGCTCTCCCAAATCCCCCCCACCAACCTGTCATTTCTTCCCTTTCAGTTTCTTTGGAAATACCTGGCATCTCTAACATCTTCTGGCAAAATGTAGTCTCCCTTGCACATCATCTCCTCCGTTTCTTTCTCTCATCCTCCTCTAACTCCAGTAATTTCGATGCTGATGGGAAGTTGTTACTGATTTGACTGATTAGATAATACATGCTCTCTCCGCTTTTACTATTCCACATGTGCTTGGAACTTCAGATGGGTGTGTTAGAATCGGGGTCTTATTGAGACGTATCATCACTTATGCATTCGTACTGGCCATCTGAGGAAACAAGCGCTGTTTGCAGTAAACCAAAGCCTTATCATTTGTACGAGAAATTGGCAAAAATATATAATTGCAGGCCCAATGACACCAGTCGAAAAGCGTGACTGGTTCGGGAACTTGCTGGTTGATGAGCTGAAAGCCACGCATTACTTCATAATACAGCGCACCTCAGGAATCATTTGTAGAAATTTCCCTCAGATTACTCTTCCCATTTCAGCTCGAACTTAATTATATCTGGAATGAAGCTAAAACTGTGGCTGAACAGTAAAGTTCGAAGGATGTTCCAGTCAAATAATACCAATTATTTGTCATTTGCCGAGCTCAAAGTGCCCCTTCATTCATACAAACATGCCTAAAATTCACAAATTTGGAATATTTCTCAAGCACTGTTCACTATTTGTGGACTTTCAGCATTAGTAAATTATATCTCCACTAGTTAAAAGCTCTGAAATTTGATTCACTGGAGATGTATTATTTCTAATGCTTTACAAGAATCTGTGAAGAAAGTCAGTTCACAAAAAAAAGTATTTTCAATTAATTTAAAAAAAAACTTTTTGGTCAGATTGGTAAAGGGAGGAGGGGTATTATTAATTTACATTTAAGTAACATTTGTTTTAAATAAAATATATTATATAGGCAATTATATACATTATATGTACATTTTACTGTATACACTGTATACCTTTTACAGTATACACAATGGCTATAAATATATATAGACAGACAGACACACACACACACACACACACAGACACACACACACACACACACACACACACACACACACACACACACACACACGCGAATATTTAGACATACACATACAAATAAAAAATGAAAAACACTGAAATAACCTTTGACAATTAAATTTGAGCTTCTCCAAACGAAAAGAAAGAGCTATTACCAAACACAAAAGTTTTCCTCTGTTAAAATCTATCTAAAGTGCAAATACGTGTTCTTTTATTTATCTACACTGGGGTATTTTCTAGCTAAATTTTAACTGCTGAAACATTTATAGTGCCTATAAAAAGATGTATCCTTATAACAATTTGCTTTCAAGCGCTAGACATTGTATTCCAACTGCACAATTTCTCTTTTCTACGTCATCGCTGGTCACAACGACTTTTAATCAGAAACGAATCCAGAAACCGATCTTCCGAAATTTGCTTTAGGAATCACCACCATTCCTACATGCTTAAAATTGTAGTATTTTTAATTAAGAAATTCTCTTTATTTAACTGGCCTATTGAGTCAAAGCCACACAATTTTAAAACATGCAAATTATAGCGAATTTTATAAAAAGACGATTGCGTTTGAGTTGATTGGAACTGATCATGTAGTGACCTACTGTACATCAACTAAAGATTTAAACCCACCACAGAGAGAAAAAATGTATCCGCGCTCATTAGAATGATCTAGAACACCTGTTCCAAAGTTCCCGCACATGAAAGATACATCCGTTTTAAATTAACTGATGAAAGGAGCAGGCAATAAACCGTTTAGACGACTCTATTCCTAACTGCAAATCACCAGAAAATTTATTTGGTTTGTCAAGGCCCTTAAGAGAGAGAATGAGGATGCGAGCGAGAGCTTATGGGGGAAGACCTTTTAAATGCAGACCAGAGATAAATCCTTAATTATTCATCAATAATTCATCTGTGATTGTTTGCATCCCAGGGAGAGATGACGGGGATGCGGAGCTGCCTGCTCTCCATTTCCTGCACTACTTTTTAACTTCATTCTTCTTGGTATGTTTTCAAAAACAGCATCTCTCTCTCTCTCTCTCTCTCTCTCTCTCTCTCTCTCTCTCTCTCTCTCGCATTTACACATTGTTCCTCTCTCTCACATTCACACTTTGTCCCTCTCTCTCTTTTTCATCTTCTTTCACTCTTTTTTTCTCACTTTCTCTCTCTCTCGCTCTCTCTCTCACTAACTTTCAATCTTTCTCATCCTCTCTCAATGTCTATCAATGTTTAATCATTTTCCCTTTTATCCTCTCTCTCTTTTGTTTTCGTTTCTCTCTGTCTTTCTCTTTCATGCTTTCTCTTCACACATTGTCCCTCTCTCTTTTTCTTTTCTCTTTTGCTGATGCTCTCTCAATGTCTACCCAACCTTTCACTCTCACGTTCACGCTTTCTTGTCGTTTCTCTCACACACTTACACCCACCGCGATCACTAGCACTCTCCTTCACTCTCTCATTCTCACATAATCTCTCTCTTTCTCGCTCTCAAACTCTCCCTTTTGCGCACACACACACGCCGTCACTTTTTCACTCTCACACAGTGAAAAACTCAAACTCGCTCGTGGTCCCATTGTCTCCCTCTCTTTCTCTTCATCTTTCAATAATTCTTTCATTCTTTATCTCTCTCTCTCTGTTCGATTTCCATGACACACCGAGGCAAAGCATCTGAGCTTTATCTCGACTACCCCTCGACAGACGAGACTCCTCGGCAGCCATCTTAGGAACACACTAGGAAAGCTATTTTCAGTCGTGCCACGCAGCTAATATGTGAATAAGCGCAGAGTAAAATCAATTAATGTAACGTGGCACCACAAACGAATATTGAATTTACTATTTCTTTTTTTTTTTAAGTGCGCATTTAACGAGCGTTCGGCGCTTCAGAACACTTCCTGTCGCTGTGATCCTTCTGCCGGAGAACGACTTTTCCAATTACTCAGTATTAGGCGTTTTATTTCGAGGCTGTGGGTTTCTTTATAGGACAGAGTCATATTTGCAGTTCGGATTTCTCCTATCCATTGCAAAGTGAGTCGAGTAGACTGTCCCAGTTGTAAAGTCTGTTTATAAACACACAGGTTCCAAAAACAACACCCGGCGAGCGCCAAATCAGCGTAAAAACCTTTACCCGCCAGTTGGCGGCCACATTTATTAGCAGCTGCAATATAATACATGGTTTTTAAGTAACACTGTAAGAACATCAGGTCTCGATGCTCCTCTACTCCACCAATTTCAATGAAAAGACAAACTGTCTACTACAGAAATACAGTGATGTCGTTTCCATCACCATCTTCAATTTTTACGCTAAAAAACTTATTTAAACTTTATTGGATGTTTTTTCCCCCAATCGTCAATTTGCTTTTACAGTACGTTTCCTGGGAACTGGAGCCAATCGCAGCATCTCTGAGCCTGGAGGCAGGACACACCCTGCATTAGTGACCAACCAATCACAGAGTCTGACACATCTTCACACTTTCCCTCAGTTTTCTGAACTCAGATTCTCAGTGAAAGGAAAACGGTCGGCTATAGGAAACCCACGCCAGCACAATGCGACCCACTGTCCCACCGAGTTGCTCTCGTTCTTTCCAGGCGACTGAAACAACACTTTCCGCTATGAATCAATGATCTCTAGATAACTCCCGAATAGATGAATAAATCTAATTTAAAGCCTCTTTCATGTTATGTCACACCAAAATCGAATCAGAGGGCAACATCATATGACCAGGGCCTGTGGAATTTCCGACTACTTCCTCTTGTGAACGCCAAAACAGTAAATGCCTTCAAAACCACCAATTCACCCCAAATCGCATGATTTTATCGCTAGCGTGATGTTAGCAACACCAAGATTGTGGGCATGAATCCCAACGTTTGAAGTTGGGCCAATGTTTAAGAGTAAATATATATTTATAATATTTATAATGTATATAATATTATAAAATATAAAATATTTTGCAAATGTAATTCCTTGCTCGTTTAACAGCACAAATAAAAATAAAACTCCAGAACCCCAAGAGAAATAAAGCTGTCACTTTACCTCCCAGGGTCATGCCAGCCTCAAAACACTTCTTCAGACGGCAGGACGGGCAGTTTTTCCTCCTCAGTTTGTCTATGGTACAGTCGTTCCTGCTAGCGCAGAGATACTTCTGCTTCCCTGGGAGAAGAAACACAGATTTCAGGCCATTTAACAAGTTGGAGTGAGAGTGCCGCCAAAGTAAAGCTCCAGGAAGAATAGACCTGGGTGCGTCACGTTTGAAAAGGAGATAAAACATAGAACAGGAGGGCGCGCGCACACACATGCACACGCGAACACAGAATGCTCCAATTAGAGGGAGCTGTTAACCTGACAAGCTCCTCTCATAGGTCACGGCCCTGGCGCTGGGCACACTTCGCCAGTCTAATGAAAAGTGTACGATGAGGTTTGAAAAGAGCTTCTCGGTGTGAGTGCCAGTCGTGTGTGTCTCAATCAGAGTCACCGTGTCGCCGCTGAAGTCTAACCTTAAAAGACGGGACTCGCAGAAAAGACTCCCAATTTATAGACGTCCTAATGTACTGTACCTGGCGACTTTGCATTTGTATTTTTAGGCCAACGTTGGTCATAATCGTGCATCAGTTGAGTCGTATAATTTAAGAATTCACACATTCACACCTAAAAAAAAAAAACAATTTAATTTATTTATGCATACGTACAGTATATAATTATATTAGTATATAATAATGTTATATTGTGTACCAGTTGTATATAGTTCAGTGATAGAAAATTGGTTTTGTACCCAAGAAGTTGCAGGTTCGAATCCTACTCTTGCTGGATCTACAAGCAAGACATTGGGCTCCACGGCTTAAGACTGCCCACTGCTCCGGGTTTGTGTGTTTAACAAACCAATGTTTATAATTTGTTATGCTCCATCTTATATACTATATTATTATATTTATCTAATTACTATATTACACAATGTTATGTCCATTTTTTTATGTTATATTTTAGTTATAAAAATAAAAATGCAATTTTGAAACTTGTCCGAAACTATTTACAGTAATGCATAAGAGCGTTTATGTTACTATTACAGTATGTGACGGCTTTTTCATACTCAAATTTATTTTCATTTGTTGTGTTATTTAGACAATAAAAAAAACAATCGCTATCAAAGCCAATGTGCTGATCTACAAAGCAACTGTCTCCTACCAAAATGCTCGGCAGGTCCAACAGTTTCAAAAGCTTAAGGCATTTTAATGAACATTGGCTTCCGAAAGTCTAAACATTGGTAATAAAACAATATTGACCAATAAAACGTTTTAACCACTATCAAATTGAGTCTAGAAAAAATAAACAAAATGGAAGTTAATTTTAACATTGAATAAAAAACTTAATTTTATGACCGCAACACTGATCTAAAGAACAACATTATTTCGGTAAAAGCTCATTTTATTATTTTAATAATAGTATTATTTTTAGAATTAGGAAACTTACTAGAGTAACGCAAATATATTTTTGTATTTTAAGTCACGGAATTATCACACAAAGGCATTGAAACACACACACACACCCACATGAATAGGAAGAATGTATGAATTAAGATCTGTCAGTTCAGATCAAGGACTGTAGTGATGTTATACAGCAGGGGTCGGCCATTTCTTTTGTAAAGCGTCCACGTTAGAAACATTGCGGTCCACACCACTACCTTAAGTTTAGCCCAACATACAATTCATAGCAGAAAAACAGAAACATTATAGCTCTGCTAATTATTCTGTAGACTTGTGAAAAAAAAAATTCCTTAAAAAAAACTAAAATTACCTTTATACAAAACATATTTCATGTAACCCGTTTGTTAAGACAAATTAGCCTCTCGCTTAAGAAAAGTTAATGTAAGTGTCCCTGAAAAGTTTTTCTTATTTTCATGTAAAATTTTAGAATTTTTTTTCTAATAGCACTTTGACTTTAAGCGCGCTCTTTTGTTCTTCTATCTGAGAGAATTTTGTTTAATTGAGGTTTAATTGAGGTTGAGACTCATTAAGGTGCCTGATGTTTGGGCGTGGCCAATCTTAAGTACACACCTCTTGGTTAAGTACGCACAAACCCCCCTGGTTCAATTTGTGTACTTAAGAGGGAGGTTACTGTACTCAGTCCAATGTAATACAGCAGAAATGTTACTTTTTTTTTGTTCTTCCTAAATTCTGTACATCATCTTGATGGCAAGTTTGCTGCTTTGCCACAAATATTCAATGATCAACTAAAATTTTTGCTACAAAGTTTCAATTTTGTGTTATCAAATTTAAATTGGCCTTTTAAAATCAGTAATGATTTTAATCAAATGTTGATCAAAATTTTGATCAAATGATTCATATCAGATCTCTTTCCTATAAATCCCTTAAGACAAGACCCATTCACTTTCTAAACAATCTTACCATCTCTGGATCATGGGGAGCTGAAGCCAATTCCAGCAAATTAGGACCTAACAGACACACCCTGAATTGATGACCAACCAATCACAGCGAGGCACAAACAGTCACACTCTCACCTTGTCAATTTTCGAAACTCCAATTTGTGTAAGGAAACCGAAGACACATAGGAAACCCACGTAAGAACATACTTTAACTCCACACAGAAAGACCCCAGAAAACTCGGGCCTCAAACAGGTCTTCCTCGCTCTGAGTCCAGAGAACTACACCACCATGCCGCTCTTAAATCAAGTCGACCCATCCATTTAATCCATCTAAGTTGCTTCATCCATTACTGGGTCGAGGAGAGTTGAATCCCATCCAACCTTGGCTAACCCATCACAGGGCGAGACCATGAAAACATTCAGTGTCATTCACAACTTTGGCCAATTTATTATCTCCAATCCGCTTGAACTCAAGTGATTGTCAGAGGAAACCCATACAGCGAGAACATGCAAACGTCTCGCAGAAAGTTGAAAGCTCAAACCAACAAGGTTCCTCAAAAAAGAAAAGCTGTGACCGAGTCGAAACCTTGTGTCTTGTGTTCTCACACATGCGAAAACTCCATTCCATCACTCACTTAGTAAATCCCTTACACAAAAAACATCGTTCTCCGCATGTCAGAAACGTCTCGACAAGACTATTCTCAGTTCAGTCAGGGTTCTGTTGGGAGCAACTGGAGCATTGCTAAGATGAGTTGGCAAAACACAACATCATTAGGCATCATATGATCATATGCTGAGGGAAAATCGTTCAGCGTTGAAGTGACTTTCAGACATTTTCAAAAATGACTTTCCATAGGATTAGTTTTCTGGCTGCGGAACAAGACCTTTAAACCAAGGCTGATAGATGTGTTTTTCCACAACCTCTGTGGCTTTTCGTAGAAAACAAAGCGCTGGCTAATCAGATGCATCACTTCTCTCAGTTTTAATAACATTTACAGCAAAACACGTTGATAAATAATTTTACTGTTTGTTCTTGCTGTTTCTGAAGTGCAGTTTATATGTCACTTATTCACTCTCCAGTCAGTTTGAATAATGCCGTCATTTTGAATTATGACTTGCTTTCTTCAGCAGAACATGGAAGAAGTTATTGAACAAGCTTTTTTCGTCTCCCTCTTGATTCAAAAGGAGCGAGTCGTGAATGATTATGTTCCATGTTAAAAAAGAAAAAGGAAAGAGTTTCCGCTCTGGGTGAACTTCAACTTGGAGGCCCATTAAAAAAAGCACATGTGTAGTTATGGGTTCCTTTTCTTTTTTTGCTCCCGCAGATTTCTAATGATGTATGGCAAACCTTAACATGCTTCACAGCCAAGTCTGTCCGTTCTAAGATAGGTGTGAGATTTCCATTGCAAAGCTTTTGGTTGTTTTGCATAATAGAAAAAGAACGTTCTGCATAAATGTTAGGTTACGACAATCTTATCTTCTTGTCTTTTTACATTTATGGAATTTATTGCTTCCTGTACCAATGAGTATTAAATGTACTGTATTATTTATTATTAAATATTAATTATAAACTTAATACATTATTATAAATAAAAAATTAATTAATTTTAATATATATTTCATGACTAACTTTAATTATGCATGATTAATTGCTTTGTTAGCCATACAATAAAAGTTAATTATGCACTTGGAACGACATTCCAGATGTCAGATTCCAACGATATTCCAACAAAGTTTGCATGTTCTCCCTGTGCTTGCGTGGGTTTCCTCCAGGTCTGCTAGGAGTGTGAAGGTGTGTCTGTATGTGTCCAGCTCTGTGATTGGTTGGCAATCCAGGGTGTGTCCAGAGTTACTGTGATTGACTCCACATCCCCGTGACCCAGAAATGGTAAGGCATTTCAGAAAATTAACGAATGGATGAATTTGCGATTTTTATTCGGCGTTGTGTTAGCCGTGGATGCATAAAGTTTGCCTACAGTTTCAAAACTAAAAGAAAAAAGTACATCAAAAAAGTATTTTTGTCCATTACTGTGCATTTACGTGAACGTGAAACATGTGCATTTGAGTTTAGCTTCTGCGCCCACCCTAAACGAAGGAAATATAATTTTCTAGGGTTTGCCTAAAAGTCCACGTAAATAATTAAACCTTCAAATAAAACATTTAAATCGTACAGTCCTCTGATGCAGCTACTAAATATATCTGTTACTATCAAGTTAGTCAGCATTTTCTGTTACAATGGAAGTGTTTGTTACCCTCGGCGGCTCTCTTGAAGAACACTTTGCAGCTTCCACAAGTGAGAGCTCCATAGTGACATCCAGACGCTTCGTCAGAGCAGATTAGGCAAGTCCTCTGCGGAGGAAGAAAAAACTCCATCGGGAAAATGTCACTCCTCCCTCCATCGAATCTAAAAATAAAAACAAAGCATTAACTAATGGTGTGACATAAATGTTCTGTTCCTCCATTATATCGGCAGAAGAACAACATAAATATTACACAAACGCGGTACTTTCTTCCACTGTAGCGTCAGAGCCAGGAGAAAAAATGCATTTCAGTCCATTATGGCCATTTTTTTAAATACATCCACAATTACTGACTTTTAACCAGGTGAGTGAAGAAGTGCATCACGCAAGACACGGACGCACGTTTGCACATTTAGTCGACTGAATTGAATAGATATATCTGCGCTTTCTGCTTGATTTTCCATTGTGCATCGGCAGGATTTCATTTTGAGGTCCAAGAGTATTTCACAATCCCACTGTTTAAGTAAAACTGGTGTGTCGGTACCGGAGAAAGTAGAGGCGACATTATCGTAATGCGAGTCCCGGAGTCATTAATGATGGGTAATAATGGTTTTATTCTTTAAAGAATGATGGAAAGATTCTTGGTTGAAGAGAGTCATTTAACATTATTATTCTGTTCTGGTGATAGTGCCAATTCAGTTACCACACACACACTCTCTCTCACACACACACAGGCGCTGATAAAAGAAAAGTGAGGGAAATGACTAATATTAGGTGAGGAACATTTCTGATATTTTCTTGGCTGTATAGCAAAGGGAGTCAAACTTTGCACATCATAATAACTTTAAAAGACAGAAAAATGGATGGATGAATAGAAATACCGATTTCTTATTATGGAAAGAAACGCATTATGAAACAATTTCCTACATTTCAATGCCCAGATGACGAAGCATGTCAGGGTTTCAATATTCATGATGTTGCTAACTCGCTTCAACTTAACAAAATCAGTCCACTTATTACACAGAATCGTCCGTGTACGATTCACAGAACCTTTACTTTCTGAGCTCTACTATTTCATACGGAAACAATCCAACGTGGTCACAAATCCAATTGGAGTTTTGTTTTAAAACTCCGGAGCAGATTTTGAGGGAAACCTGAAATGGTCCGATAATGGCGCGGCACTTTTGAGCAGGAATTGGATTCCAGGCGTTTCGGTTGTTTCACTCACAGTTGACCTGCCAATTGCGCCCATGTTCCGACAGCGGCCCTACAGTAAGTGTCCGTTCCTATCAGCAGCGGCGGTCACTATTACATTGCCCTGCGATGCCATGTTGAAGAAGGTCATGCTGGCTAAAAATACAGCTAAAGTTCAGAGCCCTGGCAGTCACACCACATATGCGGTGTTGGTTTGCTCTCACATTCTATTTTCACTGACAAGTTCTTTAGTCTTCCACATTAATGTATATTAGACATAACCTGATAGCTTAACAACACTCAAATGACATTTTTCCACGGCTTAATTGGGAGCATGGGTTACTCTTCACTTACCTAAATTTATTACGATACTTTGTGCATTTTAATCATCCGCATTCATTTCCTTTTCCGCCAGAGTAGGTGTGCGTGCAATGAAAGCTGAGTGTGAGATGGTTTCAGTGGATTGGAGAAATGCTAAAAATCTTGTTTATCCAAATTCCTGTAATTTCCAGACTATAAAGCGCAAATTATAAGCAAGATTTAAAAAAAATTTATTTTAAGTGCATCTTGTCGTCTTGCACCTATTGCGGTTTCTTTTTTAAGAACGAAGTAACATTGTTTTTTTTACCATTATGGTAATCTACTGTTGTTTCTTTTTTAAAGAACAAAGTAACATTTTTTGATAAGTTACAATCTAGCTGCCTTTTGTTGCTTATCTAACTGAAAAGTATCATGTTGTAACATTAAGACACGTCAGAATTCGTTCTAAGATTCTTAACTCTGTTTATAGCCCGTAATCCTGCTGAAAAAGCTTCTGTAACTTAAAAGAATGTGAGCATTAAGCTATTTTGCCAAGAGAAAAATCTGTGAAGCAATGCATTTAAGCAAAAATCTCCCTTTGATGCTCGTCTGACCTATTTTTTTGTCTAGGAATATGTTTAAGATTATATAGATTTCGTCTCTCTCTTTTGTCTGTATGTGTGTGTGTGTGTGTGTGTGTGTGTGTGTGTGTATGTAAAGAGGTCTACTTCACAGCCAAAAAGTTGATTGGACACAGCGACCAGACATTCTGTGACATGAGATGTCAAGGGTACACAAAAGGACACGAACACACACAGACACACACACAACAGAACAGTTCACACAAACATGCCTTTCTTTGTCTGCGCTCCCTCTCTGGTTCTCTTCTTTTAGCTCTGCCGAATCCCTTTATGATATATTTTGGCACAGGCAAAGGAAATCATTAAAAAAAATAAGCGACACTCTAAAACGAACATTAAAAAACAGTAATTATTATATAATGAAAACACCATGTGCAGACAAACATGTGTGCACAAGCATACTTCACACTAAGCTGTCTGGAGCGCCGAGAATACAGCTACATGAAAAAGAGAAGAAATGTGCTGGCTTTCTTTTTTCTTCTGGCCAACAAGACTTCACCCACAATGAAAATTTACGTCCTCATTTACAGTTATCAGTTATGAAGACTTTGTACTGCCTTTTACTTCTTTTTCAACTTTGACAGCAATGGGTCTCCATCCACGCTCACTGTATGAAAGAATCCGCTCAGACTGTATTGGCACAATTAACCGATCATCAGGGTTATTATCATTAAATATTTTTAAAAAAAGCATCTTAACTTTATCATTTTCCCTGAGCCAAAGTCATTTAACTAGATTGGACCGTTGTACTAGTGTACAGTATATTGCTCTGAAAAGAAAGAAAGCATTTAACTTTCTTGCAGAGTAAAAAAATATATATTTTAGTTAATACTGAATGAAGTAAATATTATAAATATATCTATATATGTAATGTACAGTATGTATATATCCTCATTCACAAATAATTAGTATATATAATGTTTGTACATTTTATTTTTATTATTTGTTTGCGTGCGGGTGTGGGTGTGTGTGTGTGTGTGTGTGTGTGTGTGTGTGTACAAACTGTAGATAGATATATATAAAGTGTGCTATAGCTTCACTGATTAAAAATTCTGGATTTTCAATTCAGCCTGTTGTTTTACAGAAAATTGCTCTGCAAACAGTGAAATTCTTCTTAACTGTCGCTTTGAGTTTGTCTCTCACACAAAAATTATTTTTTCTTCTTAAGCGGATTCACTTAATCCTGGATTTAATCATGATACCAAACTGTTCCCAACTTCTTATATAGATATCTATCTTTATAAATAAATAAATAAATAAATAAATAGATAGATAGATAAATACATATTAAAATTATTTAATTAATTAAATAATTTGATATGTGCTTATATATTTTTAAATATGTGTGTATGTTTGTGTGTATACGTACACACACACACACACACACACACACACAGACCGACACACACAAACATATACAGTGTGTGTATATCTATGTATATTTTGTATAAAAAAAAAAAATACAGTCGACTCCTGTTTATAGGGCCACAACCATTTTGCCCCAATAAAGTTGGCTACAAATTCGCGCTATAAGATGTGATTTGGACTTTATGATTTGTCCCAATAAAGTGGCTTCTCCCTTTAACCGGCGGCCCAAAATAAGCAGAGTTGACTGTTTATATAAATATGCATGTACACACACAGTGTATTTATATTCTATTTGCTGAGCGATGGAGCTGTGTTCTCCAGGAAGGCGCGAGTGACGTGAGAGGTGCGACAGGTTTGCAGGTGAAGTGACACAGTGTTTGTACATGTTTTCAGGGGTGATTAGGTGGTACGACTGATTTATGGGTCTCAAGTTCAGCTCACAACTGCGCCTGTCACTTGCTTGCTCAACAACCCCCCACTCGCGTACATTTACAGTCAGATCCAATTAGCTTAAACTAGCCGTTATTTCAAAACATCCACCCAGTACTTGTGTAGTCTGTGTGAACCAGTACGGCTAAAACACAACAGTAATGACCCGAGAAAGCGGAAGACCTAAGCAAATAGGTCAACGGGGACGCGGTGGCACGCTGCCAGGACACCCTCAAACTGTGATGATTAAATCCCTCTCGTGAAGACCACTGATGAAACCCCACCGAGAGGGTCCGGGCTACTCCGGCTGGGGGAGGTGCGTCTCAAAAGAAGCCGAGATTTATGCGACGCTTCTCTTACAAAGATGCGTGCTACGTTTGCAGAGTTTCAAAACGTTTGACGTTGGCGGGTGAATTAAAGATGTTTCGACATGCAGCTGTTTTCACAAACCGAGAGGAAATATAAAAGTAGTAGGAAACGGCGAGCAAAAGTTCAGATCCTGTAAATAAAAGGGAGTCGAGACAGACGTGTGAGAAGCAGATTTCAATGTTCTTTAAAAAAAAAAAAAGCATGATATCTGTGTTAAATAAACAACTATTTATCTTTTTGGACACTACGATTACTCCACCATGTGGTTGTTAAGCCTGGAAGTTTGTGTGTGTGTGTGTGTGTGTGTGTGTGTGTGTGTGTGTGTGTGGTCGCTGAGAGCAAAGCTGCTATTTAAATGCTAATTTAAATAAATGATTTTTATTTTTTGCCTCTTTTGACGCAAGCAGATGAAAGACAAAAAATGTAGATTTCAGCGAGTGTGATTATTTGCACAGGTTCTGCGTGTGTTTGCGCACGACTTTTTGGGATAATCTGAATACATGTTGGTGTTTTTGCGAATGTGAAGTGCATAAAACAATTAAAATCAGGGAATTGTTTTTTAAAGAGCGTCTACTCGTCCATCATCCCCATCTTCATTCTTCGCCACTTCGGAAAAGCACACAAACACACCCAGAGATCAGATGAAAAAAAGTTCTGCAAATACAGAAAAAGGCCAGCTATTTACTAGTTTTCAATATACATTATAGAATGGATTTATTCACATGTGATATATATTTGTCATATTCATCTATATATAGTGCAAAAATGTTCAACAATTCAACAATATTATATTGACATTCAAGTCAACAGAGTAAAAACTAAATCCACGTTGAACGTGTTTGAGGAAAAAAATACAAAAAAGTTGCTTTAATAATAAGATTAATGATTTTAGAGGCAAAAATAGATCATTTTTATGATAATCAGTCTATGATCTTAAAAGAGACTCACACAAAGTGACTATTCTTAACGCTCAGATTGCATTTTTGTGAGTAACTGTTCTTAAGGTGGATTAAACATTTGTCATTTTTTTTTAAATGTTTCTATTATCTGCCTTACTGCAAAAGCATTGACCTTTGTGAATGAGGTGAAATCCATAATGTTACTATTTACATAAAAAGTTGCGTATTTGCACTAAAAGATTCATAATGAATTGGTTTAAATAATGTACAGCACAACATGAAAATAAGTAGTGCCTGATTAAACCCGAGAGAAAAAGTTTAATGTCAAAATGTCAAATGCAAATGTCCAACAACTGTTTAGTGAATTTTCCTCAATGTGTTTTATGCATCAGGCTGTAAATCAGGCTGAGAAAACAAACTGTTTCCTTACAGTAAGCACACACACACAGAGACACACACAAACACACACACAGCCTCATTACACACATATTCCGACGGATCACTGTCACTAGTGGCATCAAACACTTTAAGCAGTGAGAGGAGGAAATATTGTTACGTTACTTGCAACAAAAGCATAATGTACCGAAAACCAACTACTAATCACTTGTTTCTCCAGGCAAAATAAAATTGAAAAAATGGAAAAAAAAAGCAGCTCAGAATTCAACCTGAACGTGAAGCGGCACATCACATTCATCCTGGCACTTTAAAGCGAGGATAAAACAGGTTAATAGTTTTCAAATCCTCTTTGCTTGTGCTGATGTTTTTTTAAAAGCATGTTAAGCTACAATAAAAGTTGCATTTGATCATTTTTGCACAAGTATGGCCATTAATGGAAGACAACTGGCATATAACTCAGCTCATAAATGTCAGTTTGCCTACCATTGACATTTGAATGCTGCTATTGATTTGAACTAAATCCCGCCGAAGCCATTTTAATCTCGCTGAAAAAGGGGGAAAAAAACAACTTGAAAACACAAAACATGCGAATAATTGCTCGGCCTGAAATTGGAAACATTGATAAAGTTGAGCGAGATAAAGTGAGAAAAGAGAAGCCATTCGGTCAAAGACACTTAACTATTTAGTCGTTGTGACACCTGTCACTGTTTGTGCCATTAATGACTAATGCTTTTTAGGAATTGTTCCTGTGTAACCATGACAATAATAGGAAAGCAATGGGAACTTGGCACGAGAGAAGGGGAGATAAAGCACACTACACTCCGTGAACTGCAATAAACCACTCCCGTGTGCTGTCAACAGCTGTCTCGTGCACATACTTCTGAAAAAATACAAAAAGAAAAAAGAAATTAATACACTGATCCAATGAACTGTTTCTGAAAAATAAAATGAATTTGTAATTCCAGAAGGGCTGTTGGCACTGCAATAAAGCAACAGGCCACAAGACGCTTTGCATTAAAGCGGCTCCGCTAAAATATATATGCTATTATTACTAGAAACCAGAGTGAGACATTAAGGAAGGAACAATTTTCCGCCATTTTTAAGCTATTCAGTTGTACCCTGACTCTTCACAGTCAACAGGCCTGTTGCTTTTTGCCGTTTTAATTTGTCTGATTAAAATGCAAAATGTCTGCTGGCAGGAAAGTGCTCAGTCACGCAAACCCATTTTGACAAATGTCTCCATTTTAGTCTTTACAAAAAATTGTGCTGTTCCAAAAAAAAAGACTAACCTGAAAAGTTTAGTAGAAATATTGAGTAGAAATATGCTTCAGATTAATCGTACTTGCGTCTTAAATGCCTTAGTCTTAAGTAAACAGCAAGAGATTCTTTCAAAATCAACATATGCATTATATATGTATATACACACTATATACCATTTCGGATTAAATAAACTAGATTTAAGAAATAGATTTTAACATGAATGTCTACAGTGCTTGTATTTATTAAATATGTATTTACTGTACTTGTGCTATACTGCATCATTACAGAATCATTCTTCATTGCATTCTTCTATGTTTAAATTGATATTATATACTGTATAGTAATTTGAATAAGAATAGAGCCTTAAACACTAAACACAAAACACACTTAAACACAAATAATACATAATGAAACAAGGCATAACCCTTTGAAATAATAATAATAACAGTTGTTTTCTAGCTTTAGGAGCTATAAAAAAAGGAACATACTCTATTCAAATTTTGCTTAAAATTAGAATTTGAGAAAAAAAAAAATATTCAAAATTAAAAATGCTCTAATAACAATCGCAACTTGTTAAATTAATTAAGTTAAATTAATGAAAAAAATTATTACTATATATATGTTATTACACATAGGTAGAGCTGGTGTTCGCAACACAACAAATCTGGGTTTGACTGTTATGAAAATCATGAAGTTAGTTCAGTGTTTGACTGTAGTGCAATCACATCTGCTGAATGCATAAATGTAATGTAATGTACTAAATGTAATTCCGCCACCAATAAAACGAAAATAGAAATCTCTGTGGCCAGACTCACAATAATATAAACGACATGGGGAAACTTCAAATGGTACCAACACCAGTCGGCTAAAACAAGGCAGCACTTCACATGAAGCGCTTGAAACAAGGCCGTACGTGAATGGTTTCATGCTGCAAGGTTACAATGTCCAGTTCTCATGGGCTGCTTTAGGTAAAGGTAAAGATGACTGGCGTGGCCTGGGAAAGCGCTTCTAATAGGAGAAAGAGCACGAATCTAAACGTTTACTGTCAGTGGGATGGTGTTGTACAGTAAACCACCTGCGTTTCCATGTTTGCTGCTGGAGAAAGTGGCTTCCAGTGAAAAATGTTGGAAGAAACTGTAAACCAAATGTCTAATTTTTAGGTAAATATCAATTGTCAAATAAAAGATTCTCACGAAATGCCAAGATTCCTGATGGTACAAAGGTCACGGAATTGTGCAGCTGCCCGAACGGCTCTCGTGCGGCTCTCATAAACTATGGAAGCTCAGGCTGAAGGTGGAACTGAAAATAGCCTAGCAGAATGTTGCTCAAACTTTGTTTTCGCCAAGGCCTTGTCAAATAATACTTGAAAATTAATATTCACACATCATTTGGACATTTTTGGGGTCATCAAAAAGACCGATACGTGTGAACCAAGCTTGCATTGGGACAAAGGAATGAATTAATACATTTAGACTATTAGCAGATGCTTTGATCCAAATTGAAAATCAAACCCACAGTTTGGACGTTGCAAACACCAGCTCTACTTTTGAGCCACAGGAATGCACAATCTCTTCAGTAATTGTGTTTTCCGTCGGCTCTTTACACAACGATGTCTGCAGGAAACTTAGAAGAAAGGGCATGAGTAATGCAAACTACTTTTATAGTGTTTTTTGTGTCTGATGTGATGTCAAGATCCCTCCAGATTTCTACGTTTGAGCTTCACAGGGAGACAAAAAAAAAGCAGGGGTGTGAGCAGATGAAGACGGGATCGTCGGTTCTGGGTGATCCCTGACAGTTTTAAACTGTTTTCTGATGCTGTCATAATTTACTGCAAGCGTAGCAACAAAGTTGTTGTTGATGGATGATGCGGCGCAGCGACATTGGACTCGACAGGAACCCACAAATAAGCAGTTACTTACATGTGAGAGTTTACATGGGCATCCTAAAGGTACCAAAAACAACTTTCTGGAGAAAAGATCCATACAAAGGCCAGACTGAAAAATCATACTTCTGCATTTTGAACGCATAAACATTTTAGCTCGCTTTTAAAGCAGCGCAAGAAAAAAGCGTGACCCTTAAAGATGTGCGTATTAATGAGCAACGTGATGAGTGAAGTCTTAGTTGTTCTGTCAGTAATTAAACATTGATATTGTTAAATGCCCTTCCATTTCCATCCTTGCTAAACCTCGATGTTTGTTGCAATGTCACTTTGAGCAATCATTTATGCAACCGGTGTCCTCTTCGCCATTAGCGCTGCACTTCAGCATATGCTGGTGTCTACACTTAAGTTAAAATAGTAAACTTCAATGCAAATAAGAACACTGTGACAGAAGGTTCTTAGAACTCTAATGTGATACACTGGGCATTTTATAAAGGGTTCTTGGTACAGCCCCACATGTGATAGCTCAACCTGGAACAACCTGTAAGGAACCTTTGCCTTGTTTGGAATGTTGTTCAACCAGAAGCGAATATCACCAACATGTGCTAACTTTATTTTATTTATATATAATTTTTTTATATACATATACTGAGTGTGTATGTGTATGTGTGCATGTGTGTGTGTGTATATATATATAGTATGTATAAAAAAGATACACACATATATATACAAAATACATATACATAACAATTTTTATACATTTTTATTGTTCGATAAAAAAATACGAAAAATAGAAAATAATTCAAAGTATATTGGTAAAAAAGCAACAGTTCAACGGAGACCAGGAACGAACACTTCTTTCTCAACAAATGCAGTGTCCCTGCAAACTACACTGCGGTTTTCACGTACCTCAATTTTCAGAACGCTCAAAATGTGCCTTGAAATTTTAAGGTTTGTTATGGATTTATTATGTGTGATAACAGGTCAAGACCAGAGAAAAATCTCTCACACTTTGTCTCATTATTCGGTCAGTCTGTTTGTCAGTTTCGTGTTCTGGCTGGTGTTGGTATTAACAGTATTTTTCGCAAAGATCAAGTGGTTTCACATCCAACTCAAACTTAAAAGATTCAAAGGTTAAACACACAACTAAGCTCAAATTCCTTTCAGGAGAAAAAAAATCCGTACACACGAGTAGAACATTTAATTCAAAATATACGCTCAACTATAGTACAGCCTCTGTAATGTAAAAAATTAGCAGATAAGGATTCTATACATTCTACACTTTCTGTTCATTCTACCTACTACGTTTCCGGCCACCACCAGATCATAAACGACGTTAAATTAAGTTATTTTTCACTAAAATGTACAATTTTATACAGTACGTTTTCCAAGCATTCCCTTTCTCTTGATTATTGACACTTCATACTGTGAGGGCATCAGAACGTGTCCTTTCCTTGTACACCAGCACCCTGGAAAAGTGTGTAAACGACTTGACGAGGGAGAATACAGGAAAGTTATACGATACATTATACTCGAAGAGATTCGAGTCTCTTGGCATGATCTCTTGCAGTTGGACACAACATGGGGTTGCCTTGATGGCAGTATCCCTGGAACCCAGCTACCCTGAGGGAAGAGGCTGGCCTGTGTGTTAAAGACTGGGAGTCTGTGTGTTAATGTCTACAGCTGTCTCTGTGTACGGCTTTACTTGGCTACAGACATAAAAAGAGGAACTTCAAGCAAATTAACGCTTCCTTTAGGAATAACAAATTTGATTCCAAGCTAGTAAAAAGGTTCGGAAGAATGACTGATCCTAATCCACAAACAGCCAGCCTATAAAAAACATTCCTATACAGAACTAAATCTCCAACAGCTCGGTTTTCAATTATGAGTCTATGAAGGTAGACCAAGCGCTCCGAAGAGAGGATGCATAAAAATGTACATTAAGCAAAGATCTTCCTAAACACAACTCATGACTCAACTTAGATGTTTCTAGGAAAAGCATATATAAACTGACAACCAGTTATAAACACTTATTCATGAATGAAATTTTTTTTTTAAGTGTTCTACAAATTTAGCTCATTGTAGGAGGCAGGGTGAATCGGGGTTTAGTACCTGGTTTGAATTAAAGTTTGGGTGGGTGAAGGGAGTGGTCTTAAATCTTTAAGATGCCTTTGAGAATGTCTCGAAAAGAAAACTGTTTTTACTGCTCATTTGGTTTTTGGACTTCAAGGCACCCTTACAAGACTTTCTTGCTTTTTTCTTCTTTTTTTTGAAGATTGATCAGCCAATCTTTACAAGCAAATAAAACATAAACTAAAAATATATATAATAAAACGTGTTATTATAATAATGTATCAAGTCCCACAGCATAATCAATTTTATTCTAGCACTGTTAATTGTACAAAAGGAACGCATCCATCTGAAATGAGCTCCTCAAGAAATATCAAAAGTTGTCGTTGCGGTGCATTTATTAGAAACACAGAAAGCATTCCTTTTGAAGCTCTTACCTGGAGTCAGCGAATTGTGTCACGTCCAGCCACTCACCCATCTCGTTCTTAACGCACGGCACATTAGGGTACGGGGGACGGGTCAACATCCCACCCGGGTACCACTGCTCGGGCGGAGGTCGCTCTCGTTGAACCAAAGCACCAGCTCGCCCGTACTCGTAGGGGTTACAGATAAACGGCGTGTCGTGGCCGGAGCCGTAAGGGGTCCTCGGTTTGGGAGGTCCGTACTGACCGCTACTGTCCTCCGGGTACCTATGCGGGTACGCCCAGGTGTCAC
This sequence comes from Paedocypris micromegethes, assembly GCA_028031935.1. Taxonomy (NCBI): domain Eukaryota; kingdom Metazoa; phylum Chordata; class Actinopteri; order Cypriniformes; genus Paedocypris; species Paedocypris micromegethes. The sequence goes on from CM051493.1 coordinate 4,068,200, forward strand.
TGAGTTCACGCGGCATCATCTCTGCCTTGATTTTGACGTTGTAGAAATTCACGTAGTTCTCCACGGGCCCCGAGAACTCGCCGGACATCGCTGGTGGTTTAGAAAAGCTATGACCGTGTCCGCTATCGATCTCCGGATGGGCAAACTGGGCCATGCTGGCGGGCAACAGTTGTTCGAACTGGCACGACGCCGCTCGACTTGCGTCCATATCCGGTGCCGCCGCCGTCGCTGTGCTCGCAGCAGCAGCTGTGCTTTCAGAACTCAGGTTGGCAATGTCCCCGGACAGCCTGCTGAACTCAGGCACCTCGTGCACCTCCGCGGTCAAATGCGAGGTGTTGGACGCGCCGCTGCACCGCAAGGCTGACCCTTCATCCTCCAGGTGGCCACTCTTGAACATCCCGAGCACTTTGTGCCTCCCCTGCAGCCCCGCACTCCGGTCTCGTCCCGCCGCCAGCGCGAACTCCCTGTCCTTCCCGCCTGCCTCCCGTCCGCCTTCTGAGCAGTCGAGCAAAGGCATTCCAAACAAATAGATGTCTTCATTACTACTTTCGCTGGCCAGGGGCGGTGGTGGAGGCGCGTGGTGGGGTCCCACCTCGCCCAGCTCGCTGGACTCCATCGCCAGCCCCAAAGACACAGACACGGCTTTGCACAGCTCGCGAGCGGTCTCTGAGATCGTGCTGCTGCTGCTGATGCTGCTGATGCTGCTGCTGCTGGTGGTGCTGGTGCTGCTGGTGGAGGTGACGGTGCAGCAGCACGCGCGACTACTCTCCACACTTGCGTCACGGATCAGACCCACGTCGCGCGCGTGAACTTCGCCCGCACCGCTGCCAACGTCCCGACGGAAGCCTGCTCGATCCCCGCCGCTTTCCGTGGCGTCCGCCCGGCACGAGTTGCTTTTGCCCGCCGTTAAACTCTTGAGAAAATGGTTACGGCTCGCCGCCGCCGCCTCCGTCAATGAACTCGCACTCTCGCACTCTTTCTCGGGGCAGCATTTCGCTTTGCCGGGGAACAGTTTGCTTAGACGCATCTCCCTCGCGGCGGCGGACGAATCCTGCAGACTCGCGCGTTTCTTCGAGTTCGAAAGGTCCAAACTCTCGGCGTTGCTCGACCGCGCGAAGCGAATGTTTTGAAAGACGCTCTGGTACGTGCCGTGAAAGCCGGCGTCTGGGGACTCGCAAACCTCCCCGAACCCGACCGGAACCTCCATAGTCTGAGAGAGAGTGCGGGGCAGGCCGTGAAGGTTTAAAGGGGACTCACCGCAACAAGTTCATCGGCGAAATCCCGTGACAGTTTGAGAAATCCCGCGGGGGAAAAGTTCCAGTCAGACAGGCATGAAGAGGAAGATGACGCTGCGCGGCGTGACACGCAAACACGTTCAAGCCAATATGTAATCGTAGCCGGAGACGCATAGGCGGCTCTTAATGAACGTCAAAGAGGAAAAGTTTCCCCGAATGCGCACGATCAGCCTCCAGTGGGGCGTCTAGAGACAGTTTAACAGCGATTTTCTGGTCCGCGTCGCGCGTACCAAACGCGATCGACGCTCATGTGTGCGCGTCTCGTCTATTAAAGCGCGTGTGGAAGTAAATCATGGCGAGGTGGGGATTTCTCTCTTCCCAACTAGTTTAACTAGCTGGGAAATGTGTTGAGACTTTTATCATGCTTTTATCGTGTCACGACCGCTGTTGCTACAACGTCGCGGGCGCATCATAACAACGCGCGATGTTTTAAAATACAAACGCGACCTTTTCCTCTCCTGTGTCAGGTACTCTCGCTCGCGGGCTCTGGCGCACTTAATGGAAGCTGAGCGCGCGGTGTCACTGTTTTGCCGGGGTAAGCAGTAATTTTACAGCAGGTTCGCCCGGGAAAGTCCTTGAGCGCTTTAACTGTCAGGATTAAATCATTGCAGCAGGCGCAGGAAGGGCGACGGGTAAATACGAGCACGAGGGGGGATCACTAACTGCTAACAGCTTAATTTAATATCATGTGAGAGATTTTAGATGGGATATCGTAGTTTAGACATCTTTGACAAAAGAAAGGCGGTGAGATATTTCGCAATGTCGTATGTTCAGATCAAGCTTCTCAGCTGGTCAAGATCGATACCGTCTTCTCGCACGCCACTTGTTGATTTCTGTTGTTTTGCTTTGTTAATTTACAACTATTTATACTTTTGTAAACTATTAACTATGTATTGGCCCTTTATGTGTACCTTTCACGTGGTAATAAAATTCAACCAAATCTGTTTCTAATCGCACACACGTCAATACTTGCATATGTACAGTACATATATGTATGTACAGTCAATTGTTATTGAATCGTTTTTCTTTTAAATAAAACAAAAGTATTTTAAATATGTATTCATTCATCTTCAAAACCTGTTCTTTAATTTCTGGGTCACAGAGCCCTGTGCCAAATAGTCTGCAGCTGGATTGACTGGCCAACCAATCAGAGGATGAGACACACAGAAACATTTTCACTTTCACCTATTTCTGGCTTTAGGCTATTCTTAAGAACTGAATAAATGTGGAAAAACTCAGAAACTGAAAGAAACCCACACAAACACCCGAGAAGAACATGCATGGCACACACAGAAGCCATGAATGGGTCTCAAACAGGTCCTCCTTGTTGTGACCCTATAGCCCGTCGCGCCAACCTGACTATGCCACTGTAACATCAAATTATAATAATTTACAATGATACGCAGAGAATTCTTAGCTATAAAAAGGAAAAGACAAACATCCGTTCAATTTTTCTCAGGCAGACAGCAGACATGTTGTAACATTGTTTCGCATTTATGTGTTGCTGTGGGATCTAGATTGCCTAAAAAGGCCATTGCTGTCATTATCTTTTAATAGTACTTGTGTTTATTGTATTTTTCACCTAGCCTGGCAGGGAGCAATGGTGAAGATACTTTTTAACATCCCTTTTATTCCAGCTAACTTGCTGTGACCTTTATTATTTTCTGTGCCAGAAGGCTCAGGGGGTGTAAATGGTCCCTTAGTGACAGTATTCATTATTAATCCCAGGTCAGGTGCTTCAGAATGAATCACGCTGTAACCAATGAGGACTAAATCATGTCAAACGTTACGTGCAGCATGATTTCCTTAAACCAACTTTGGCCTATTAAGCAGCAAAGATTTAAAGAAACTCTTCATATAACCCCCGAGCATGCCACGTGCACAATAGATTACAGGAAAGGGATTACATTTATAGCTCTGAATTGTAGTGAACTGTGTCGGATTTGGACCAGGAATGCTGTAGTGAAGTGTTTGAGGTTATTCAGAACGAGGGGCTATTTCAGAATGAATTGGTGAGCGTCTGTGGGAGGAGTTGGGAATACAGGACAGAAGTTGTGAGAGCTGCTTGGTTTTGTGCTGGCCGAGGATTTGTCAGATGAAAGCTCTGTTGAATTTAACAGTGAAGTCTGGATTCGGTTTAAAGATCACGTCACTTTTTTTGTATATTGTTGCAAAGTTGCAGTATACCCAAGTCATACGCATGTTTCAGTTATTTTCTGTGACAAGCACTGTGTTTGTGCGTGCGTGCGTGCGTGCGTGCGTGCGTGCGTGCGTGCGTGTGTGTGTGTGTGTGTGTGTGTGTGTGTGTGTGTGTGTGTGTGCGTCACACTTGTTGCTTGGTTACTCAAATTCCACATTTGCTCCAGGCAAAGGAAAGTTCAATTACCTTGATAAAACCTAATGTTTGTTATATATTTTTCTATAAAGTGTTGTTTGTATCTGGAAATCTATATTAGTCTTATCATATTGCACAGCTGATGCCCCACAACTGAGACACAGAGTCTTGAACAAGATGGTCCATCTGATGGATAAGTTCAGCTTTTAACATTTAATGGTTTATTTTAAATAATGTAAAGAATGATTGCTTTCCTCTTTTAACTGGAAAATGTTCTTCTACGAATTGAGGGATTTTTGTGAAATATGTAATCATTGTTTATCTATACATGCATCAACTTTTTCCATTTCTGGGTCACAGCGAACTGGAGACAATCTTGGCAACTCTGAGCCTAAATGGTCTGTTTAATGGTCACACTTTTTAATAAATGGGCATGTTTATTTTTTTTTTTTACTCAAAATTTTAATTAATCTGTTTTTAGGTCATAGTTTTTAATTCAAATCCAGGCACCTGAAAAACCATTCACCAGTAAATATGCAGATAAATAAGTCACACCCGAATCATAATGACAAGCAAACAGGCCAGTTGATTCTCTCTTTATCGAAACCTCACGCGTTCTCCTAAAATATTTTATGACTCATAAAGACAGTGGTGTTGTGGTGCAGTGGTGAGTTTGAATCTGATTCAAATAATTGTGTGCGTTCACATTTCTTCAAATCTAGCAAGCAAATTAAAAACTATATTGCCTGTAGGGGTGAGAGAGTGTGTGAAAATGTGTGTTGGAAAATACTGTATCACAGCCAACTATGTGTGGGCCACCGATTCAGGGTGTGTCGTTGCCTATGGCCAAAAAACAGTGGTGGTTGATTCTCGCTTCCCTTCAAATTATAATCTAGTTATCTAGGTAAATGTTTATATGCATATAATATAAGTGATTTATGCACACATACACCTGCTTGCCTTTACACATTTTTTGCATTATAAGTTGACTGAAAACTTTATGTCGTGTGTGAATATTTAATGGTTTGTGGAGACACCGGTGCTTTATTTTAGAAATGGAAAAATTGAGGAGTGGTTGCTAAAATAATTTCATGGTTGGGTTAGCAAAACCCAAAACGTTAACGTGAGCAGCCGTATTGTATTATTTATGAAAAGTAATTGTTTCACTTTGCCTGGTAAAAAAAAAAAAAGCCCAGACTTCACTCCTGCGCTTATATATGCACAAGTACATATGCAATTTGTTCTGGTTGTCATTCCCGACCAAATTAATACGTCTCAAATTGCTTTTACCATTATGCTTTTGAGCAATAAATACAAAAATTGGGGGGCAGGGAAGGGAAAGAAATGCTAATTCATAATAAACCAATTGTTTGTTAGGATTTTAGCATTCATGATGGCAAAATGACTGTTTGTAATGAACAGTTGGAATTATATTGTCTTTAGGTTTCCTTCTCTCTCACACACACACAAAGCACTAAGATAAATGAACGCAATAAGCTGCAAAACGTTTATCATTCTTCGTGGTGTCCATTCCAACAACTGAGGAATAACATCTGTCAGTGAGATGTGGCCTTCACCAATCAACAAGCTTTGTAATAAACTTCTCGATGTGGTTTGTGTGTGTAGGCATGGACGAACCTTCAAAAAAACGATATTGGCCTTGCTCTCGTCTTTCTTTTGGATTATAATATTCCTGCTCGGGGCTGGTCTTCGTTTCATCTGATCATATCATATCACTCATCCCTTCTAAAGTCAGCAGTCATTCCTTAAATGTCTCCGGCGTGCCGAAGTGTGGTCGCTACAAGCCTCCTGACTTTGATTCATTTGTGCTAGGGAGAACTGTCGGAGCAGGTGAGGTAAGCAACTGTTTATACGCCTGCTGATCTAGGGTCAGTGGAATTAAAAAGGGAATAAGCTCCGCCCACTCCCCAATGTCATGCCATTTGTTGACGCCTGTTGCAGAGAGAAAAATTTCTCTGAGTAACACTTGAACTATGTCCTCCGAACCACAGATACACCTGCAAGCATGTTCTTTTTATTACACGCATCTCCGTACCTGCATTTCTTCACTCGCGTAGTTTCGAATAATAAAGCCTCTGCGGCAGATACGACTTTTCCACAATCCAGTCACGTCACAGCTATAGTAAAGTTTTATCGCGGTGCTTTATGGTCATCAGTGGTTTTTCATTCTTACTGTTGATCTCATCCTGTTAAAATGTACGATGTGTTGGCCACATGGGTCCGGGTTTGACAAGTCAAACTTTTCAGCTAATAAAACATCCAGTCGGGGCCTAGTTTATGTAACAAACGTCTGGTTAAAGGACAAAAGCTCACGTGCAGAACACTGGCCTGATTTTCAGCAAAAAAATTAGGGAAGTTTTTTTTTTACAGGATTTTTGTTATTTTATCTCCGGTTTGATTTTTAATATCCATGCTTTCGGACCGTTTGTGTACGCCGCTTTTCCGCATGTTTTCCGTCTAGTACCTAAGTCTGTCCAGAAAAAAAATCCAGGTCATGCTCAGTGTTCCATTAATCCGATTTGAAGTTCAGATTTTTAACATTATCTGTTGGGAACAGGAACTGAACATGTTGGCAGAAAGGATTTATGTATAGTGATAAATATATCGTTTTTATTTGCTGACATCAGCTTTTTATATGACAGATTGGTTTTATTAGAGTGGACAAGCTTTTGATGAAACTAAGAGAGAACATTAAGCCTTGATCACATGTTAATAGTAAAAAAAAAAGATTCTATTGACTTAAGTGGGAATGGCTGGAGCTTTAATGGGATATAAAGCTGACGGGAAATGGATGAAAATCAATTAATGTAGAAACGTGAAACACAATTTAAATATTTTATCAATGAAGTTCACTGTTATAAATCTATAGAGATATCCTCCCCTCAAACATTTTACCAGACTAACAAATAATTTCACTATTTCACATGAATAACTAAATGTTTTTAACACTATGCAGTGAAAAACACCTGCATCGCTTGAAACATCAATAAAAAGAGAATAACACTTTGTTTTGCTCGCTAGTACCCCCCGCAGTGCCTGCCCACCCCTCACTTTGACAATCTTTGTCTTAAACACATTTTATTCACTGTAAGCCAGTGTTTATCTCAACTTTATCTCAAATCAGCAGAACCTATGTTTGCAACGCCAAGGTTGTGTGTTCGATTCCCAGGGAAGATATACGTCATGGATAAAGGCTTTGGATAAAAGCATCTACTAAACGCCGAAGCGCACTGGAGAATGTTGTGCAGCTCTTTATGTTTGTGCTTCAGGCGGCTCCCTCGAGGCAGACTCCAGTAAAACTGATGTTTTAAAAAAAAACCTTGTCACTTTTTACGGTTTTCATGCTGTCAACAACAGGTGCACAAAGTCGTCCCTGCAGCCATCTCAACTACTGTCATCAAGGATGAATTAGATTTCAAGTTTGCCCCATTTATTCTTTAATATGCCCTTGTAATCGTACCAATAGTTCACACGCCGAACTCTGTCTCTGGGTATTGCTCGATCCAGGTGGTTAAACTTTTCTTATCTGAACTTTTCTTGAGCCTGGCTCTGGTCTCCGGCCTCCATACTCATAACTCCCACAAAAACACACGCTTGCGCACACACACATGTGCAAATGTGCTCACACAGGCACATATGCGTTCATTTAGACGCGGCCCTAAAAACAAAGCCATTTGAGTTTGACATTTAAAGCGAGTTCTTTTTGCTAATCTGAGGCTTTTTATTTGCGCATTTAGACGTTTACAAATTTTTCTATCTATGTTTTTGCTACACCTTCTATCTATCCATCCATCCATTTATCTTTTTGTCTATATGTCCATCCATCCATCTACTCATTTATTTATCTGATCATCCTTTAATCTATCTATCTATCTATCTATCTATCTATCTATCTATCTATCTATCTATCTATCTATCTATCTATCTATCTATCTATCTGTCTAGATCTGACTGTCCTTTCATCCATTGATCAATTTATCAGTCCATCCTTCAATCCCTCCATCAATCTAGATCTGTTTATCTGTCCTTCAATCCATTCTTTCAAACATATGTCAATCCATCTATCCATTCATCAATCTACCCATCCTTCAATCCATCCATCCATCTAACTATCTATATTTGTCTGCTCTTCCATCCATCCACACATCCATTCAATCATTCTGTCCATCATCAGTCTGCCTTCAATACATCCATACATCTGTGTCTGCCTATCTGCTTATCCATCTATCTATCTAACTAACTTATTTGTCACTCTGTTTTTTTTTTTTTTTTTTTGCTCCAATGTCGTCCAATTTTGCCAGAAGTTCATCATTTCCGTCTAGGTCACCTTCAGAGAAAAACATCTGTTTGAAACTTAAATGTGAGGTTAGTCGTCAAAACACATGCAGATGATTGTTTTTTAGAGGTCACTGTGAATCATTGTTTCTGATAAAAAGTGTGTGAAGTTGAAGAGGCCATAACAGTCTGAGATAAGTGTCAGGGAAGCATGACCATAAATCCCAGCGCTCACTACCACAATGACCACTGACCTTTCTTTGACCATTGATACTGTACTGTTAATATGCAACCCTGTAATTCTGTAATTTCAGTTCCTTTGAATTGGTTAAAGAACACAAGGACCCATGCAAAACACTATCTCCGACCTGGCGCAGTTTAGACATAATAACCCTGACAAAAAATAAAACTACTCTTGTCATTCACTCTCTCTCATTTTCCCTATCAGTTTATCTTCTTTTGCCAAAGCCACAACTGCAATGCAAGGCTACGGTGCCCTCCCACTCAATCACTCACACACACACACACACACTTTTTGCTCTTTTTCTCTCTTACTCTCTACTCCTCTCTTTTTCTCTGTCTCGCACATGAACACGCACGCACGCGCACACACACACACACACACACACACACACACACACACAACACACTTTTTACTCTCTTTCTCTCTTACTCTCTCTATTCCTGTCTTTTTCTCTCTCTAGCACTCACACACACGCACACTCACTCTCTCTCTCTCACACACACGCACAAACCACAGTCCCACAATATCTCCCTTGCTTAGTGTGTGTGTGTGTGTGTGTGTGTGTGTGTGGTGTGTGTGTGTGTGTGTGTGTGTGTGTGTGTGTGTGTGTGTGTGTGTGTGTGTTTGTATGTATGCGTGTGTGTGTGTGCAATAATTGTAGGGAAAACTGAAACCTTGTATCCTCAATTAGGCCAAACAACGTAGTAAACATGGCCTGCTGTGGCACTTAAACGCATGGCCAGGAATGCAGTCATAGTGATAAAGTTAAGTTAATGCAGTCTGATAATGGAATGAAATATAATTCAATATTGTGTAAAGTGAAGAGTGCAAGTTAATATGACAGGATGTCATGATACAAAACGTAATGAATTGTTATGCCATTTAAGTGAACGTATATTGTTCTCCCAGTCAAAGAAGTCCACTGAGAATCAGTATCGCCATCTAGCGGTTATAAACAGTTTACACTGGGGGGAAAAATACGTACACTACTGTAATTGAACGTGCGTGCCCAACTGTTTTTATTTTTTACTCATATGTTATCAAAAACCGCTTTTATACACGTGTTTTGAATAAATTGGTAATAATAAATACACTTTTATGATTTCTGGGGCATCTTCGTGAAGTCCCAGCAGCGATGGAACGTGTCGGGGCATGTCCGCGTGTCCCACCGAAGGGCAGCGCGCGATAACCGACCGGTGCCAGTCCGCGTCAACCCGAGACCAAACCGGACCGAATTTACTCGAATCCAGGACAGAAGGTTACTTTCATGGGAGAAAGAAAACCGAGTAACCGCGGAGAGTTACGTCTGCTGCAATGTAAGTGTGGACGGTTCTGCCCCTATTACATTACTTAACACTTGCCGATGATTCATGATGCTGTAATAATGGACGGGACACTGGCTGCTTCTCTTCGTTCGAAACATATCAACACGCCCTACTTACTTCATTAGTCCACTTCACTTATGTTTTATTACAGCGGGGTGATTATTTCTAATAAATCATCTAACGGAGCCAGATTCGTTTTAGCCACTTTGACGTTTTACATTTGCACCGTTAATGGCAACGAAAATATATTTTCCATAATCAATATTACACGGCTATTATAACCGATTTCCATTTATTTCCAGTTACCGTTAATTATAAATCAGCTTGCGCACGATTAGAGAAATTAATTCTATGGCGTACGGTTTACATATGTTTTGTTTTAAGTTTTGCATCTACTATATTGTTCATGAGAGAACTGCCGAATCTACTACATTTCTACCCTAAAATGCAACCACGTTGGAAAACTAAAGTTAAAGTATCCGTGACCCAGCACAGCGGGTTTACGCATACACACACAGACAAAAGCAGCTAAATTAACCAGACACAGATGAACTTTATTGAACATAATTCGAAACCACCGGGAAACGAGCGCTGCACACATGCAAGAAAAACGGTTCGGTTTTAAGACAACACGATCACGTGGATCCAACTGTAGCGTTCGGCGGTGACGTCATCGTTAAAGTTGGAGGTCTCAAGCACAAGAAACAAAAATATACGACAAGCTTTACAATGTATCAAGATAGGATTTCACTGACTAGACTGGCCCTGGATTTCTGTAATCCCCACTCTGTGTCTCTTTCTCCCTTAGAAATGGAATGGACTGCTCACTAGATGAATATCTTCACAGCGGACAGTGTTATAAGTGTTTACAGTGTCCACCTGGTCAAGAACTGAAAGAGGTTTGTGTGTGTGTGTGTGTGTGTGTGTGTGAGTGAGTGAGTGAGTGTGTGAGAGAGAACGTGGAATTCTTCTGTGCATTTGATCTTTCTAAATTGTTTTTAAGCAAATGTAGTGCCCATGGCTGTGTGGGCAAAGAAACACCCAGATATATTTATTTATGCTTTTAATTAAACGGCTGATAAATGAACCCTGGAGTCAAAGCCAATAAAACGAAAAAACCAGCATTGGTTTGGAATAAGATTTCCAGTTGATCTTCCCTCAAACATCCCTAAGTGATTTGCCCAGTAAAAAACGACTTGCCTAGTAGGTAGAAAGGCATCTAATAACTTTTATGGACATTTTAAAGATGTTAAAGATTATGAATGAAATCACGTAAAACTCTAAATTCACGCTAAAAGAGATCTAAATTCTGAGGCAGTGATTGTGCTGTCATACCACATCTCTGCCAGCAGGGGTATCACCGTGACCTTAAATGACTCCCTGAACGGGGAAGGTAATGAAAATGCCATGCTTGGAAAATGTTTGACAAGCCATGCACTTATAATGTTACTGAAAATGTTTGTGTATGTGTGTACTATTAGGACTGCGGTTATGGACTAGGTGTGTCAGCAAAGTGTGGTGTGTGTGACGTTCGGTGGTTTAAGGAGAGCTGGGGGTCTCACCCATGTGCTCTGTGCCAGAACTGCCGGCGTCTCAACAGACACCAAATCAAGCAATGCACACACACCGACAATGCCGTGTGTGGGAACTGCCTCCCTGGGTGAGATTTAATCACACAAATAAACGGAACATCCTTTGTGAAACACGCACAACCATATGATCAACACACATGCTGCTACATGTCTCACACACACACACACACACACACACACACACACACACACACACACCGAATCTGCATACACATGTGCTCACATTTAGATGTTGTTGGGGTTTTTTTTAGGTTCTACAGCAAGAAGCGAGTAGATGGACTTGAAGATCTGGAGTGTCTGCCCTGCGGCCCTGAGCCCTTCAGGAACACACAATGCAGCAGTGAGTAACCTACCACCACCACATCCATCGCCACTTTCCATAAAGTTCCATGGCTTGTAATAGCGCAGCAGTGCGGTCCACCTGCAAATCTTTGGTGAAGATGTTTGAAGTGGGTTTGCCAGTTAAAATTCCACAGAGGGCACCAGCTGTCCCAAGTTGTAGACTTGTAGTAAAATTGCAGATTATTCTGGTAATTTGATGCGATGGCCTTTTCTTTAGTGTTGCAAAGGATGCTGGGCCAGGGTTTGTTTTCTACCGTAATAAACGTTTTTTTACCGTAATATTTTTTGTGATTTTTTTTTTTAATATCCAGGATGTAGAGACAAACTGGTTGACAGCCATAATACATATTAATGTAGTTCAGTAAGCAACATTTAAGGTGTTAGTTTTTTTTTTTTTCATATTTCAGACTGTTTTGCAGTATTTTTAGAGAGGAAATAAAGACAATTTAATTGAAAGTCGTTTAATTTAACTTTTATTCGTTTGCTTTTTTATTGTTACTTTTGCTGATTTTGTAATTCAGTTAGTTGTTTAATTTTTGATATCTGCAAAACGAGAACTTGTTTGGGAATCATGACATGCAGTGTGGATTTTTAATGCAATCTTACTATCTTACTGTTCATTTTACATTTTTTCCTTAAACAGGCTTCATTCAGAGATTTTAGTCTTTCTTGCTTTTTTGGAATATTGTTTATTTCTTGGAGTATGTGAGATAATCTGGTTGACTGTCACAGCATATTAATGTTGAATATTTATTTGTATTAGTTTATTACTACTTAGTTTTTACTCATTTGGAGTTTGGTGGGTTAAACAGGCTTCATAGGAAGTGTTTTTTTTTTTTGTTTTTTTTGTTTTTCTTTGTGGCAAGAAGTAGCGATTATATGGAGGAAGTGAGGTGACGGTAATATGGCCACTAGGGACCATACTGAATTTGTGCTCTGCATTTAACCCATCCGTGAAAGTGCACACACACACAGTGAAGTGAACACACACAAACCCGGAGCAGTGGGCAGCCTTAAGCCGTGGCGCCCGGGGGGCATGTGGGGTTCAGTGTCTTGCCCAAGGACACTTAGTTGCAGAACCGGTAGTAGGGGGGATTCGAACCTGCAACCTTTCGGACACGAGTCCAAGTCGAAATATACCGTAGTTGAAAGCCATAACATATTGACATGGCATTTTAATGTATTTGTATTAGTTTAATGTTTTTACTGTTAATTTGACTGACTTTGTGGTTCAGTGGGTTAAACAAGCATCATTCGGAGACGAGCTCATTGTTCTGGTCTGTATACACAGCAACAGGAGCATTTGGCTATGGCTTCATGTTTTCTCATGGCACAAGAAATGCATTTTTGCAAGTCTTGTTCGCCTCTTCCAAAAGATTTCCGAGGACGTGGCGCTCATTTTGAACACACACGCTGTTTTGCTTCATATTTTCATCCATGCTTTCCCTCGCTTTACCTCTGCACACTTTCATAGTTTCCACCTTTCACCGGTGCTGTTATCTCCGCTTCGGTATCAATACTCCCTGTTTTCTCACAGCGTTTCATCTCTATTCCCTTTATTCTTTCGATGTGATTCATGTGAAGTTAGATAGAAGACACTTATCCATCTCGGATCAGTCAGTGCCCTCTGAAAGTGTTTAGCATGGGCTGACTGAACTTGCTTTATCATGCATTGGCAGAGATCTTTTAGCATTCTGCTGATCAGATAGTCTGCCAGTGACAGGAGGAGGAAGAGGAGGAGGAGGGATGTTTGGAAAGAGAATAAAAATGCAAAGGCAGCAACGAGGGACAGAAGGCAACAGAATAAGGCAGCCACAGTCGTGTGTTGATGAAGAGAGTCGCAAAACTTTCTAGGACTTTTCACTTGTGGATGTGTGCAGATTTTAGATTTTAGCCCTTTATTGTCTGGATGAGTTTTACTGATATACAGTAATAATCTACCGTAATGTACAACAGTGCTGCTGACTGTGAGCTATTTCAAGCATGCAAGACGAAGCATGTGATTTATGGATTATGACATTTTTCATCTTGCTTATATTGGATAAATATTTTAATCTGTATGGGGCCAATAGCTGAGATTTCTAGGGAATTTTGAACACAAACCGTATGTGGTGTAACAGCAGGTAGCCACTGATTGGTTGACGTCAGTACATTATTAAACACATTGTTTGCATCAACCCACCTGTGTAAGGTTACCGTATTTTACAGAATAAAAGACCCATTTAAAATCCATCTTTGGATCCAGTGCACATTATGTGAGAATCTTAATTGTACATACTGTCCAACTGTCACACACAATATATTGTATCTCTCATTCATATATTGCTGAATTACAGTTTGCACTGCATTTTAATTTGTTGCATGTTTAAATATACAGTGCACTGCACCTTATTTACTCTATATTGTAGTCTTTCACTAACAAATCATTATGCAATAATTTATTATTCACAGTATATCATTTACACAAGTTTTAGGTTATTTACATTGTTCTTTTTATTCTCTAGCGTACACTCGTAAAGCCATAATCTATGTTTTTTTTTACGTTATTGTTCTGCACTGTATTTTTGTAATTTTGCAATAATTATTATGCTTCAAAGAATTATTGTGATGTGGTAATAGTTAAATACACACAAATTGATGGTGCGCCTTATAGTCTAAAATTGTTGGTAATAAAAGTGTTTTTTAATATATGGCCTAAAACTGCAACTGTTTTATATTGAACAGTATTTATTCATATAAAAATAATACATAACTTATATTCACTAAATAGTGTAATTATCATTCAGATAAAGTTGGTACATTTGTTGCTTTTTGTAAAAAAAAAAAAAAAAAAAAGCTAAATATATTATGTAGGATTGAGTTCAGTCTCATTGTATGGTCCGGCACGACACGATATTTTCTTTGTAGACCCTTGGAAATAATAGATGTCCTCTCCTGCTGGTCAAGCTTTCAAGGAACTTACTACTTGTTTTCAGCAACTGGCGTCTTCAACAGCAGCATAGAACTAACAAACAGACTAGTCTTTAATGTTACAATAATTAACAACACTCAATATGTCCTTGTTGATTTCTGTCCTTGTTTTTCAGGAGGAGATGGAATAGATGTGGTGAAAATTCCGAGCTCTCCGACTGCTCCCCAAAACGGATTTTCACTAGTGACCGCTTGTGCAGCTACGGCCGTCTTAACAACCATCTTGTTTGTCATTATCTGCGCTACTTACCGGACTCGCACATCTCTCAGGAAGACCTGCAAAAGTATGAGAGCGGATCTAAATATACACAGAGGAGTTAATATTTCATGAAAATATTGTCTTATCCCATTCCATTTCATCCTTTTTCCCAGGGTGTTTATCTTCTGTCAGCAGGAGACACAATGACAGCGAGGCCGTTTCCGTTCCTATGACAGCTATACGCACAATGATGCAGGAAACCGAGACCAATGGATCATGTGAGTGTGTGAACAACACGATAGATGAAACACGGATGATTGTGTGTCTTTAATTCGATCATCTTTCAACATAAAGGTCTTCGCTTGCCTCTGGAGGATCTCTCCACGCATGATGACTTCACACAAACAATGACCTCAGATCTCCACCAGATTGGATCTGAGGCTTTATTTCTCGTGCAGACTTCAGCGAGGACTGATCTTGCCCCAGAGAGACCTGAATCTTCTTCCTCGGGCTCTGACCTGTGCCGCCAGCCTGTCATTCTTGCTCTGGTTGGAGGCAAGTCTACAGTAAGGCCCTGCTGTGCTGTAGAGCAGCGGGCAGCCTGGGGCTTTCACGCTCCAGTAGAGTGCACTGAACTGGACCTTGAAAACCTCTCCAGTGCCCTGGAAGACCAGACCTCCAGACCTTTAGACATCACACCTAGAAATAGCTCGCCGTAGACCTCTCCAGTGCCTGCTGTGTTTCATCAGGACGTAGCGAGAGATGAGAAGAAGAAGAAGAAGAAGAGCGATATCACGGGTGTTTATACTGTGTCAAAACACTAAAAGGTCCTGGCATTTTTTTTAAACGTTTGTAGTTTTTAAATGTGAAACATGATCTGAGCACAAACTTGAAATTGACAGATGAATGATTCACTTTTTATATCTACTTGAATTGTTTTTCGTTTCGCGACACGCTTTCAGGGGGACAAGTTTCGAATTTTGAGAAATGCCGGTTGGAACGATACACGCTCAGGATTTTTGTCAGGAAACGGGTCACACCCACCTGATGCTGGAAACTACCAGTGGCTGAAGCGAAACCTCAGCAGTGTTCAGCATGATTTGCATGGGTTTGAACATGTTTACAGCTTCCTGTGTTTAACTGACAATGGGAAGAGAATAGCCAGAGAACTGCTATAAAGGCTTTGAGCCGTTTGATTCCAGATGGCTGTCAGACTAGTAAACATTAATTGTACTTCATTGCTACTGTTTTATCAGTTTAGTCATTTAATGGGACATTTTCACTAATGTACTGTTTAACAAACTCTGTATGTGAATTTCACTGTTTGCGCAAAAGGTCCGACAGATTTCAGATACAGACCTCGGGGGTTTCACAAAGCATCTTGGGAAATAAAAACATGACCTTACTATGTGATGAGCCAATCATTTTGATTTATTTTACAACGATCAGGCTGTCAAATTAACAGTATTAGTGGTTTCAGCTTGCCATTTTACAGTGCAAAATTAGTCAAGTAATAAAACCGATATATTAACATAAATATGATATTCGCGTGGCAGGATTTTAATGCACTTTTGAAGAACTTCTGCTCTGACAGGTTTTAAACGTAATGATTTATGTAGTTTACAAAACCACCCATTACGAGGTGAAGTATATCAAGCACTATCCGGTGACGTGTTACACGTGAACGCCAAACAGGACATTTTTGATTTCGCTTAATAACAATAATCTCCCAACAACCTTTCAAATTGCAGCCTGTACAAACCTGTCAAGAAACATATTCTTTACATTTCTTCGCACAAAAGCTGTTAATAGCCTCGGGACTCCGAGAGATGCTGTTGATACTAGCACACATCAAAAACACAGTATTACTGTGAGATCCTCAGTAAAAACTACATTCGTGAGCAAGACTTTGGGAATCAATCACAGCACACACACAGACTGCAATTTGTGCTTGTGAAGTGTCTGCATTTCAAAATTACAAGGCTGTGATATTATTCAAGCATGTATAACTTAATCCACAATTCAGAGACAATCGAGCCTTTCGAGATATCCTCTGTCAGTTTAATGGAAGACGGTGGGACTTATTCACAAAACTCCAAACAACTAAAACACTTTACAGAAAGCAAAATTGATAGACACAAAAAGGCGGCGAAAAGCAAACACGCGTTTGTTTCAACCTGTGTGTGTGTTCATGTGTGTAAGACGTAATCAACATAGGCGAACTGAATAAAATGGAGACACTCAAACTTAAAACACTGTAAGGAAGAAAAAAACAACTGGATCCTGTAATAAACTTTTCATGTTTGTAGAATGCTAAGCTAAAGCTAAAAATGTCCATTGCAATACAGATTCAAAAATTGATTCTTATTGTTCATTTTGCAGAGTCCTATGTGTATAGGATGATTCAGAAGAAAAAAAAGACTTAATTGTGTGGTGTCTTTCAGCAGTGGATTTCCTTTGTAGTTCATCTTTGACAAGCAAACTGGGAATAAAGGGTTTCAGAGGCATCAACCATCATTAGTAGGTGTTGGGTTCATTTCGCTGAGAGCTTGTAGCGGCTCACACGGCAAAGCATTCCAAAAAGACTATTAAAGAAGGGCACATTCACAACTCTCTCCAGAAATCACTCCCTAAAGCAATCTCATTATCTTTCCAGTATGGAAATTAAAAGGAGAAAACCGTCAAAACCAGGCAAAACTACAACTCTATTAATGCCCCTTTTTCTCTTCCCTCCTTGTGTTCTGGTGATGGCGAAGTGAATTTTAAAACACTGTAATTTGTTGGCCCTTTTTCTTAGGAAGCCTCGGCGTTGGCATTTTAAGTTGTGTGGAGCAGGGCACAGTGAAGACCTCTTTAAGATGGACTACATCCAAAAAGGCATTTAAAGCAATTGTTCTTCGCTCTCTTGCACTTTAGATAAATTTTGCATTTCATTTATGAAGCTAATTTAAATCATGACGGTTTGAGTGTCAAATTTGTGTTTTAGATTTCAAATTTGTGTTTGCTTTATTTATTATACGCATATTGCACGTGCTAATTAATACATGATTTATTATAGTTTATATAATAATTAGCTATTATAAACACTGCCAACATTTTAATCCTTATTAAGTAATAAAGCAAGAAATGTTTAATTTAATATGCATTTTACAAGTATTGGTTTTAAACTCGATTGACTCACATTAAAGTTTAATAGAGAAGGTGGTGCATTCCATATTTTATTTAATTAAACCATGACATTATCAATGCTGTTTTCAGTTTTTTTTTAATTAAAAGCTCTTCTTTTTATTTGCAGAACGACTTCATTATGTTAAAATGTCATTCATTTCAGAATGTTACTTATTGAAATGTCATTCATTAGTGTAGATTCATGAGGCTTGTAGAGTGCATTCGTTAAGAACACTATAGCTAATGTAATCTGTAATTGTAAGACTCTTTAACCGATTGAATGAAAAGTAAAACTGTAAAGATGCGATTGCCACCTGCTGTTTGTAGTTTATAACGCTGTTTTTTTTACTCAATGCTTTGTGTAAACATCACCAGTTCTTTGGTAAAAAACCTCAACAAGAACACAAGCATTGAAGGGCGTTAAAAAGCAATTAATAAACATGTGGCTCGTTTCAGACTTTTTTTTTTCTTTAAAAAACGTGAACTGGTGGGAATCTTTTGGCACAAAGATTGGGTAAGTACTGTCTGTCTTTGCCAATGAGGTTCTTTAATCAACAAGGTGGAACATGACAGGTAATGACAGCCAAAAGATTGGTGTGTGCAGCGCCCCCTGCCGGACACTGACTGATCAACTCAGGGGAAAAAACGGTCATCTTGAGTCAAGAAGGAATTACATCATTCATTGGTACATCTCTAACAAGGAAACACTATCTTCTTTGTAGTTGTTTAAATCGTGTTCAGAAGTGCCAGAAAGTTGTCAAGCACGTTAAACCCATAGGAACGAAAAATCACAGTCTCATCAATAAAAAAACATCACCCAGCACTCGTCCTCATTCCATTGCGCACACAAATCTTCTCAACGTGCGTGCAGAGTATTCTGGAATATACTCTACTGACTCCATTTATACAGAACATACACTGACTAGTAAAACATGGATGTACTGTTCTATTATTGATAAAGTTCATCAGTAATTGAACTATTCAAATGTAAACTTTTCTTCCAGAGCACAAAACAAGCAAAACTGTAGGAAACTTCAGTACTAAGACAACAACCAACCTGTATAAATAAAAAATGAATGTGTTTGAGACAAAGTGAAAACTCTTCTGCTGTATCAGCTCTCTAATGAAGGTCGAATAAAGTATAATTGATTCTGGCAAAGTGTCCTGGAGGAAGATCAAGAAAACTGTAGCCTGTGGAATCACTGAACGGTCAGCAAATGCAAAAAGGTGCAAAAGTGAAATATTAAAAGGAATCAAGATGAGTAATTGCTGGCTGTCAATATAGAACATATTTCAAAAGTGATGTCCCCTGGAAAAAAAGTCTCTTCAACAAACACCTTCTGAACTTTCTGCTTCTCATTCTGAAGGTCTTTATCTTCTATCAGAGCGAGCTGATGGACATCAGATGCTGAGCACAAATGCCACACGGGAACTTTGAAATGTTATTTTCCCAGGAAAATCTACTGGTATGATTCTCTGCATGTGCTTTATATACAAAACGCTACTTGTTTACTCGCTGATTTAATGAATAATTCTATACAATTCTCCAAAGTGCTCTATGGGGAACAATACTAAGAATGAAATAGTGATGTATGTTCATGCTGAAGGTTGTAACATTTAATTAAAAAATTGAGAAAGCTTTTTGGCAGCGGAAATGAATGATGCTGAGCATCTAGAATGGTTGCTGCATACAGATTTAATGTAGTTTATAAAGGAAATATTTTCAATATATTGATTTATTTTCACTGAGAAATACTACACATTCAGTCTTAGTACAGTATATAGAAACATATATACCGTGTATATATATATATGGAGATATAGATTATATAGGTATAGATTGTAAAATATAGAATATGAAATACTATGTACCATATATATTGTGTAATAAATAAACATTTCTCTACTCATTAAAATAATGTTTAGAATTGTATCTTAATTGATTAAAATAGTATTTTTCTATATATATATATACATTGATCAAAAATATTTTACTTTCTGTAGATGTAATTAATTAAATACATACACAAATATGGTCTTGTGTGTACTCTGAGTATTGTTTTTAGCTCTGTAAAAATGTAATACTGGGTATAAACGTTAAATATTTAGACTATAAATTAAACTGTGCTACACATTAACTACACATTTAATCATTTTACTTTACGGCATTTGGCAGGAAGAATAGAAGTAATTTGTCATAAAAGGAAACGGTAAATGTTTTACGGAAGGCCATATCAGGAAATGCACTAAATCTAGGTGGTAGGAAGCTGAGCTTCCTTTCCAGGCGCTGCTGGTTCAAATCCCGGTCCCGGTCCTTGAGCACAACACTCACCCCCACGACGGATTAAGGCTGCCCACGGCTCCGGGTTTGTGTGTCACTTCACTGGATGGTCAAATGCAGGACACAATATTGATACGGCCCCTAGTGGCCATATTGATCAACTCACTCACTCACTCAGTTTACTTACAAAATGTCTAATAAGTTAAATCTGTGAAAGAAAACCGTGTCAGTGACTTGCCTTCATTTGCTATATAATTCTGTGAAATTCCACCCATCTGTAGTGACGTTCCAAAAATGAAGCACCAGTGGTATTAGCCTGTGAAAGACCCGCAGTGGCCCTCCACACACATCCATCCATATGTTAAAAACGTGGAAGAGGATTTCACTATAAGGATGGCAACCCACGATAAATGCAAGAGACTGGAGAAAGCAGTTCAGAAAAACTGGCGTCTTGAGCTGCAGTGGCAAAGGTCATTCTGTGCGTATGGTGAACGTGGTAAACACTGCGGTGAAAGTGCACAAACGTACAAGCAACAGCTTTGAACACACAAATTTATCTCATTTGCGCATTCGGTTTGAGGACACACTCAAATGGAATCAGATTAGTGCCAAAATATCAAACGAACATTTCTTAAAAACAATTCTAAGCAAACAAAAATCCTTCTCATTTACATTTGGATTTTTATTTTTCACTTACAATTACGTTTGATTACGCTTTAGATTTTTTCGTTTGTTTCATTTTTTTTCTTTTGGACTTGTGGCACAAGCTTTGCGTGGGGGCGGCCTCTCTGATTGGCTGGTGAGAATGTGATTGACAGCTGCTTGACAATGAAGTGGAGGACGAGTTCAGTGAATGTACATACGTTTGATATTTTTGGCACTAATCTGATTCTATAGGACTGCAGAGATCCAGCAGCGGAAAATACTACTATAATAATAATACTAAATATAATACTAAATATATTACTAAATAATACGATAGCCGCGAATACTCTCCAATGAGATGACGTCATGAACTCTTGACAGCCATCGCTCGTGAATTCCCAAATATACTCTACTAAATCACTCCGACATCCAGAAAGACAAACCGACTCGACGCCCTATCGTGCCGATCAGAATGACTCGCTTGGTGTCATTCGCGTCTAAACAACTTTTCAGTGTTTTCATGTGCAAATGCTCAAACAATATTCCTGATAATAACGGTTTGTTTTTAAATAAGTGACTCAACACACACTTTGTAGAACAGACTTTTCAACTCAACAATAACCGAAACTAAATTCTGTATAAAAGCCAGAAAAACGAGTCTTTGTACCGAGAACAAAAACAACATTGTAGAAGTTTCCCAATGACTTTCCTCTGGCATCTCTCAGTGAGGAACAAAAGTGGCATTTGTAATCAAGATACTGATTTCCAAAATCTTCTTTAAACTCCAAAACATATTAAGCAAAGAACATTAAAGACAAGAGAATCAAGAATGCTAACCAAGTCTGACTAAAAAGAGAAAACACACATTTCCTGTGCCAAAACATTTTTTGTATAAAAATCAAGTTTTTTGTTTTTACTTTTTGTCTTTTAAATTAGCTTTCAGGTTTCCTGTAGCAAAAATACTCGTCCAAATAACAAGCAGAACAATAACTAATAATAATTATAGAAACAATTCAGAAGGTTGTGGGTTTGATTCCTTAGATTTAAAAAGGGTTTAGTGTAGATCTGTGGTGCAATGAGCCATTGTAGTGTAGAAATGGAACACTTGACTATAAATGTCAGTCTTTAAAATTAATTATTAAACAGGAAAACACATACATATAGTAATAAAACATCTCAATGTTACGTGTGTAAAACATTTAAAAATAGAGCAAACCTATTTTCCTCACTTAATGTTGCATAAGAAAACATAATAGTCTTTCTTATATAACAAAAACAAGATTTAATACACATGTTTTTATTATTTCAAGTTATGCATGTATAAATGTACTGTATATAGTAAATGTCAAATAAATATATACACTATTATTGTTTAATTTTTCAAAATAATTCTCATGACGCAGACTGATCAAGAAAGATTTATTGCATAAACAATTTCCAAAAATGTGCATTCAAAAATAAACAGTGAAAAACTAACAAGAAAATGAATCAATATTCTAAAATACAAAACAAAAATAATAAAAAATTGTCTTTGGGAGGAAGACCGTTTGATTCTTGAACAAACAACAATTCCACTGAACAGACAAAGAGTTGGAAAAGCAGAAATTTACCTGCAGCCACGAAACGTTAAAAAAAAAAATTACTAAAGTAGGTTCAGAATGATCTCATTCATATTTGGTACATCAATATAGTAAAGAGCTAAACGTCAATCCTGGATTTCAAGTCACCTTGTCAACATTAAGACAAGTTAAAACCTATTAAACAAACAAAACAGACAACCCTGAACACTGAAGAAAAAAATAGTGTTTGTGCGAAGTGAAACAGTGCTTCGGTTAGAGCGAATCATTTCCAGAACAAGGAATCAATCACATGGTAACTAATAGAAACAGCACACAGACACAGGTTTGCTGAGATAACAGTCTCATCAGTGCGGAGGAACCGGCACACGGGTCCAAATCCATATCCAGACGGGTCGAAAACACATTGCAATCAGTTTCAGGTTATAACACAGTGCTCTGGGTCCAACTTGTGGAGCATTCGATGGCTTTCTTCGCTTTAGTTTATCCCCAAACCAACCATTCAAACCCATGAGGATAACTTCATGTTCCGACTCAGGAAGACCATTCCTGCCCCCCGATAGAGCGGGATCTTGATAAAGTCAATTTTTTAACTCTACACTCGGGCCTTCCATCACTCATTCACTCACTCACTCACTCACTCCAGGTCAGGCATCTGTTCTACGTTGGCATCTAAGGCTTTGGAGAAAGCTCCTCCAGACTCCATGAACATGTGAGGAATGTCGCTCCCAAAGTAAATCTTACTGTTCCCAGCTATTGCCTTGAACTTCATCAACTGGAGATACTCAGGTGTCAACTTCAGCTAAGAGAAGATGGAGACCTGGTCAGTGGAGAGGAGAAGAAGTAGAGCAATGGATGGCTTACCTTGTTGGCCTCGGCTGTTTTTTGGGCCGTGTAGAATTCAGCATCTGCTTTGGCTCTCTGCCTCGCGAGGAAGGCGCTGTCTATCACATCAGACAGATGCGGAGAGACAAATGAGACGGGAACTGAAAACATCGGCCTCGCACATTTCAACCCGTGACAAAGGATCGTCAACACCGGTTGCCAAATAAATCCCATTTCCTGTTTCATTTCCAACATGAATGCAGGGATTTCACCCAAACCTCAGCAGCCTTTTTAACAATCTGTCATTATACTGAGAATTAATTTTATGAAACACTTCTTTCTGTATGTTTCAAGTCATGATTCATAGGGTTTCCAGTAATAGAAGGGTTACTGAGTGAGTAATACTACGCTGGTCATCTATGTATAATAAAAGTCTTTTTATGATGCTACTGATATGACTGGGGCGGTCATCTCATCTGTTGTTTGGTGGGAAGAGATGGCCATGAGTTTTAATAAATATGGGACTAGAAGATTTCTTCCACGCTTTTGCCAGATTTTTCACGACTTTTACAGCCGGATTAAAATCCCGGCCAAGAATGACCACAGGCTTAAACCTGGATATCCAAGTGTGAGGTAGTGTGTTGTGGAAGCTCTACAGAAAAGACGAGACCACTTGTGTGTTGAATTGTGGATTATTCCAGTCAGTAAAGATCTATGAATTGAACTTTGTTTTTTGAAAAGATGGCAATTCGGAATACGTGAAGGAAAAAAAGAGACATTGTTGCATCAAATTATATAAACATCGTATAAATGCATACAATCTCAACCTTAAGTTGATTATTTTTTTAAGATAAAGATTTAAATGAATATGGTTTTAAAAAAATATTAAAGATAGTTATATCTTCAAGATATAAAAATATATATATTTTTTAACATGAAATGTGGTTTTTTTTTAGCGATTTAGCGATTATTTAAACTTCATGTTAGCAAACTCCCAAGACTAAACATTTTCACAATAAACTTCCACACAGAGAATACTGAAACTACAGACTGTTTTAAGCACATTCTTACCACGGATTATAATAGAAACCTGATTTTTTTTTCTCCAACATACTGCTTGGTTAGTTCTAATTGTTTCTGTCTGCACTGTAAATCTCCAAACATTTCTAAAATGATGAAATCAGATCCGTGTAAGCCCCTTCATCAAATTTACGGTTCTTGCTCATAAATGTTTAGAATCCTGAATTTACATTGAAAACTAGGTCATATAAACAGAAAAGAAGAAGAATGTGGCAAACATTTCTGTAAAGCATTTGCTTAAAATCTCTGATCCTAACTGGGGAAACCTGGCCAGGTCTCGGACGCCTCGGCCAAAATGAACAAACCTCCACCTACCTTCAATTTCCGAAATCTTTTTCTCGGTTTCTTTTTCCATTACTTTCTGTCCAAACTTTATTTCAGCCACCTGTGCCACCTTTTCAGCCTCTGCAGGAATGAAAAAGAAGCAAAAATTCTTCAAATGTACCTGAGCAATATCTATTTCTGGTTCAAGGACTGGTTTCCCAATCTAATATCTATACTCACCGATCACAGCCTTCTTTCTCTCAGTTTCGGCCTCCTTTTCCACCACCTTTTGGGTCTGAGCAGCAATCAGCAACTTGGTCCGCTCACTTTCCCTGAGACCCGTGGATTAAAAACGAGAAATAAAGACCCAAGCCTGGCTTTTCATGATGACCACAACAATCGCAAGTTTCCATTGCCGAATTAACAAACAGCTTGAAGCGAAATCTCAAAATTCTGTTTAAAAAAAAACATAAACGGCAGCAATTCTGCCAAATTTAACACCAGTGCATCATCACGAGTGATTCTGACTGTGTTTTGGTGAGAAAACTGTGCTGGATGCCAGTTGGCTGCTGGTTTTATTAGAACCATCACGCAGAGTTGTTGTTTTAAGAACAATAGTCTCGCCTTCACTAATATAATAAATGTTAGAGATTTAGATAAAGAAAGATAAAGAAGACATAAAGCATGTCTGGTTTTTATCCAACGGTTTTATTACAATAAGGAAGATCGACAATTTGAGGCTGGTTGAAATTCAAAATTCATAATTAAGAAAAAATAAATTGTGGCTGGTTTTATTTTTCTTTTATATTATTTCTTTTATATAATTTCAATTATTATTAATTAACTATGTGGCTGGTCATTTTGTGGCCGGTATCTAACAATCAAAATTTAAGATTAGGAATAATTATTTTTCTAGCTGTTTTTTTTTTTATATTAAATTCATTGTATCTAACTATGCTAAAATAATATTTAATTTTATTCATGAATTCATCAAAACAAAATCAATTACAAGTAAATTTTAAACTTGCATTAAATAATTAAACATTATTATGCGTTTAATCACATATCAATAAATATAAATGCACAAAATGGAAAGAATATTTCAACAAAGCAGTTATTTAGTCATTTACAGCTTTCTGGACCATTCCATCTTAATGGACCACATGTAAGAAAAAGTCCAGAAACACTCACATCAGTTCATAGTTCCTGCGAATGCTTTCTGGAATGTTTGGTTTGGTAACACGAACCGCCTGCTCATAAAGGAGATAGAAAGGAAAAATGAGACGAGAGGGAATGAGACAGAAAATCTCCAGAGGAAGTGTGTTTATCTTAGTTATGTAACTGGTAAAGTGCAGAGAACTTCGACCTCCATTATAGTCGAGCTTTTTTGCCGGAAAGTGAAGCATCAAACAACAAGATGCGGACACACACCAAAATAACACAAGCATGAATAAAAGGAGTGGACATCCGTAAAATACAGCGGGTGACAAATTACCCGTAACAGCTCCATCAAAGAACGCTTCACATTATGGATGACCTCATGGCCAAAAACAGTAAAACAAACTAATGAGCAGCAGAATGTCAGCACTGCCAAATGGCAAATGGGAACAATGAAGACAGAACATCTCACAAAACTGATAATGAGACAAATAGAAAACAACACGGCGTAAAGGGGGTCTAGAATTCAGATTCCAGGTTTGCTGGATCAGCCCCAAACGGTCTTGATGAAGCAAATCTGAATCTCGCCAAAGCTAAATAAAGCATGAGAAAGACAAACAAAAGCCCAAATTCCAGTCTGAAATAAAGCTAGAGTTCTAGATATTGAGAGGAAAAAAAAAATCACAGTCACTATGAATGAATGGGTTTACCTTACTGTGGTAAACAGTGTGATTTATAAAAACCACTCTTTTAAAATGTCCTATAATTGATCAAATAAAATGAAGCTACCTGAATAATGAGTCCTGGAGACATGCTGGTCAGATCCTCTTGTAAAGTGAGCTTCAGGTTCTCATCTATTTGATCTGTAAGGAAATAAAATATCAGTTTCAGAGAATGCATTTACAAACAAATCCGATAATTTGTACCATGTTTTTCAGACTACAATTTAAAGACCACCGGAATTCAGCGCACATGAAAACCATGTGTACCACAAAAATTGGTCAGTAAGTATAAGTCGTTTTTTTAATTAAGGAATTTAATTATAGTCTGATTTATACAGTATTTACTGACAAATCAAAGACGTTAAACCAAATTTTGAAAATACAGTAAAACACTCACAATATGGCTTCTAATTTATGCATATATGATAAAACTATGTAAGTCTTTTACAGAATTTAACATCTAGTATCTTACAATCATCTAGTACAGTGGTTCTCAACCGGTGTGCCGCGTCAATCCATGTTCTGCTGTCTATTATGGCTGGATTGAGGAGGCAGCAGTCTGAGCATCGATACCCAGACTTTTTTCTCTCTCATCTGAAGAAACTTTACTTTACAGTGATTTACCAGATGCTTTTATCCAAAGCGACTTACATTTCATTACAATTTTTACAATTTAACAAATGTGTGCTTTCCCTGGGAATCGAACCCATGGTCGTTAAAACCTGGTGTTTTAAACAGCGCTCTACAGACTGAGCGTCTGGAAACACCTTCATGTTCCTCAAGTGACTGAACTTCTCACATAACACTCATAAAAATGAAAATAATAAAATTGCATTAGCTATTTATGTAAAAAAAAAAAAGATTATTAACATAACTGCTGTTTTAAATCATCCGGTTTTTCACATCTCTGAACCACTGACCAGTATATTTGTATACAAGAAAAATAATTTTTAATTAATTAAAACATTATTTATCTTTAATTTATTAAACATTATTTAATCATAATTTTTTTCATTACATTTTAGAATCTATGTGACAGTAACATGAACATCTCAGAACTTACCAAACAGACCGATATAGACTTCCTGAAGTGTGTGCACACTGCAGAACTGATTCAGCTCATGGTGGACTTTGTTAAAAATCAGGGCTTTGTCGTAGTCGGCTGTGAAGTTTCTTACAATGCCGTAGACTGAAAGAGACAAGTGTGGATTTGAGAGATGTATTAATGTACGTACTGTACACACACACACACACACACACACACACACACACACACACACACGTTTTACCTGCAGAAGGAACAAGGTAGTTCACAACTTCAATGCGATCAAAGTAGATCATCACACCTCCACTGTAACAACAAAAACACTTTGTTCATTTAAATAAGCAACATTACATTTCGTATAATGGAAGTAGATCTAATGTTCAGCTTGCAGATATGACGAAATGAGATTTGATCTGATAGATTCCCATTCTATCTGATAGATCCCGATTCATAAATAAAACGACATGCACATGTATAAAAGTTCAAGGAACGATCCAATTATTATAATATGTTTGTCTCTTTAAAAGCCTTTGTCCGTACCTTGTGCCACAAGGAACATTCTTCACTTCATCTGTTTGTAATGTTGTCTATATGAAACAGAAAAAACAGATTACACAAAAGAAGAACAGAAGCTATAACTGTAAGAAAAAAAACCCTGTTCTGTTCTTGATTTGTACCTGTACAGACTTAAAAGTAGTGATGAATGGCAGCATCAGATGAAACCCTGGACCGCTGGTGGCCGTCAGCAGAGCGCCACCCCTGAGAGAAATACACACGGCTATAAAACACACACTATCTGCTGGCTGGAGCATCTCCTGAGCATCTGACCTGTAGTAAACTCCCACGTGTCCTTCTTCAATCTTGTGAAGAGCTGAGAACACAGCAGCTCCTCCTATGGCGAGGATCATGGAAGCGATGGCTCCCACCGTCATCCTGAGCACAAGACATACACAGCGTTTATACACTTCAAGGCTATTACATACCATTCTACTGGCATTACTATAAATCAAAACATTCTCTTATTACTAATGCTCTTATTACATCTAGGCCGTATTGTTCTAGAATATTCAGCCTAGTCGTGTTACTGCTTTTGCACACAAAAATTTGTATTATACAGAGATTTTTTATGCAGATGTACATTTCTATTTTTTGCTTCTTTTATTATTATTATTATTATTATTATTATATTTCTCCTTTTGTGTATTTTATTTTGTTTTGTTCGGTTGAGCAACTGTAACCGAGAAAGCAATTTCCCCCTGGGGATGAATAAAGTTTTTTGAATCTTGAATCTTGAATCTTTGAAAAAAAAACAAATAATAAAGAAATATATGCCTGGGTGATCAGTTAAACCTGGACTTTGTCGGCCCCGGGGTCTTTGGCTAATTTTAATTGGCCTGTGTATGATCAGAATGGAAAATAATAGAAAAATAATAATAATAATAATAATAATAATAATAATAATAATAATAATAATAATTATAAAAATAAAAGTACATTTATTTATTTAGTTGAATTACTTTGGTTCTTTTTTATTGTTCATTCTGACACTGCACAATATTTTCACTGTAAGACAGTTTCTAGTTGTGGTTCTCAAGAACACATGGAAATCGTGAAAGATTACACAACCATTTGTTCTTCTGTCAAAAATCAAACCAGAAAAATGAGAAGTCATGACGGATTGAGAGACCACGTGGAGCAGTGACATTGCTCTGACTTTGCTCTTAAGAGGATTGGAGGAAACCATAGAGGAACCTGCGTGCTAATGTCTTCTTCTTTACCATTATGTGTGTATGTGTGTGTGTGTGTGTGTGTGTGTGTGTGTGTGTGTGCGTGTCAACTCGCAGACTAACAAATGTAAACATCACAAAAATCACTCAAAGTAGACAGCAAACACCAAAACTAAAGCACTAGCTCGAATGATGTTTATAAACATGTTGCTTTATATACCTATTGTTTTCGTTTCGTTCTGGACACAAATATCGACGCGAATAAACAAACGACTTCCTGTTTCACCCGAATCTCCTGCGAGAACGAACTTCATTGGATTAACAAATCCTCGTGCTATGTAGCTTGTTTAAATGTTAGCTCTAAGCATAGCGAATGAAATCAATTCCGATCTGAGGAACATAGCAACACAATTCAGTCATTTCTGTAATGTTTGTGAGCTAAAACAAATATTACCTAAGAGTGAACTGTTACTCCTTCCTGGTAACCGGTAAAAACACCTGCGATAGACGCGACGCGCAGAAAGTGACGCGCTATTGCGTCTGACGTCAGCGGCTTTTAACCACGCCCCGTTTTGACTTGTATTTTGTTAATTTTACCAGTAGATGGCGACAAATACTCACAAATCAAAGATCTAAACGCACAAACTTGAATGCATTTCACTCAGTTCTACACATTATAACGTGATAATTGTAATTGTTTTTATATACCCCTAATATTACCCCTAATTCTAGTATTTGTGCTATTGAGCTTGTTGGCATTGTATATACGTAATATACTGTACAAGAACTGGTGAATTGAACTGGTGTTATTATGTGTGCAGTGCTATTTATTTATGGCTGTGTTTATGTTTAATGTGATGTTTGCGGAGTTATACAGTTAAGTTTATTTATTCATAGTGTGTGTTCATTCGTGCATGTTCATTAACTTTTTTAGTTTTCGCATAGATCTGTTATATAAAGATTAGTTATATAAATATGAATGTGACATGAATTTTCATTCATTCATATTAACAAAGGATGAAGATACAAGTGATCAGCTAATCACATAGAGTTGTGTGTGTAAGACCAAAGCATAGAATCTGATCGAATTATATAAGCCATTTATTATATACAGTTAAAAACGGTTTCACAAGCATGTATGGGGGTAAAAACGTACAGGAACCTTTTTCAAAAAATACAGACAAATCATTGTTTTCACACTGACCAGTGCTCACTATGACAACACTGTACAATGCATGAAAAAGTCTGAAACATATAATGTATCTAAATATTGTGAACAACACCTCTTTGTGTAAAAGGCAAATAATTGACAGCAAAAAATACGATGGAAATCAAAACAGAATATTTTAATTTACGTGTGTGCGTGTGTTTGTGTGTGTGTGTGTGTGTGTGTGTGTGAGAGAGAGAGAGATAGAAAGAGAGAGAGAGAGAGAGAGAGAGAGAGAAGAAACTGTGTGTGTGAGAGCAAAAATATCGCAGTTGTTTTGTCTCATTTGTGGTGTTTCTTGAAGATGGAAATATACTCCTGCACATCATCAGGTGAGCCCAGAACTACAGGAACCCTTTGGTGGATGTTTTCGGGTTTGATGTCCAGAACATTCATGGCTCCAGTGGTTGCCATCCCTCCTGCCTGTTCCATGATGAAGGCCATGGGGTTGCATTCATACAACAGTCTCAGCTGGAAAAAACAGCAGAACCAATCAGATCAGTCTTTATTTATTCACAATTTAACCCAATGATAAGAGCAAATTTATGTCTACCAATGATATACACTGTTACCAAACCAGCAAATATATAACGCATGAAACATTTAAACAATTTGAGAATATAAACTTCCAAAAGTGTCCAGTATCCCATAATATGGTTTGCCAACACATAGGTTGTGCGTTAAATTGAGTGAACATTTTTTTAATGGTGAATGCAAAATAAAATCAATGATTTCACACCTTGCCCTTGGGGCTTTTGACATTAGCTGGGTACAAGAAAATTCCACCATAGACCAACGTCCTGTGCACATCAGCTACCATGGAGCCAACATAGCGCCCTCCGTAGGGTGAACTACCATCCTGCAGGCGAAAAACACAGTAATAATTACAAATATTTTGTGTAAAAGTGAGTATACAGTATTTGTATATTTTACTTTTTAATAGTAAATTTTACTATTTTACTTAAATGTAGTAAATAATATATATTTTATTTATTTACACCAATTGAATTACATTTCTATTAATTTATTTTTATTTTTACCTCAGGAAATTTCTTCTTTTGGAGGTATTCCGTGACATCAGGGTAGAACTGTTGCGCATAACCCTCATTGAGACTGTAGATCTTTCCCTTTTTCTTTATCTTCACATCCCGGTCCACGAGTATAAACTCACCAATGGCCTTAAAGAAGAGGCAAAGACATGTAGACGCACACTGGGCTGTATTCAGTGTGCTCGGTGTCTCCACTTACTGGATCCAGCATGAAGCAGTTGACTCCTTGACCGGTGGAGAGGACCAGCATGGTGGCACTGCCGTACAGAGCGTATCCTGCAGCCACGATGTTCCTGCCGCTCCGCAGGGCGTCCTTCTCTGAAGGCTCCTCGTCATTATCCTGGAGGTCGAGTGACTTAATCACAAATGCGCACAGACAATCACAAAGCCTTTCAGACTTTACCTTTCTGTAGATTGCAAAAATGGTTCCAATGGAGGCCAAGCAGTCAATATTGGAAGATCCGTCCAGTGGGTCAAAGCAAACCACATATTTGCCCTGGTGAAGATAATAGAAAATAACACTTCAATATACAACAATTTACAACAATATACAAGATTCTCCTATATTGTCTTTTATGACAAAAATGAATATTTAATTTCTTCAAAAGATGATTAGTATGTGGTATAAAATATAGACGAATCGAGAATGATATAAAAACTGACCCTTTTCTCTGGCTCAACGATTAAAGCCTTTTCATCTTCCTCCGACACCAAAACGCAGGACGTGAAGGAGGATTTAATCATGTTGACAACCAGGTCATTGGACAGAATGTCCAACTTTTTCACCTGATCACCTGTAACATTTGTACTTCCAGCAATTCCATAACTATCAAAAGAAACAGAGATATTAGTCAATCTGTTTGATGAAAAAATTACGTTCAGCAAAATAAAATATGGATTGTGCACCAATATCATCAAGTATATTTTATATTCTAGGATATAAACTGTATAATCAGTTATATAACAGTTATAAAAATACTTGTATTTATATTACTGTTCTGTATTTTTAAATGTTTATACATGAAGAGAGTGTTACAGTACATCCATTTCAATACATGATATATGTTTTTTGTAAACGATATTTACACACATGTGTCATACACCATTACGTGCATCTGAAACGAAGCCATTAATGGATACTCACAGATTGGCAATGCCTGCTTTTCTGACAGCGGTGGAAATGGCTTTGATGGCTGTGCACATGGAGTTAAGCAGAGTCGTGAGCTCTCCGGTTCCTTTGGCCTTTCTACCTTCTTCCAGAACAAACCTGGTGAGGGTCACCACATTGGTGTCAAAGGCTCCTCTGTCTGACATGATGAAACTGCAGGAGTGGAAAAACAACTCTTCCAAGTTTCTGGAGATTCCTTTCCAAAAGGATACACTGGATCTTAGCTTCAATATTTGACTTCAGTCAAAAGGGGGTGTGAGCAGATATCAGCCAATCACAGGTGAGTTTCACGAGAGGAGCTGCACATTGAGTGCAAATGAAGGCCCAAGTCCAGAGACTTTATCAAGCTTTCTGCAGTAACTGTGACAGTGATTGTGTCAGCTTGTGCTTTGTGTTGATTGTCAAACTGTTAATCAAAGCTTGTAAATACAATGCATGAAATACATCAAGTGGCAAATGTCTATAAAATAAGATGTTAAAATGACTCTACTTTCAGGTCTTTTGTGTTTAATCATATCTAAAAAAATAGTTTTTTTTAACGAATAAACACATCAATAAATTGTTTATTTAACACACATTCAATTATAATACAGATGTTTACTCTTTATATGTTTTAGTTCTGCTTGAGGTCGGTTGTACATTTTCATGATTTCCCTTGCTTATTATGATATCATGGCCTGCATTTTATACTTTGTTTACTTGTTGATACATTTATCTTTGTTTTAAAACTGTGTGCAACACTTTTATCGTATTGTTTTTAACTAAACTAAACACTAAAATGTAGCTGCTAATGTGACTATTATCATTCTAGAATGCGCTTGACTTGTTTTAATTAATTTGTAATGAATGAAAGTATCGCACAGTCTCACTGTTGACTAATGATTGACGCGGACACTCATGACGTCAGCAAAACGCCGTGATCAACGTGCGAGCCAAAGGTTGTGTGCTCAGTTCCGTTGTAAAGGTTAATTGCATGTAAAAGTGTGGAGCAGTGGGTCTCTTACGCAAACCCAGACAAGCATGTCGCAATTAAATAAGTTATGCGCGCAATTAACCATGAATTTAAAAAAGTGTAGAATTTATTTAAAGTACCTGTTTCGTACTTTCACTGCAAATGTAGTTTCTTAGCGGGCTTTATATTTTTATATAATGTAAAAAAAAATTGTTGTAGGTTTTCGACATTAAAGCGATACTGTATTCACGTTTCTTAAAAAACTACTGTACCTTTAAATTGCGACGCAAAAGTACTTCCGGTTTATGGGTCAGTCTCTCGGCACAGAAGAAGACCCGCGTCCAAAACATCAGTGAGTAAACATGTACAGGAATCGATATTTTTCTGCAGTGGTTTTTCACGTTTGCTTAAAAATTGTGTATAAATAACGTCTTTACTTAAATGTGCATTCATATTTTGAACGAGCATGAGCATTTGATGTCGGTGTAATAAAAATGTACCATGTGTTTAATTGATGTTTATTCGGTTTACACTAGATTGTAGTGTTTATTTTCAGTGTGCCTGACAATATTCTGTATTAATACCACATTTATTTGAGTTTCAATACACTTATATATGAATATTTACACTGTTGAATCCACATCACTGGTACAAACATTACATAGACATACATGTACGAGTGTGTATAATTCCTGTTGTTATACTTATATTTTAGAAATGGCCTCTTTTGGCTGGAAGCGCAAAGTGGGCGACCGAGTTTCCAAGGGGACGGTGCAGAAGTTCGAGCAGGACTCCAAACAAGCAGATGATGGAGATGCTGATGATGCGGACAGGGAGGGAGTCGATTGGCTACACGCCATCAAGAGGCGCCGCGAGGTGCTGATGGAGGATTGTGCTGCTAAAAGCAAGAGGCTGAAGGATGAAGGGACTTTTCTGGCTGAGCAGGGCAGGTAGATGCTCACATGTTAAATTGTGTTTTTATAATCACTTGTTGTTGAACCACCAACTTAAGCGGTATAAACAGAACAATTGTTGCTAATGATTTGAGAGTTGAACTTGCATTCTGGAGGTTGCAGGTTTGATTCTCGCATCACTTCTGCTGTGGCCTTGGACAAGACACTGAACCTGATATTGTCCCAGGCGACACGGCTTATAAAAAAACGATTGAACAAAAAACAATTACAATATAGTAATAAAATAATAGTAATAACAACAACAACAACAACAACAACAACAACAACAATAATAATATTGTACTGAATAATTTCAGTGATCATGTAGATCAAGTATTGTTCAGTGTTGGTTTTGGTGATTTCTGAGTTTGGAAATGCTTTATTCTTTCCATTTACGTAATCAAATAATGTATTTAATAAAACTGGTCAGCATAATGGATATCAATAATAAAATGGATGGTGGTCAGAGTCAATGCCCCAGAATACATGACATGAAAGGGTAGCTATGTTTTTCCACCAGATGGCGCTATGATTCAAAATAACTTCTGAACATGAACTTCTTACTGCAAATTCTCATTACAAAGAAACAACTCCTTCTTAAAACTATAATTTGGACAATACCACAGTCAGATTATTTCATGACTATCCAGAACTTCAACTACACTTTCCGAGTCTGAGGCCTTGAACGAGGTCGGTTCACTTTCATAGAGGCTGAGCGTTTAAATGGTACATGGGTGAGAGATGTTTTGCATGTCTGTGATAGTCCAGCACAGAGTCACTTAGTGCGTCTGACAGGTAAAACATATTGATCCGATCTTATTGCTTTGCTTAATCTGTCAAAAATCCCATCAATGTTAAATATAAAAAGTCCTGCTCATAATACGTACACCAAGGTGTGTGTTCAAATGTCAAGCGAATCCTCATGACAGTGAGCTGGGAGCTTGTCATAAGAACAGATTTTCTGTGAGTGGGAAAGCTCTTCTTTCTCAAATTTCCCATCATTTCACCAAATTGCACCCGATGTAACTGGAAACTAGACTTCTTTTTCTCGCCGTCCCCTGAGCGTCACAGCCAGCAATCTCTGTGGGGTTTACGGGAAGATGCTGGGGAGGCAGGGATTATAGAAAAGCTGTTGTTATTGCCCTAACAGCTCTGTGAGAGCCACCACTAGTTCCTGCTGCCCTGAAACCGTGTCATGCGTCTAAGCCTCTTCGTTCCAGTCCGAGATGGTTTTTTAAATAGTATTTTCCTCTTTCTGAAAGCACATGAGCTGAGCTTTGTGGACCTAATGCACCTGTTTTTCCACATCTTTTTTACAGAGAACGGCTGACAAGTGTTGGCCAGGATTTGAATGTCTGTGTGTCTTGCTTGCTTTAGTCTTAACATGTTTGTATTGTCAATGATTTTTGGCCTTCTAAATGAAGATTTTCTTTTGTCTCTGCTGTTCTGAAGACAAAAGGCGACCTTGTCTGCACACATGAACAAATGTTTAGTACTGATGTGTATTTATTGTCTTTGGATGCTTTAATTGTTATACAGTGCACAAGTTTGGAACAAGATTCATCCAGAATTTTCTTTAATTTAGGCAGTTAAGACCATTAAACAAGGAAAGTTCAACCAAAGAAGTTTGAAAGCGAAGAATAATGGTTTGCGTTTACATTGGCAGTAAAATCAGCATTTAAATTGTCCGGTTAGACAACATTTGTTTTTAAAATAAGTATATGTTCTCTATGTATGCAGAAGGAAAATCTTTATTGGTTGCACAGTGGGTGAAATTGCATTCACACATCATTCCATGTCATTTCACACATGCACTTAGTGTGTGACATTTGCATATGTAATTTGCATATGGGGAAATTGTGTGTGTGTGTGTGTGTGTGTGTGTGTGTACAGTGAATACAGTCAATACGTTTTTGATCACGCTGTGATTTTCTTCTACTTGGAGACATTTCCACCGTGAGAGCATTTTTATTTACACTTATTCACAAATAAATTGTTGAAATATTTGTATGTATACACACACAAAGAAAATCACACGAAAAACAGTTAAATAACTGCATTTATATGAACATATTCTTTTAGTTCATTTAATGTTCTCATTTAGAAATCCTAAAGCTATAAATCTGTTTTCCCAATCACCTTGCTTACTTCCATTCACTTTGCATTAAAATGCAAAGCCTTTAGGGCCACCAAGCCGAGACTTTAATTTAAAGTGATTTGAGTAGAAGTCATTTCAGTTTGAATTGGACTCATTTTTTTTTCAGACATATTCTTTTCTGCATCAACGTTCTGTTTTTTTAAACTGCTTTCAACCTGCACTGTATCAATACATGTTTTTATCATTCTGCTTGGAGCTGAGGTCAAAGGTCAACCTGCCTTTAACTATTCCAACTAATGCTTTACACTGATAAGGGAAACACCAGCCTCGCTAAAGCCAGTGAACCTTAAAGATGAAGGTTACTTTCATTTGAGAGCATTTCACACGGGTCATTAGCAGTCAATCACTTACATACATATTTACTGATGCATGTCAATATTATATTGTTTTTGAAAGGAAACACTTTGCTTGTGGGTTCACCTTTACCGAGTGTTTGGAATGGCGAGGAACTTTCCCAGCTTTAAAAGACCGAGATGCATTGGCATTTGCGCACAGTTTGTGTTCCAGCATTCGGGTGGTCGAGATGAATTGTACCGCGTGTTGTGTGGGACAAACAGACCAGGCTCGCACATTCCTCCGCCATGTTTGCTTGCCTGATGTGTGTTGTGTTTACATCAGACGCCTAAGAGGCTTTTTGTCATTCCAAGGGTTTGTAATTGATGGCAGATATAAGAATATTGTAATATAGAAGAAACGAGAGGAAAATCACAACGATAATGGTGGTTTTCTCAAGGGCAAAGTGCCTTAAATTAGATTCCCTGTCAAGATGTCCAGTAAATCATTTCTGCGAGATACAAGGGAGAGAAATTGGGTTTGGGCCACTTTCAGCTGTTGGAGAGACGACTTGAGAAAGTCATTGAGTGCTATTTTAAGAGCTCTAGAATGAGAAGTCTAATTATAAAATCCCATTTAGTTCATAGTAAAGCTAGTGAGCTCTACACATGCCAATTACAGGCAATTTTATTATTAGTACATTTTTTACGATTGGAAATGGTCACATTTTTCACTCATTTCACATAATGATACATTTCCTAAACGGTTGTTTAAAAAAACGTTTCTTTTGTTGTTTTTTTTCCTGTTGTAAATGTTATGTCTGAGATTGGCATGGTGGCACAGATTCCTATTTTTTTTTACGTATAGGTGTGTCTATAAATATGTGCGTCTCAATTTCACCTTTGGCACAGAGATGATGAAATTGGCTTCATCTCTCCGTGGTCACTGAACGTGTGAAGCTAGAATATATGGATAAATGCTAACGTTAAGGTCGATAATGAGACTGCGATATGAAAAAGATAATTACATATTCATGCATATTGCACGAGATTTCTTTTTGTTTGCCACGTTCATTGAACAAGAATACACATTTTCTTTCTAAAAATAATATTTTAGCATTAATGTATTATTATAACAGGATCTATCGTTATATCTTAAACAGGAACACAAGAATTGTCATTTAAAAAAATGAAATTTATGAATTCAATAAATTGTCAAGCCCCATATAACATTTCATCAATACAGTGTTTTTTCTCAAATTTTTCAGACACTGTAATTTTCAGTTTGAATAGAAAATGTTCTTTTTCTCGTCTGCTAGTGAAATTATAGGCTGATCATTATTAGTGTTTATGGTTGAATACATCAGCCATGGTTCAGTTTTTTTCTTCTGGTGTTCTGTAGCCTAAATGTAACTTTTAATAATAACGGAACCCTGTTATTATCATAAATGTACTCATACTCTGCGCGTCTTGCTTTTTTTGCCTCTTCCTGATGTAAAAAGTGAAATTCTGAGTTCCTGTTTTAATCTGTGGCTTTGCTGTTTTGTTGTTAGCAGTACATTTTAGTTATTTGTTTTGTTATAAACCAAGTTATTGTTTATATTGATTTTTCAGCTTGAGTTATTTGCACAACAACAGACTTTGGCTTAAACAGTCTAGCCTTTTTATATTGGAAGATATTAAAAACAATTTACAAATATCTCAAAACCAACATTTTACAATTGCACAACTGATGTACAGTACGTCTTTTCTCTGTAAAGCTATTGCTATTGTTACTGGTAGATGCAGTGAGAGTAGTTACTTTATTGTACATTACATATCACACACACACACTGAATCTGATTTTCTTGGACTTTTTTCATAGATTTATTTAGCTGTTTTTCATTAAAGGTTTAACTTTGAAGAACACATCATTCCAGTGTGTTTCAGTAGAGCGGTTGTTATGAAAGAGCTTTTTACAGTTGCTTCGCATGTCAATAAGGGTTTGGAAATTATTACTTAAAATATCTCATAACCTCAAGTACTTTTAAAGTTTGCAGAAAGCTCGTAATGGTTTGCTTTGAGTGACAAGCTCTGTCTGTTTTCTGACGGGTTTTTTGTCTTTTCTGACTATGGAACCATTACGGCAGTGATTCTGTCAGCTTAGTGGGTTTTTCTGGAGAGCGGTTAAACGAGAGGACATGCAGTGACTTGTGCTCTGGTTCTATCCCAAACTAACCCGAACCTGCACTTTTGCACAGATTGCAGACGTGTCAAACATCCTGTCTGAATCAGAAATAATGGGTAAACGTGCTTTTTGACTGTGTTTACAGAAATCATATTGATTTCTCTTTCATCGAGGTTCTTAAAATGTTTGAATGGTGTCGTCTCGATAATGTAATTTGGACAGTACAGAGTTTGATGTAATATACTATTCTATATTGAAAATATTTTTCTTTACTCCTCATTACAACCATTATTGTTTACTGACCATTATTGAAAAAAGTTTTTTGGTTTATGTTAGGGACGGTGTTTTGGTGTGTAACAGGAATGATATATAAGCCACTTTGAATAACTGTATAAAAACGTGATTCATAATAAAATTAAACTGTAAATTTAATTGTAAAAGTATGAATGTATAAATTCAAACATAATTACGTAGAGTCGAAACGTGGCATTTACATTCTACATGTTACATTGTTTTTACTGTCTTTAAAATGAAATAACCGTTTTCTGTTTTAGATTAAACAGCTGTGAACCTATTATTGTAATTGAAACTCAGATAAACATTTTAATGATGATGGCAAAATTTCTATTCATTCATCTAAAACAGAAAAACAATATTATGTATGGCAGAACAGAATTGATTGTGTCAATAAATTTACTGTAAAATACAGTTTTATCTTATTTTTTACATAAATGCCAGTAAAATATTTTTTTTCCTTTCCTGCCTGTGACCAATGCAAATATGTATTTATTAATCTATACAATGAAAATAAAAACGCGTGAATTACATTTTTTACATGACTTGAAAAAGCCAGGATGTTTAATAAAAGTCAGCGTAGTTGTACATGGCTTGTGTTACTCATTTCATTTGCTTTTTCAGCGCTTTCAAGCAGCTATATTAAAGCAGCTATATTAAACACAGCAATAGATTATTCTAAATTGAAAATCATTTCTAAATTCCGTGCAATTTCTTTTTGTGTGTTAGGAACAGAGACGCATTAAAACGGTGGGACGAGGCTCTTCAGCTGACGCCAGAAGACGCTGCCCTGTATGAGATGAAGTCACAGGTAAACCATAACCAAACCGTAACGGACATTGAATTGGACTGGACACACTTTATTTCAATCGGTTATTTTCATTTCCTCCTCCCCAAGTCAGTTTGTACAAACACACTCCCTTTTTGTGGTTTTATTACAGGACATTTTGACATCTCGGGGCTTTCTTTGTTTTCTCTGTCACAGTTGTGAGCTAGTACTGCACAAACACACTGTGTCTTGCTGAAGGAACAGTGAGTTTCTACTGCCGTTAAGCGAGATGTTAAGCCGTTAAGCGAGATGTGAGTTATTATTCCCTGAGCAGCGCTGACTTTAGATCACAGATCCAATGATGCAACTCAAATCTCTGTTTTTAATGTGTTGTTGCTGGTGTTTTATCATGTTTCAATCGTTGTTAGACACATTTTTGAGTCAAACCCAGTAAAAAGGAAACAATGCTGAGTTTCGAATGCACAGTAATTTCTCTCCATTGTGATCTCTTCTCTAAGATTAACAACTCCACAGTTCAGAGTTTTTTTAATGACTTTTCACTGGCATAAGTGCGAGGTGGATCAATGTGGAGACGATTACAGTGGCTCAATAGCAGTTTTGAGCCAGAACACTATACATTCCTTTCCATTCATTCTTCTATTCTATTCATTCTGCATGATTCTGCTTCATTCATTACTATTTTTTGCAATCCAGACTTTAAAAGTAACTTTTTTTGGCATGATCTCTTCATCACGTCTTTAATTCTGTGCGACTAGTCTGTTTATTTCCTGTGATTACATTTTTGCCAATTGTTGTGATTAGGTCGTGGAACCATGCACTTTTGTTGCATTCAGGCCAAGGTTACCTTGAATGTCAGTACTGTTTAAACTTTGGAATTGCAAAAATCTGTTTGTCAGCAGAGAGAATTTTACAGCGTCACTTAATGAATTTCTATAGAGCATTGTAATAAATTTATTTTGCCAATCCATGATTTATTGTTTAATTGTGTCGTGCGAACTTTGTAACTTCTACATCTTCATCAGCTTCACGCACTGAAACTTTTGCTAAAATGGCTTTGCACGCTAAAGGTTTGCTGCTAGTACAGTTGCTCGGACTTCAAACAGTTTATACTTTGAGAGGTTGATAGGAGGTTAATTTCTTTAAACCAATAATACATGACAAAAATATTGATTTTTTTT
>CM051493.1:4109495-4137260 GCA_028031935.1 Paedocypris micromegethes
TTTTTTTTTTTAAATATGGAAACTTTTTTTAGAGGATTGGGAGCGTAGCTACAAGAAATGTTGCTACCATAATGGGAAAAAAACAAGGATGGAGGATTTTGTTCCCAAATTACTACTTTATTTTAGGAATAAATAAAACAATTCTATATGATATTTTTTTAAAACAATTTTACATTTATTGAAGTATTTTACTCTACTACTATTATACATGACATCTTAGTACTTAGGAAGGCAGACTAATAACCAAACCATCCAGATTAAATTCAGGTCCAATATAAGCTATTTAGTCAAAGTAGGAGTGAGATTTGTGAGTTGACGCGTGACTTTTTCATCAGTAATTTAATACCAGTGAAGTAAACCAGACGGTGCTAATACGGCCACAAATGATGCTTCACGTCTTTGTCTTAAAACCTCAAGCATATTTTTAGTTTGTTTTTCTTGTTCCACTTTTGCAGACTTATGAACAACGTCTGAACATCTCAGGATGATGTGTTGAAAAGCTAAACAAAGGATGCTGATAGCTAAGATTATGATCATATAGCTGTTGGTGTGAGTGTTACCTTGACAACATCCATCTATACAGAGCTGCTTTCGTCACTAAACTGACCTGAATTCAGTGACTCTAAAGCTTTAAGCAAATAAAACGAGATGCTGGAAGCTCCCGTGATGTAAGAGCAGACCTGGTTGCAGGCGATTTCTCTGTCTGACCTCTAGTTTTTATTGTACTGTCTCTCACTTCAGCGGATCGTATGGATTCTGTTTTTGGAGGCTCCAGATTAAGATGGAGTGCTTGTAATAATCATTGGCCTGTAAATACATAAACGTCGTTCATAATATAACACTTAATGATTGGTAAATACGATTAGAAGTGGATGTCACACATGACGTCAGCTTGTAAAATATCAATTGCTGGTTTGAGTTTATGGATGGACGTTTCTGTGAGTCAATAACTGGAACTATTCTCCCATTATGATTCACCAGTTTTGACTGTAAAACTAGAACGTTTTTCAAAGGATTGAATCTGTGCCCTCCAGGTGTTGGTCACTCTTCAGGAGATGTTTCCAGCTGTGCAGTCTGCAGAGATGGCATCCAGGCTGCGGCCATTGTGGTGGGAGGCATGGCAGACCCTCGGCCGGGCCCAGCTCGGACTGGGTGAAGTGGAGCTAGTAAGTTTTTGTTTTGTTTTATTTTATTC
The DNA here is from genome assembly GCA_028031935.1 of Paedocypris micromegethes. Classification (NCBI taxonomy): domain Eukaryota; kingdom Metazoa; phylum Chordata; class Actinopteri; order Cypriniformes; genus Paedocypris; species Paedocypris micromegethes. The sequence goes on from CM051493.1 coordinate 4,110,691, forward strand.
TATTTTACTCTACTCTACTCTATTCTTACTCAAATCACTTTTATTGTCACATCACCACAGCGTGTGAGTTGTGGTGAGTGAAAAGCTCACACAAATAAGGCAAAAGATGCAATACTATTAATAATATGTACAATTTAAATGTTTTCATTTGTCACTGAATGTTTTCAGTGATTAAATGTTCAGCATCCTGACAATCTGGGGAAAAAAAGCTACTCTACTCTATATGTACTATTGAATCTAGTGTCTACTGTATATTGTGTTTCCTCCTGTGAGAGGTTCTTTTAAGCTGCTATTGAAGACCCTATGATGGTCCGAAATTGCAATGCATTTCAATGCATGTTAAATTCTGTAATTTATAAACCGTTGTTTCTTCTGATTTCATTTTTCCTTTTTTTTTTTTTCTTTTTTTTTTTTGTCCCAGACACACTATAATGTACACAGTAATGTTGAGGTCATTGCACTGTTAGGCCAAGCCATCACTTCTTCTTCTTGCTTCTTGTTAGAAGAACTCTTTGCTCTCTATTTACTTGAAAATGGTTCGTCATAGTTACCGTCAATGGTAAGTTTGGGGTCATTGTCCTGCTGCAGAAAACATTTGGCCAATTATACTACTTCCTGATGGTTTTGCTTGCTGGAGAATTCTCTATCTGTGTTTCTTAGCATGGAGAACACCAGTAATCCTACCCCTTGCAGATTTGTAATGCCTTCTCCAGCTTCTTGACCAACAAACAGCCAAATATCACTGTGCCATTCTATGTTTCCATGCAAACTCGAGTCGTTTGACCAACTCTTCCATGAAGAGCTCATATGGCCAGGGTTCTCTTGACATTAGGTCCCACTGGTTTCTGTCAGATCTGAGCTGATGGCTGTGATGAAAATCTTCTCTATGATCCTTGACGTCGTCCATTCTTTAACTGTCAATAATCTGCCTCAATCTTCAAACGAGGATGAACACTTCTTGAAACTCCAGTCTGTGTGCAAATCCGTGTGTGGGAGACCAGGTTAATACAGAACAACTGCCTTGTGTCTCGGTGCTGTGCTCAATCTTGCCATGACATGAAACTCTCTTTCACAGCCTCACCTTTGCATTTTTGTACACCTGCGTAAATCTTTTGCAATGTGCTGAAGTTTTCAAATATTGTTTTAATTAATTATACCATATAACTAGTTTAAAATCAGTTTTCAATAAAAATGTTTTTTTTTTCTATTAAACCTCACGCTCCGCAATCGATTGCTAATCCGTGTCCATGATTAATCCCAAATAACCCTTATCCAAAAAACCTGTGTTAAAACCGTAATTTATTGAATCAGAGGATAAAAGTTGGATTATTTTTGCTCTGAATATATGTGTTGAAACATGTATGCACAATCCTAATCTAGATTTCAAACACCGCCATGGAATAATTATTTGATCCTCATTTGATTTTGCACATTTGCTTACTAAGAAAAAGAGTGATCTACGATTTTAATGGTTGCTTTAGTTAAACACTCAGAGAGACAGAGCGTTTAATCCAGATCACACGATCAGGCCAACTCCAAAGAATTTTCCAAGGATGTAAGGGATGAGATGGACCTACATAAAACTGGAATGGAAATGGACGAAACTGAAAAATGGAGGTGGAAGCATTATGGTTGTGAGGTGTTTTGCTGCCAAGGTGACAGGACCGTTGCATTAAGGAAGGGATTACAGGCTATTGAAAATGAGTCGGTTTGGTATTCCCACGTGACTGATCTAAGATACGCGGCTAAAAAAGAAGCATAGTAAAATCGCGGAGTGACTTAGCCAGACCTTAATCCCATTGTAAAATCTGGGAATGTTTGAATCGTCAAACATCATCAAACTCCTGAGATCTGGAAACATTCGGGTCACGTTGCCACCAAGCACTGGTATGTTTTGTTATTTGATCAAATACTCCGTTCAGTTATGATGCAAATTACCTTTTAACTCTTTTGGGGTGTCATGTGAGATTCAGTGTCTTGCCCTAGGACACTCAGTTGTTGTACCCACCCAATCGGGATTCAAACATGCAACGCCTGTGTGGCTGGTTCTACTCCCTAGGACCAGTCCTGACCAGAACTGCCACAACCGATCTTTTTTACATTCACAATCCAGATGCCTTGAACTCACGTGACCCCAGCCATCACACTGACACACTCGCCTTGAGAAACAGTTTGTTTTTAATACTTCCAATCCTCTTCCAGTTTTTTTTCTGCTGTGTCCTTGTGTAGCTGAAATCATTTTTAAAGATGTCCATTACTCAGGTCAGGGGATATGATGAAGTTTATAGTTCAGTACGTTCAAGCCCAGAAGCAAAGTAGATTACATCAGGAAGAACACGGCCGCACCTTCGGAAAGAAATGCTTAAAAAAAAAAACCACAAATCCTGTAGTTCCAAAGCTAGTAACTACATGTGTGTATGTTCTTCAAATACTTAAGAGCGCTCAATGAATTACAAATATTAGTAAGGCTTGCACAATTTTTAGGTTAAACGATGTCATGGCAGGCTTCACAAAAAAAGAAAAATGCAAAGATTTTTTTTTCTGTATGGAAATGTATAGTGTATACGTACATGGATAAGTTTATCATTTATCTACATTTTAATTTACATCTTTGTGTTATTATATATATATGCTGTAAATATGCGCAAATCTTTTTTTATTTTAATGATATTTATGAATAATACTTCATTATTATTATTATTATTATTATATTTAAATTATAATTTATGAAGTACAAAAGCAGTTTAAGTTACTGATACATTTTTTTTTTTTAATGTCTCTTATCTCTGCTCCATATCTGCTAAAACAATCTGAAACTTAGAAGGAAAAACCAAGAGTTCTTCCAAAGAACAACAGACAACACAGTTTCTCATTTAAGGGTTTTGTTCTGAAAAAAGCTTGAATTCTTGGCCTGGGCCGACATGGATGACATCTTCTCTATTCATGCTGGAACCAGATCTGGTGTTTGAACGAGAACTAGATCATGGAGGAGGCAGAAAATTCTATCAGTGTTTTTCAATTGGGAATTATTTCATTAAATGTGCTCACTAAATCTTTTTTATGAGTGTATCCAACAGAGAATAAACCAAATCATCTTTTTCTTCCTCCTCCGGTTTGCTTTCTTTCGCTCTGGGTATCATGACCCAGGTGACGGAAGTAAAGATCTGTCGGATGAAAGTCGATGAGTGTGTGTTAGTGGTCAGCCACGAAGAGAAGCACTGAAGAAGCTGTAGTTTGGTCTGAAAACAAATGTGCTTTTAATGTTGACGAGGACTTTAAGATTCGTGCCTCGTGTGTAAATGTTGTTCATTCAAAACGACAACTAACATTTGCATTGGCCTCAATTTTTGCTCTATTTCAGAGGGGAGATTTTGGGAGGAAGTGGTGTTTGCAAAAGACTGTGTTTGTCGTTGTGATTGTGTCTGTTTCCACAGAACGCTGAAAGTTTAACCTTAAATGCTATTAAAGATGTTTAGTTGAGATTTCAACATACAAAAATATTAATTAAAACGCTTATGACACAAAATAATTAGAGTATACTAAAGTACTCTAACATGTTTCAATATGTGAATCTGAAAGACTGACAAGATTTAACGATATTTTGTTATTTGTTAAAACCAACCATCACAATTGACTCACTTTGACAATGGAATTAAATCATCTTTAAACAAAATCTATGTATGTAAAGCAATTGACTTCTATGAAGATGTAGCAAAATTGTATTGTGACTCTTACTTGCATATAAGAAGCGGAAATGTTTCATAAAAGGGAAAATATGGAAGCAATGTTGAAAACTTGCACTAAATAAAAAATAGAAAATATTATATGTATATTTATAATATCTGTCCCTTTTTTAATACATCTCAAGTAGCTTTTTTTCATTTTCCGTTTTTAAAAGTTGTAAAATAAATAAATAAATAAAAAAAACCCAGTATTTAATCCTTGAAGTAAAACTTTAAACTTAATTATCAGATTGAAAAACAAACCAAAGCTAATTTGTTAAAAACAAATGTTTGCCCAGGCTATACGATCTTTTCAAGTGGCGGTGCATCTTCATCCTTCTGAGAGGCTCCTGTGGGAGGAAGACTTGAGCTGGGCTCTTCATCTCCGCGAGAAGAAGACGACGATCCGCCAAAGAGCCGCAGAGGACGAGGAGGCCCGAAGGCTCATCGCTGAAGCTCCCGAGCTGAAGAGCGACTACGACTTTGAGAGCGATGAAGTAATCGAGGCCTGTGCTGCCATGGCTGACAGACAGAAAAAATATGAGGAATCTCGGAAAACCGCAGTGGTTGTGGATGCGCAGGGAGCAACTAAAGAGCTGGTGGTGGAGGAGGACGACGGCCCGACTTCATCCTCCCTGAGTGTTTTAGTCAAGGCACGTGGACACTAGAGTAAATGGTACGTTTGAATGCTTTTCACAGGCAGTTCTTGCTCTCTCAGCTTCAGTTTCAATGTTAAAAACTTAAAATAGAAGTGGGCTCTTTCTCTGACTGCATGGAGGATTAGGAATGCCATCGTTCCCAGTGGACATCATTTAAGTTCCGTGTGATGCTGGCCACCACAAGGACTTTACTTCACTCAGGCTGTTAAATTAAAGGTAGGATCTCGAGTTTCTGGATTTTAATTAACTAAGAGACATTGTTTTTTGGGAAATGGCTGTTTTCATGAGTTTGGTCAGCCATTCCACATGTGACATTCCTTAGGATTGCCACAGCTTTACCACGTTCATCTGTAATCCAGAAGAAATCTTACTATAGCAATGTTACTGTACTGTGGCTTTGGGATTAGGAATTGCATTGTTCATTTAGTTTTCTTTCTTTACTTCTGCTGTCCAGTGTGGATTGACTAGCCAGGAATTCACATTCACCACATGGCGGAAGCTTCCGGCTTATTATTTGCTAATCATTTCTTCATTTAACTAATTGAGGATGTTAATGTCTTCAACAATGATGATTCAGTGGCGGGGCCGTGCGTTCACTGGACTTTATACCACCGTGTTTCCACAGAAACACATCTCAGACATGTTTGTTTGGACGTTTCTAGGACTCTGGACACTTTGGTTAAGAGCTGAACTGATTTCCCTCCTGGTCTAATGCCATTATGGCATGTCTACGTTCAGCGCACGTCTCCAGATCGCTCTGTGTGTGTGTGTGTATATCCTTTGATCTGGTCTTTGCTCATAGAATGATGCTTCAGTGAGTCACTGACTTATTTAGTTTACGTCCCTAAGCAGAGAAAATTCTAGAAAGTGTGTTTTTTTTGGATCTTGCCTCAACAACGTAGACATGCACTATGAACCCAAAAACTTTTTTGTGACCTACATCAGCCATCATTTTTTTCATGTTCCCAAGGATTTATGATTTATAGTGTGTGTGTGTGTGTGTGTGTGTGTGTGTGTGTGTGTGTGTGTGTGTGTGTGTGTGTGTTTCTGAATGTATATTCATAAAAAATGTGTGTGTTTGTGTATTAAAGATGAATAATAATCAACCTTTAATACTGCACATATTTGTTTTTGATCTGGAACAGTGATTGGATCAAACATGAAATAACTTCATATGTTTATTATTCTACAGTATACGAAAGCGGAAATTTACAATTTTTCAGTCCTTTATCATCATGCTTTGTCTGTTTTGAACAATCTTAATAAATGGAAGATAAGCAACACATTTACTCGACAGATGATGGTGGAACCGGCACATTGGAATACACTGAGCTGAGAGCGTGTACAATAAGATCCTGAATCATGCATTCTATTGTTTCATATGCATTATATATGAAAAGAAAACAGCACTGACATGCAGAGAACTACAAACGTGGCCTTCTCATAGAGAAGAAAGAACAGTGATTACAATTATTTACATCATCACAATGAAAAATGTCACATTTTACCAAATATCAAGCTACAAATGCCTCTTGGTAAATGCTGATTCTCCTACAGCACTTGGATCGGATCAATCTTAAGAAACCTGCTTTTAGTGGTTTTAATTGTTAAAAGTGCAAAACGTGTGACCCTGAACGATCTCAATCAGTTTTACGCCTTTCCCCTCATTTACATTCTGCAATTGATATGCAAAAATCTATATGATTTCACACATCTCATGCTTTCACATTGTCGTTTCAGTATTTCATACAATCTCAATTGAACACATATAAATATATTTTATTCCCATTATCCATTTTATATATATATATATATATATATACATATATATAATATTGTATGCATTGCATTAAATATTATATATAATTTTATTTTATTATTTAATTTATATTAATATATAATATATAAAATGTATATTATATATTATTATTTAATATTAATTTATTGAATTGTATTTGTTTTATATAGTATCTCAGTATGTATGCAATTGAAATGCAACTTCATTATAGAATCTTTCTCAATGTTCCAAACATTTTATAGATTTAAAATCCTGTACCACTGTATCCAATGCATTGTAGGTGTTGTAAGATTCATTAGCAAAATGCCTCCACGTGAGATAAGCTATTAAGGCACTCGAAAAATTTGACCTTTTGACCTTGTGACCTCACCAGACGGTCTGCAGAGGACAGTGGAAGCAAGGTAGCAGATTTTTGAGGCCGGGAAAAAACTAAGCGGGGCATCTGTTCATCGAGAGTGAGCATGACATGATCAGAATGTGAGTGAAAAAATTAATTACCAATCTCTGCTTCTAATTCGTTAGAACTTTGAACCAAATGTTGATCTAAGAACGAAGTTTTGGTATATGCATTGCTCCTGGGCAAAACCTGCTAATCAGCCCGAACCATCAGTCCACATTCAGGATTTTTACCAGCGAATAAATCAGGTTTTTCTTCCTGCTCTCTTTCAACTTTTCAACAAAGCGAAGTTTTTTTTTTCATTCTGGTTCCTTGTGTTGTTTCTGCATGGCATGCATTTCTATGTCTAATATAAACTGTATTTTAGTGTGTGGATTCTTGTGTATTTTAATTCTTCTTCTATCGCAGATGTATGTCCTTTTTTTTTTTGGCTTGTACTCGAAAGGTCTTGAAAGGTGGTCCTAATATTTCCCCAAAAAGTTTTGCTATTCTGAACTGAAGGACATTTTTAGGGTTTTCATAATTCTCGAACTATAAGGTGAACCAGATTATAAGATGTATCATTAAGAATCTATTTCCAAATCGTTTTTCACATAAGGCAGACATTTTTTCCCGAATTCATTAAATTATATATAAAATAATTACATATATAATTAAAAACATTAGGGTATTTTAACTGCCCCTTAAAAAATGTGGTAAACTTCCAATACAGCATACACCACATTTTGTAATTTATTTTCATTTTGTCTTGATTTATGTAATGAGTTTGTTATATGCATCTTTCCTGTAAGGACATGCTCTCATCTGTGAAGGTTACTTGCAGTTGCTGGTCCAGGGAGACCTGCTCTTCTTTTCTGTTGGATTGTGTGAGCAGAAGATCCGCAGTCGATATGCGGTTTAGATCTAGAGAGTCACATAAATGCACATGCTTGGAGGAAGTTGAGCAAGACTCTTTTTGCACTGAGCCAACATAGCTGTGGACCCCCGGCCCACCCTCCATAGGATACAGACAAGTCTGTGATGTACTGATCACTTCTGGCAGCTCAGCCATCACCAACGATGGCAAATCACGAGACAAAAGTGAAGAGTTGCGGACACTGTTGTCGAGGTGAAAGTCTCTGGGAGTTCTTAAATGGTTTCGCCCACCAATGCAACCGAAGAAACACTTTATCTGCTCTAGAATCTTCTGTACGGCTGTCTTTAGTAAGATATAGATCCAGGGGTCAAGGATGGGGTTTATAGAGGCTAGACGTATGGCTGTGAGGTCTCCGCGCAGCTCTGCCGGTGTGGGATTTTGAGAATTGTAGAGTTGGTTTACAAACACTTTAACCTGAAATTAAAAACAAAAAAAAAAACAAAAAACAAAAAAAAATCAATTATTTCCAAACCTTTAGTCATAGCATTATTGTTAATCAATGTCTAAAACTTCAGGTAAAAAATTGTAAACTGATGTCAGTCACAAAAGCATTATTAAATTAAAAAGACTTTGTTTGAAATTAATTGATTTACACATTCAATCAATATTTAATAATTAAATAGATGTTTAATCAAAAATGAAAGAGAGAGAAAGAGAGAGAGATCTTGTTAAAAATTGTTGAGGTAAACATTGTAATTGTTAATAATTTGAATACAAACATTTACAATACAAATTCATTTCTAAAATATTTTGAATAAATTAATCATCTTATTTTCACATTGTGCAATGATGATCAATTCAATGAGGTAAAAATAGAAGTATGTCGTTCTGATCATTCGTTTAGAAAAAGAAAGTTCTATGTGTGTGAGGCGGAATCAATAATGTGTGGTATAAAATGGCTTGTAAGATTCGAAAAGCACCTAAAAAGCATGATCTTAAAGTTGTTCTCTATCTTTACAACATTTGTGCGACTGAGCCCATATAAAACTACACAAATCTCCACGACCGCACACTATTTCCCACATTACATAAGTCCACATTTATGTACCCAATTTACGCACTTACCACTAATGGAATGGAGCAAATAAGCACGACCACCGATGTGGCGATCAGCACGATAACCATCTGGATCTCAGCCGCGGCCATCCGCGCGAAACTGCGTCTGCGCCTGAGCTCGGCGGCGTGCGCTTGGTCCGTCCCCAGCGAAGTCCTGCGCATGAAGCGCTTGTGCATCTGGATGAGAGCCGCGCACACCAGCACGTTACACGCCACGGTGGCGAGGATGAGGAGCGAGCTGAAGCCGGCGTACGTGTACGAGAACGTGGCGTCCGCGCTATCGTTGCTCCGCCAGTTTATGAAGCACCAGGTTTTGGGATTCTGGAGCACCACGGACCCCATCCCCATGCTGGGAAAGGCGCAGAACAGCGCGTTGGAGAGGTAGATCCCCCCGAGCGTTAGGGCGGCCAGCCGCTGGTGCACATAGTGGTTGTAGAAGTACGCGTGGTTGATGGCGAGATATCTCTCCACCGACATGGCGCAGATGATGCTGAGACCCGCCAAGGAGAAGAAGAGCAAGATGAAGCCCGAGTACTGGCACAGCGGCTCCCCGCCCGGCCACTCGCCCTTCACGTAGGTGGCGATGGTGACGGGACTGGCCAGCACGGTGCCCAGCAGGTCGGTCACGGCCAGTCCGCACACCAGCGTGTAAAAAGTGGTCTCCTTTTGCTCCTTCCGAGACTTGCGAAGAACCACAATGGCGATCAGGTTGCCCACCACGCCGGATATGAACATAATGACCGGGATCGTGATCGACCGACCATCACCGGAGCCTGTCTTGTTCATCTTCACCTTGTTTGTTTGTTGTTTTTTTTAATCAGAAAGGCTTCTTTGCGCGTGCTCCGGACGCATGGTGTGAAACATCTACAGTTCCCCAACTGCCAAAAGTTCTCCAGTCGTCACTTTACGCACGTCGACGCGGTTGATAATGTGTACATATTCCGAGGAAATAACAACAACTCAACATATTCGGTGTGCTGTCAGATCGCGGACAGATCTCCGTCTCCGCTCGTCTCAGGCTTCGGCTTGTTCTGAGTCACACGCGCTTGTGTGAGATCTTTCTGCGGACTCCACCCACGAGCTGCAGCCATCATCCGCCTTCCAACTTGACATACACTGTCTGTATGCCTAGATTAGAAAAAAAAAATCTACAGTGGTGTTAGATCAATGTCACATCAATGTTGTTTCACATGCTCTCAGGACACACACACACACACACACACACACACACACACACACACACACACACACACACACACACCACTAAAATTATTGACAGGGGCCCTAAAAGTCTTACCTTAATGGAATTATTGAAAAATATATGGAGTTTAATGCATTGGAATTAGAAATGACAATTGATAAATGATAATCTTTCCTTAAAAAAAACATTACTTTGTATAGTTTCATTCATTCGTTCGTACATTCATCCATTCATTCACTTGTCACAGAACCCAAGTATTCATTTTATATTCATATAATGTATATAAATGATAAAGTTTTTAAAAAGACAGTATTCAATAAAGCAGCAAGTATGGATGTGAAGAATTTCTTCATCTGCATTTTTGGAACAGGCAAGGCCTTATTTCGCAATTGTAATTGTGAAAACAAATACAAAATTGTTATTCAAATACATCATGTTGCATGTGTCCTACTTTTGACACGCGTTGTTTGCAAACATGTATACATGTATGAAAAGTGTACAGCAATATACGTAGAACACATTACAGGAAAGAGTGGTTTCTTAAAATTTCCCTGCTGCGTGCTTGTGTGTGTGTGTGTGTGTGTGTGTGCGTGCGCGCATGTGTTTACTGCAAGTCTTTTTTTGTGTCTACAGACATTTATAGCAGCTTCAAAATCAAAATAGGAAAATAATTCCAATGGACAAACAACAGCAATTTGGAAAAACTTCATCTGAAACATTCCTACCGTAAAAGTTTTAAATGTCTAATGCAGCACGGACATTACATTTTGTTTGTCCATTACGACACTTATGAATAAGAACACGGCTGTATTTTTAGAACATCGCTCATCCTTTATCTGGTCTCTTCAGCAAACTGGAGACACTTCATCCCTTTATCAGGGTAAATTCCCAGTCAGTCCACGGATCCAGCAGGTTGACGGCTAGTAAAACATTCAACCTTTTCAGCCTCAGCTTTTGTTGACAGATCTTGACAGTGTGGCACGGTGACTAAGTGCTGTAGATTCTCAATGCTTCCGTGACCGGTTTCAATTAAAGGTCATTCCAATGACAAATTCAGGCAACGGGAAACGTGTAATCTTCTAGGAATCTTCTAGTCTCTGAGAATACTTTCTCATTCCCTTGAAATGAACCAGACACAGTTGAAAATATAGGGTAAATCATTTATTTACCACATTAGGTGTTTTAAGACACCACACACACACACACACACACACACGCACTCACACACACATTTTGTCAAAAAATGTCTTTTAAAAACCACATTTATTAACATTTTAACTTTAATGTAACATTATAGTGGTTTTCTTAGTAATTTAAAACTTCATGTGTTACATAATCATAACAATAATAATAATACTACTACAAATAATATTAACAGCAACAACAATACTAATACTAAAATCATACTATTATTGTTCCACGATGACATCCAGTCTTCACCCCTAGAAATCCACCCTCAGTGGTATATCATGTTTAGCTAGTTGCTGGATTTAAAAAAATGTAAAGCCCTTAAAGTCCCTCAGGGGTGAAATCAAGTCTGATTACTGGCCAGACAAAAGTTGAAAAGAGCCTTATGTTGTCCACCCTGGGGTGCATTAAATTACAAAGACGGTTCTGGAGAAGATTCTGTTGACTGGACGTAATGATTACTGGATTACCAGAACTTCCAGCAATTGTCTAATTTTCTAGCAAAAGTTGACTTTTCAGTAAAAGTGTTGCATTTTCAATATTTTTTAGATGAAAATGTCCTGGTCCTGGCGTTTTTTAACCCTAACCCTAATTATAACTGAATTATAACAACAACAACAACAACAACAACAACAACAACAACAACAACAACAGGAGGGAAACTAGAAACAGCTGAACACAATCAAAATTGTAGCCACCTGGAATCACAAAGGATCAAGAGAAATGTAGTATTTGAGACATTGTGAATCTGTAACGAAAAGAAGTGCTCTTAACTAGTAATATGAATTATCGTTTTTCTCCTTCAAGTTTTCCTGCCACCATCAAACTGGAAGAGGAGCACTGAACGAATTTATCAAGCAAAATACAGTATTGCCAGTTTTAGGACAATTGTTACTCCAGTTACATTGTTGGTAGCAAAAGCGTGACAAGATGCACAGCGCATTTACAATCTCTACAGTGTGGTATAAAAAAATGAAGCATTATCGTTTCGCTTCAATGCCAGTGGAGACAAGTTAAGTGAAACTTTTCCAGTGATGAATTACAGTGAGTCTATTTAAGACAGGGACGCTCTCATGAATAATACCTTGTTTGCTGGTTTATTGTAGGTGGTAAAAAGGACAAGGACATTGTTGCCATAGTCTTTGATCAGCATCTTATATCATTAATGAAAAGGAGAAGCCAGGAAAGGTTACTGTTAGGTGTGTGTGTGTGTATGTATGTTTGAGAAAAAGAGATTGAAAGTGAGAGAGAGAGAGAGAGAGTGTGTGTGTGTGTGTGTGTGTGTGTGTTGTCTATTAGAACAAATATTGGATAGGAATATTATTTAACCTCAATTTAATCAGGTACACAAAAATGTGAATAAGACTTATTATATTGTACGTATATGTAAATGTGCTGTAAATATGGCAAAAACATCAGAACGCTTGTGAATGTGAGTACTGACAAATATAATCATGATTTTAGTTTATCTTGCGTGAGATCTGAAATGAGCTTCTTCCAAAACATAAACCATCAGCTCAGATATAGTGTTGTTTTGTAGTCTATTTATGTCGTGTATATATGACTGTACGTGTGAAGAGGCAAGGAACTGACGTAGGTGTCAAGTTGCTTTAAAAATCACAATTTAAAAATGTGTAGGGCTTCCTTATTCGCTTCCTTATATATTAAATTGTTTTTCTAATTTCTGCTGAAATTGAGCGACAGATAATATGATCTACCTTACTCTGAATCAATGTACAAATTACTATTCATTTGTATAATGTTACATGGTTTGGCAGTTAGAATTCTTAATTGAGGGAAAAGCAGGATTCAGGGTTGGCCAGGAAAGAACAAGGCAGAAATAATACACAAGGGAAACCTGAAACAGCTGAACACAATCAAAATTGCTGCACAAAGGACCATGGGAAATGTAGTCTGTGAGACAATGAAAACAAGTCTATGAACCTGTGACGATAAGAAGTGCTGGAAACTTACACTTACTTTTGGTACTTTTTTTTCTCGAATGTTCCTGTCAAACCGGAATAATCGAAGCATTTTATAGAGTCAGCCAAAAGATTGTCAACATTTTGAATAGTTTGAATAGTTTGGAGCTACAAAGAATCAGACATGTAGTGTAAACAACATGTTTACCTGTTTCAAATTAAGACGTTTGTATCAAAGCTAGGTCACCCAAAAAACACACAAGATTTTACGACATTCCTAGTCTACACCAGCTCTCTGGCATCTGTTTGTTGAAGGAGAATTCATGTTTGCCATCCATGCTTGTCATACTGTATGTCACGTTTCTCTGGCTGTTTTGTGTGCAAACACATATATCTGTTAATAAGTTATATGCATGGCTTTTCGCCACTCTTCTGATGCAGAATATAAGTTCTGTATTCTTCCCATGCTTTCAAGAAAAGGAGAAGGTCTTCAGGGAGATGTTTGAGCGAAAGGATGCTGGGAGCGGTGGTATTTAGCCCACACATGACTTTATGAACTCTATAATAGTCTTGAACTCGGTCATTAAATTCAAATCACAAAATTGTTAGAAAGAGAAACAGTGAGCGAAATAGCAAAAAATATTAAAGCAGTGAGCAAGAAAGGGAAAGATGGAAAATAAAACCCCCATAAACTGATCTAGAGATTGTTTTTTAACATTACGTACCTGCATACATTTATGTGATTATAACCACAATAAATGTAATGTTTTTCTATTTTAAGGTAATTACACCAAATTACATGCATTTCGAAAGTAAAGGCTTACATTTAGATACAGCAAGTAATGGCTGAATAGATTGAGAACATTAGTGGAACAAACACGGTTCTGAGGGGATTATCATTTCTACTAGACCGCAGTGGACATGGCAGTTACAGAGAAATGGAGAATTTAGGCATCCATTTAGTCATAAGCCAGTCATAGCTTATGCTTAGGCACCAAAAAAGTAGAATTGTGAAATGGTGGTGTTTGTGGATGTGGGTAGTTCAGAAGGAGGAGAGCTTTGCCTAGATTTAGTTGAAGATGAACGTGTTGTTATCAATGAAATATGCCTGGGTTTTGAAAAAAAAAAAAAAAATGCAGCTAGGGATTGTTTGATGCTGTACTGAGAACAGTAGTGACCCAAGTACTGATCTTTGGGGATCACCATTACCACAAGACTCTGAAGAATCTGTTGAGAGAAATGAATCAAGCTATTTGACTTCAGTGACCATTCCAGATAGAGCAGATAACAAAATCAGATCGTTGACCGTGTCAAAGGTAGCCATGAGGTCAAGAACTATAGAGAAACGTAACACTTTCTTTTTGCCATTCTTTTCTTGACAGACTTGAAATTAAATATGTTTAGTCATTTGTCTATCTGTAAAGTGATATGCAATTTAGGGATGAACAGGGAATAAAAAATATTTGTTGGGGGAAACGTTGTGGGAAAAATCTTCTAAAATGTGGTCAATAAATGCATAAACGATCAGTAAACTAGCTCAGTATACAGAAAACACAAAGTCTAGTGGAAGTAAGACTTTAGCAACAGACGCAAACACAAGGACAGTTTCGAGGACACCTTTACAATAAATGAACATAAATCAAAGGTAATCACAGTCATTTGAATTTCACTGCAGTCTTTATGTCTCGCTCAGACGTTGCATCACGTAGAAATTGTGGAACCAGTCCAACCATGGAGTATGGAAGTAACCCCAAATCGATTTTCCGTCTCATTTAGCTAAATGATCCAGTCATTGTGTCATCTAAGCAATTTATTTTATTTGATGAATACGTGATTTAAGTCTTAAGAGGACGTTGGGTTTTCAGACCAGTTGAAAAGGATTTGAAATGCACAAAATATTGTTTAATTTTGAATGGAAAAAAATACAAGTATTATGTAGGTATTTATTTTTTCAAGAACATTGAAGTGTCTGAACTGAAGTAATGCCTGATATTGCAAATGTTAGATAGGGTGTTAAAAGTGGAGTTGATTAAAAATGTTTGCAATTTTAATGAAAAAGTGTGATGTTATTTTAGCTGCTCTCATGCCTTCTAAACTGAAGATTAATGTTGTTCAATGTGTTAACAAAATCAAGAAGAAGAAGTGATATATGGGTGATAAGATGGACTGCAACACCCTCCTACACACTCACACACACACACACACACACACACACACACACACACACACACACACACACACACACACACACACGCACACACGTACGCTGAATTATAGCTGCAATTGTCCATCAGTCTTTCATATTTCGAAGCTGAACAAGTTCTGACAGTTGCCAAGAATTTAGCCGAGATGAAATCTTTGCACATTTAAGTGTTCATTTATCAAACTTTGTCAGGACGTAAGACTTTACCATGAGTGAAAGACACAAGAAAGAAACTGTGAGTAGCGTTGAAGTCTTATGGTGTTTGTTTTTCTAAACATTTGCAGATGTGCTGAAAAGCTACATGTTTAATAAACCAAAAAAAATATTTTAACTGCTTTATCAATAATCTTTTCAACATAATAATTACTGAGAATTTTAAAAAGATTGTGTAAAAATCTTTACAACATCAGGGTTAGTAAAATATATTGTGTTTCTTTTTTTCATACATTTATGCAAATGTTTGACCTTAATAAACACTTAATTTATTAAGAGTAAAACTTTCTAAAACGTATTTTCTGAGAATTTTGAGGTTTACTGCTCAAACAAAAATCCCTTTTCTCGTAATTTTCCCTTAATTATTCCCCTAATCACAAATGGGTATCCCCTAATCATGTCTAGGGTAAACTGACAGAGCTTTCCTGCATGGTGCTGTTGTGTGTCATGTGACTCGCTGCTTTCTCTACACGACTTGTATGGCTGACTCTGTTTAGTTGGTTCTGTTGTTTATTCAGGGGAAGGACTCTTTAGTGTTTAATCAGGTGAACAATCTATGAGCTGCTGTTGTATAGGACACTGTGCTCTTTTGACGTGTGTGTGTGTGTGTGTGTGTTACAGCATGTGTGGACTTGTTTCGTCATTAGTTTCAAACCAAAACACAGAGATAAACTGCACTGATGCCGTCAGAGCGAAGGTCCAGCTTGTCACTCTCTTATCTGCCGCGTATTATGCTGATAACATTGTGGTCAGTTTTACAATTTGTCCACTTAATAAAAATCTCCAAACCGAGTGACATTTCCCCCGTGGCTTTTTAAAAACTTCTCTTTGCAGTGGACGATAAGAGCAAAGTAATGGTTGTATCTTTCAACTTTGAAATATACAATGAAATGTTATTATAGTGTTTAAATCAGATTCATTACTTGGGTTGATGTAAGTCAAGAGAACCATGTGAAGCAGGAACTAGTAGTTTTATTTCTGCTCCTATTTTTGGGATATTACATATTTATACAGAAATTTAATATAGATTAATATATCTACGGTATTCTATAAATTACACTTTTTCCTAAACGTACCACAGTTATGTTCCAGAAGAATGGAGTTGGACTTGCCATCTAGGTTTTGCAGGTTCGAATCCTGGTCCGGTGGGTTTCACAACTGAGGGTCCTCGAGCAAGACACTGACCCCACATGCCCCCTGACACCACAGCGTAAGGCTGCCCACTGCTCCGTGTGTGTGTGTGTGTGTGTGTAACTTTACTGGATGGTTAAATGTAGAGCACAATTTTAGATTCGGTCCCTAGAGGCTGAATTGATGAACTCATTGACTTTTTTTCCTATCTAAATAGTATTATATAAGAACACTTTCAAGCATGTTAAGCAGTTAATTGTGTGTGGGTGTGTGTGTGTGTGTGTGTGCATGTGTGTGTGTGTTCATGTGTGTGTGCGTGTGCGCCCATGTGCACGTGTGAACTTGTTCTTATTAAAGTTTGTTCAATATTTCTTTCATTGTGGGAACTAACGTTGGCTAAACAAGACAAAGCACTTCCTGTTTCCCAGCTATCTTCCTGTGTGATTGACAAGACAAACAGTTCAACCAATGAAAACACAGCAAATACATCATAATTCAGCATTTAGAAAAATGCTGGTGCAATTATCATGTGCCTTGAAGAAATCATTTCAAAGATTGTGTAATAATGGGAATTTGATGCTCTAGCTAAGATTAGTAGATTTGTTTAGACTTAAGATTAGATACAGTAAGAAAAAAAGAAAGAAAGAAAGAGAGAAAGAAAGAAAGATGGGCTTGACTTTTTGTCCTCTGCTTCATTGGGTTTTTCACTACTTTCTGTACTTCTCATATAAGAGAGAGAGAGAGAGAGAGAGAGAGAGAGAGATAGGGAGAGAGAAATTCATGTGACTGTAATTTTCCAACTGTTAACTCCAGACAAACTCAGTTTCCCATCATGCCGTTCACCTCAGTAGCAAATCATCAGCAATGCATGGTGCAAACAAAGCCACGGGTTTGATTTCTAGTCACCGAGCTTGCCAAGCGCATGAATGTAAATGTTTATGTCAGTTGTCTTGCTTCTCCACTGATTGTATTATCAGAATTAGTTCTGCTGTTTCTCACCGAGAGGCAAGAGGTGAAAGTTATTTAGTCTGCACATCATTCTAGAAACTCCAACAGCTTTTCTAACTCTGTTTTAGGTTAGTTATAGATCAGAAGGGTACAAGCTGAATAATATAGATAAGACGAAGGTCAACAAGGTCATGAATGTGATGAGATTGTCAAATAGTGACGCAAGATGTGAGCTATAAAGAGAAGAAAGGATATTTTCTACTGTCTGAGACTGATAAAAGACTTGTGTAAAGAAGTGTTTTACAAGCAGACAGAACCAGTTCAGCTCTCACCTGACCAGTGGTGTAAAGTACTTGAGTAAAGGACTTTGTTACTTTGCTTAAATATTTTTGGTTGCTTTTTACTGGCACAGAGTATCCAAATATAAGAAACTTTGACTCTCTACTTGACTACATTTGTGATTGAGTGTCTGTACTCTGTACTCCACTACAATTGAATGGACACTTATCGTTTCTTGATAAAGATTCTTTACAGTTTTTAATCAAAAGCCGTTTCCTGGAGTTTCGTAAGTTGTTGTCCACATGTCACTAAGCAAAGCCTCATGAATATTAACGGAGACGTACAGTTGTAATCAGGAAACATCTTGATATTTGAATGTGTTTTAAACCGTCACTGCTTCTATATTTTCACTTCTCCTCTGAGAACTCAAACATTTTGTGCAGAGTTTGACATTTGTGGTCTGGCATTTAAGAATTGTAAGAATTAAGAATTTTGCAAATCACAAACTGAAATGTTGAAGTTCTTTATCTATCTGTCTTTCTTTCTCTATATCAATAATTATTTATTGAAAAAAATTACAAAATGTCATTTTTTTTTTACTCATTCGGCTTGTCGGGGTCTTACTCTTTCGTTCTAACCTTCTGTCTCCTTGTATCTCTCCGTCTTTATCTCCATCAATTATTAAATGCCTCTATATCTTTGACCAATTCATTTTCTTTCCAACTCTGTCTCATTTTCTTGTTCTTTTAGGTGTCTCTATCTCTAGGTGTCCATCTTTCTCTCCATCTCTTACACTCACTCTTTGTCATTAATTGTCTCTTTCCCTGTCTTTCTCTTTTTATATTTTTCTGTATCATGCGATCTCTCTGTCCATCTAATTAATGTTCTCTATCTGTCTGGTCTTGCAGATATAAATCTCTTTCTGTCTGCCCATCCGATTGGCTGTCTCATTTATTTCTGTCAATATCTCTTACATAAATCTATCTCTTTGTTTCATTTTCCTTTCTATCGATCTTTCTCTGTTTATTTACTCTTTTTTCCATCCACCCTATCTATCTGTCCATTTTCATATCGCTCATACTTACAGTCAGCCATGTCACAACATAACACAAACTTCTTTTTTTTAAAAGATTGGTTTAAATTCGTTTGATTTTTAGCTGCTAAAACGTTCTGAAACATTTCAGTTCGGGCTCTTATCTGAACACTCGGCGAATCTGTTCTATCCTAATCTCCAGAACTTCAAACATTTGATTGGCGTTTGGTTGCCAGATTAATAACTCTTTGGACAGCTGTACAAAGTATCTGTTGTTTATGGAACATAAAACAAACTGTGAATGACTGCAGAAACAAACACAAACAAACACAGTGTTCAGTAGACGGCGTGTGTACCTGAGGAGCTGTGGGAACTTCTGCGCTGTGTGGCCCACACAAAGGGATTTGTGGAATTTACTTGTCTTGTGGCCAGAGGCACAACTCCACAATCCCTTGATCCAAAGTGTGTGAGATACCAGCGCTTGTGAATTGGCCTTACTTTTGTTCAACTTTGCTCTCGTTGGAAGTTTTAAAGCAGATTAAAATAAAGCTTTTATGGAACATTTGAATACTTAAGGTCAGGAATGCAATCGCTAATTACTAATTGGTCATTTGTTTCAATCTTATTTCATGTAAGGGACAACATGACTGTTACTGTAATTACTAATAAATCATCTTATTTAGAATTACAAGTTATTTATATACACATAATCTATCTATCGATCTATCTATCTACGTATATATATATATATATATATATATATATATATATATATATATATATATATATACGTATATATACACATACATATATACACACACACACACACGGTATATGCATATATTATATGCATATGCAGTTATTCAAATACATGTACTGTTTATTTCCCAATATAATATATGCATAAATGTACAGGGCAACATATGCACATATTCTCTGAAAGAATGCTTCCCATTCCAACCTATTTTATAGTCAATGTGGCTGTAGCAAAATAGCAAACATTTAATTAAAATGTTCAGTATTGTAAGTTTTGCCAAACAGATGCATTCAGACGCATCAGTGCTGACTGGAAATGAGTTGAGAAGGGAACACCTGTCGCAGCTGCTGCTATGTACAAAATAAAAGTCCTTCAGCACTTAATGGCTTTGTGACCTTTCTCTTGTTTACCAGATTCTGACATATAAGCGCGTTTCATTTGTGAGTCATTGAAAGGTTGATTTGTTATGCGCCTTCTCAGAGCCGTACTTGTTATCAGATGATTTCAATGTGTTCCATGTGGTTTAAACAATAATGAAAGAGTTCTGAATTCAGTCACAACAACGTAAATGTGTTAGTGGTTTGGGACAAAAACATGCAAAGACCTGTCTCAAGTGTTTCGGGGAAATCAACCATCTTGAACCTTTTTGCTAAACGTTCCATTAACGTTTTACAATTTTTACATTGCATTTATTTACGTGAATTGTTTTGTCAATGATCTTATTAGTCTTAATTGTACTCTTAATTATGTAACTGCCAGACCTACATGTGATTTTGTGTGTGTGATTTTACACCATTCAAATGTATACATTTACATATCATTCTTAATGTTTCATTGAGAGAAAACCTAAAAAAAAATAAAAAATGATGAATGTATGAACAATTAATTGTAATGACATGTTTTAAAAAAAAAAAACCTTGCGTTTTGTTTTTGGCCCTTAGTTAAACAGAAATTAATATTTGAATGAAGCGTTTGAAGATAAACTAATACAATTTTGGTAGTTTGAAGTTGTTTGATAAAAAGTAAAGGTATGATCATATTGTTATCGTATAAATTCCTAGTTTGTTACCACTAAACGGTGATGTAAAGTAGAGATTATTAGCATTATTAGATTATTAGCATTTAAAATTAACACATGCTTTAGTCTAATAATGATATATAACACATAAAAACTGAAGAAAAAAAAAACATATTCCTTTACTGTGCATTTACAGTAGATGTTAGGCATTCTAGCAGATGCCTTTTAGAACAAAATACTTTTTTTTGACTTTCAAGCTTTATAACCAGTTTTATCCTACAAGTTGAATGTCACAATTCCTCTTATGGATTGTGTGTTTTATGCATTTTGATTGGCTACTTTGTCACAATCATTTTATTTTGCATTCATTAGTGGTGTAATGGTGACCAAATGCAAAACAAACGCACAATAAATCATGAGTGTGTGCTTCATTTACAAATACTGTACTGGTAAGTGTTTTATAATGTAAGCTAATCACATAACGTCTTGGAAGACCTTCAAAAAGACACTAAGAGTGAAGCAAAAAAGTGTCATAGGCCTCGTCGCTGGCATTGAAGGCTTTTAAATGCTGGTGGGTTTGTTTTTTCCATAGCTGAAATCCTGACGCAACAAACACACGGACACTGAACAGACTAAAGCTAAATATTGTGCGCTGAGTCTTCATGGCAGGAAGGGAAGGTGGCCAGGTCTAGTCGGAACCATACTAGGACATTGACCCATCCAAACAGTGTGTCGCTCACACACACTTTAGCTGTGAAAGTCTGGGATTCGAACCTATGTGGGTGCAAGACCAAAGCTGATCCTATTAGGCCGATTTATAAACTACAAGCTACATATTGAGCTGATTGTGGTTGATCTAAAGAGACGATGGTCTGATCGAGACTTGAGCAAGTTTAACAGACAATGGCGCAGGTGCTCTGTCATGTTGCATCTGCATCATTTATGTCTGTTTGATGGCCAAATATGTTTAACCTTGAGGAAAGCTGCACATCACAGAATGAAATGCTTTTTTAGATAACGATGTCACATGAGATAAAGCTGATACATTTGTGGTTTAACAGGTCTCTACTCGCACTATAATTTATTCAAATAAAGAAAAATGGTTTCTAGATTTATTTAATTATTTCTATTAGTTGTCAACATCATTAACATACGCGTGTGTGTGCGCGCTCATGTTTACCTAAGACTTCAAATATTTGATCACCAAACTACACGACTGAAAAATATTAACGTCGGTACTACAGCGGCACCTAGCGGTGCATCAAAGAAGCGTCCCAGGATCAGAATGAAATTCGTCAGTTCATGTATTAATTATAAATCATCTTTATGTTGTTCATCATACAGTATTGACAAAATTATTTAGTCCAGTTTTATAGAATTTACCTACTGTTGTGAAAAGTGATCCAATATATTTAAGACAATTGTATGCTTTTATTCGGTACTGTGTTTAGTTATTATAGTCCAGAGATTGTGAATAGCTAAATTAGAAAGTATGTAAACAACAGGAAAGAAAAGTTGTTCAAGACAAAGATGAGACCAGCAATGCTTTTAGAGACCCCGACATAGGAACACGAATATAGTCAAGAATGAGAACATCGAAAGGAACTCAGATGTTGGAAAAAAGTCAGAGATAACTGAGGTTGTATTCACATGTTCAGAGGAAAATCGTGAATATTGGAGGAGTGGGTTGGAATTGCCAGACATGATATAGAGGAAGATCAAAGATGAGATTTATGGATGCAGTAAAAGAGAAAGCAGAGGCCAGGGTTACACGGAGGCAGCTGATTGGCTGTTGATACTCCTGGAAGGATCAGCTGAAGGACAAAATAGTTTGCTATCAAAATAAATAAAAACGTTGTTTCAGAAGATGTTATCTTAAGAACTGGAATTTCATTGTCATTTTACAATAAATCGGTGACAGTTTAGGCATTGATACCATGTCTGCAGTATTTACTACTGCGGTCGAGGCCCACTCACAGTTTCTCTCAGAAAATGAACCTGTTCAGACCATCAGCTACACACCTGCTAAATGAAGACGACTTCAAAATGTAAAGAAGTTTTCTTTTTGGAGCAAGACGACGTGGAGCATCTGCCGTTGACATAATTGAGCACTAGGGGGCAGCACAACACTGCAACGTTCTGATCGCTGTACACCTGAGGAGTCTAATTTGGAAAAACATAAAATAAAAACAACTTACTGAAATAAAGTAATGGGTAAATGTTTTGGAACTTTGGAAATATTACATTATTAGACAGAACACATAATAGACAAGTAAGAACACGTTTTAAAACATTGAGCTTTAAGCATCCACGTCTTGAGCATCTTTCATGATTTTACTTGTTTTTATGGTGTTAATTGTGAGGCGGAACTGATGATAGACTCCAGCAGACAGATCAGCGTGAGGTTCTCTGACTCATCCCAATACCAACTGCTTGCGGAGCAGAAGACATTTCCCTGTCATTTGCAAGCTGACATAATGCCATGTTCATCAGGAATAATTACACACATAAGTCTGTGATTTTTTTAAGGTGCATTACTTTTAAATAGCTGTGCTTTGACATTGCTAAGCTGTTGGTTTCTTTAGCAAAACACAACATTAGTATTAACGGAACACAAATTAGGTTGTCCATCACACTCAAAATGACTTGCATATGATATAAAGTAATCCTGTTCTTTTAAAGTAAAAAGAAAATGAAAAAAAAAAATAAATAAAAATACTTTTTAATAAGACCTTTAATATCAAAGCTTTTGTAAAATGGCTAAAGGCATTTTTCTCCAATTATTAAGATCTTTGATCTCTCTCTCTCTCTCTCTCTCTCTCTCTCTCTCTCACTCACACACACACACACACACACACACACACACACACAGAGAGAAGAGACAGGAAGAGAGAGAGAGAGAGAGAGAGAGAGAGAGAGAGAGAGCGAGAGAGAGAGAGAGAGAGAGAGAGAGAGAGAGAGAGAGAGAGAGAGAGAGAGAGAGAGAGAGAGAGAGAGAGAGAGAGAGGAGGAGAGAGAGAGAGAGAGAGGGAGAGAGGAGACAGAGAGAGAGAGAGAGAGAGAGAGAGAGAAAATTAATTAAAAATTAATGTGGCTTTCACATTTGCTGTGAAACTGAAGGATTGATGCTCTGAATCATTCCACATAGCAAAAATCGTCTGAAACACTGATTCTTTAAACACTACATTGAACAGATACTGTTTTCAAACAGTAATAAATATAATAATATTGATAATGATTACAAACAAAATCTCCACAGAACAAAACAGTCTGGTTTATAAGTATGAAAAGTGGATTTCATTGGTCAATGAAAAATGCCCAACAATCTGAATGAACATCAACCTTGCTAATTGCTGTAGTTTTGGCAGTAAATATTTGCAGTAGACTATTTTGCTATGAATTGTCTGACAATGCTAAATAATGGATGTACATTTTTACAGAGTACACGTGCATGTTTGATTTATTTTTTTATAATCGTGTCTAAAAGCAATGGCGGTCAATCGCTTCCTGTATCAACAAGTTCTGCTGCATGATACTTGGGAATTACGTAAGCTTTTCTGTGATCGGATTGGCCTCGCGCAGTTTTGTGACCGTCTGCGTGACATCAGCTGGAGGAGAGGAGAGAGAGGAGAGGCAGCAGCGGATCCTCATCACTATGACACGGAGTCTGGTCGTATAAAAAGCCAGGGCCACTCCTTTAGCGCCCGCCTCACGCTTCTGATAGCAGCTCAGCTCTCCTCAAGTTGCCGGATACAGCGCGAGAGTGCGAGTCGGAGAGAATGGCGACGCTGCTCGCACCGATGGATGCTCCGGTACCATGTCGAGGTGCCGGCACCACCAGGACCACTGCGTCGCCCACCGCCTCGACACATTTCGACGAGGGCAAATATTACCTGCTGGTGGTTATCGGGGAACTGGTCAGCGACGAGAATCTGAAGTGTGCCATTGAGGACGTTGAGAAAGGTACCGGGAAATCTGCAGTTGTGTTTGTTTGGGTGGGATGCGCGATTGGGTCAGGGCGTTCTGCTGGTGAAATTCCGCTGACGGGGGAAACTTTCAGCACTGTCACGTTATTAGATCTCTTTGTTGTGAGAACGTGGAGAGGAAACTGTAGCACAGCCCCTCCCTGCTTTTAATCACAAAGACAGCCTGTTTCCCAAAGACAGACCGCAGCATCAGCACCATCCCAGACTGTGATGGGCGTGAAGAGGTCGCGCGGGTTCGCCGTTGGTCAGCATCCCGCAATGAGCTTCGGTTTCTGAGTTCTAATTGGTCGGTTGGACTTGAATGATTCAGCGTGTTTATTTATAGTGTGGGATCGATAAGTCTTATTTTATTGTTCAGAGGTGGAGAGATATGTGACACCGAGCACGTATCTTTTACATCTGCGCTGTTTTCTCATCACGGCCCACATAACGGCACATGTTGCAGGCATCTTGCTCCGGCGGGTGCACGATGCCAAGACTAGATTTAAAATCGCGGTGTTGCATGAATAGTTGTATGAAATGTAATCGATTGCTAGATCAATAAAGGTTGCATCGCCTCACATTCTGTTCCCATGTTTCGTTCCACTCGTGCCAGGTCCGGTACCGGCTTGAAGGCGTGGCTCTGCCCGGCCGCACTGCAGTCCCTACGGAAAGCCAGAGGAGGCTTTGTCTTAAAAGAGAATAAGAAAAAACTGCTCAAATTTACGATAGTCATCACGTGACTCGCAGCGGCGCTTTTGTTAAGATAAGAGAGAAAGATAAGAAAGTCCTTTATTCTAAGAAATCAGCACTAAGAAAACACGAGCAGCATCCAAAAAAAAAAGAGTATATACAGCTTAGAAAATACAGTTAAATAAGATTATGGAAAGTTTTAAAAAATATGACAAAATGATACACGTGGAAAACATTCCACTTAAGTTTAAATTTGCTAAAATAATTCTCTTTTTGTTATTTCTTAAAACACCAAAGCATACTTCAATGTTTATTATTTACAAATAAACCTTTGAACATGTGCTGTTCTTCATAAACATGGACGGGCCAACTGCTTGTAAATCAACAGATGTCTAGTCTCTGAACATTTCATGGACATTTTTTTTGCATGTGAACAAATTCCGGTATTCCCGCTACGTTTTGGACTCAATATCAAAAAGATCATTCAACACATCATTACAGACTTATGGAAACTTTTGGTTGAGTTCCTATTTATGAGACCGTAAAATAAAGTTACATGGTTGTTTTCTCATGGGGAATAACTCACAAATGAAATGATAAATTGATTTGAGGCTTGTCTTGGGCTGCACTCTAACTGATTGCCTGACATAAATGTATTACACTGATTTACATTTCCAGCCTTTCCTCTCTGAATTGCAGGAATCCGTTCATGGGACACAAATCTCATTCATTGTAACTTGGACCAAGAGCTCAAGCTGTTTGTTTCTCGACACTCAGCAAGATTTTCAGCCGATATAAGAGGTAAGTTGAAAGATGAGAGCATATTTTTAATATCAGGTACCAAAGTATTTAACAATCTGAAATGCTAATTTGAACAATGAATATTCTGAGAAAAGGTTTACTTTTTCTTCCAAAAAGTAAAAATTTCTTAGCATATAAACTATTCTCTTTAGGGGGTTTCATCTTTATTTTTTTAAAGACTTTCACAGGATTATTTCACATCCTCATTATTACATAGACTAATCACATTTTTGTTAATTGTTTTTAGTTTTTGATTGAGTCTGATGGCTTTTTTAGAAAGCAGCTTGTTAATGACAATTATTTTCTCTTTTGTTGTTGTTTTTCAAAGTTTTTCTTTTTTTTAAACTTTTTTCAGAGAAATCTTCCGCATGTGTACAGCATATAATTTTACATCTTTTTGAACCGCACAATTGTTGTCTGTACTCTAAATTAAAAATAGTAAATTGATTTATTTTAATCGACAGATTCCTTGCTTCCTTTGTGTTTAAAAAGCACTAAAGCACTTAACACTTTATAGACTAACATACAGTGTATGACATATTTTCATTCAGCAAACAATAACTTGAGAAAATCCACAAATGAAATTAGTGACAAAAATGCTTTGAAAGGCCAAACATGAAAGCATAAACTCATTCATGGAAGATGCATCGTAAAATTAAAAAAAAAAAAA
>CM051493.1:4137276-4147543 GCA_028031935.1 Paedocypris micromegethes
AAAAAAAAAAAAAGCGAGTCAAAAGAAGAGAGGAAAAAAGATGTTTGAAGATGCTTTTCAGATGCACCAACTGGCTTTAGAGGAGAAGCTGCATTTAGATCAAACATCAGATCAGCTGCCACGTGGATTTACACCGCAATTAACATAGCAATAATCAATAGTAATGAATCAGCTTCAGTAATGTAGTCAATGCCTACTCAGCACATACATGCCTTCTGTGAGCACGCAACATAAGAGTAAATACAGTGAAAGGTGGATCTACTGTACTGTACACACAAAAAAGGTTTTGTAAGGTCACCTTGAGGATCTGAGATGCACCAAAAATGTGAAGAACAGTAGATAAATTAAATTACAGTACATTTAAATTGCCACATTTTTGTAAGACAATATTTTTTGGGACAACTTTTTTGCGTAAATGTTATTGAAGTGGAGTTTAGAAATGTTATCAATTAATTTAATAATTGGAACACCAGAAGAGCTGAATCTCTCTTTATTGTCTCTCTCTCTCTCTCTCCCTTCCGCTCTTAGAGTTTTGTTTTTCTAGCCACTGTTGACTTGCTGCTCGTCGTTAGTCATAGTCATGGTTAAATTCTACACATTTTTCTCTGCTTTTTCACCCATAAATTTGCTTTTAGACAGTGACAGAAATTAATTGAAAAATGCGGTTTAGGCAAACTGAAATTTAAACTTGCTTTTTCAAAGGTGCCCTTCTTAAAATCCAATTTGGAATAAAAAGGACAGAATCACACAGAGATGATAACCAAGGGAGAAAGAGAAGTTCACATGCAGGTCATTGCTACTGTGCATTTGGATGCTTATTTGGCCAAAAAAGAGGCTGTCTGCCCAACGGCTGTTCAGTCTGTGTTTGTCTCAGAGAATGTGGTGTGAGATCAGGACACGAGCGAGAGGAGCCAGAACATCTCACAGCCTGTGATTTACTTCTCTAACGTTTTTTGGAAATGTGTTCACATTTCTATTTCATTCAAGAAAAAAGGTGGTCCAGGTTCTTTCAGAAACTGAATGAATGTGGTTTTGCTCACGTATACTGGGATTTGGGGAAATCACATCATATAACATCATCATTCTACTCACCCATGTGGATAATCGTCCCAGGCATTTGTTGTATTTTCCGAGGTCAGGGGAAATTTATGCTATTGATTGGCGCATTTTGACAGAACCTTGGTTCACTTCACTGGGTCTAATCTTTGGATTCGGGTTCCTGCCAGGCAGCTGTTTTTGTGCTATAACTGAGCTCCTCTGCACTAATTGTACATTCATATTAGACTCAGAATATGTTCAGTACCAACACAGCAGTTTTTGAGACCTGTATTTAAAAAAAAACAAAACAAGTAATACATAGTAGTATTCTGCAGAAAAAAAACTATTTTTTCAAAGTTAAGCATTATGACAGTAGATACATATTCTTTACACAAAGATGAATCACTTAAATACTAAAATTTATTGGGTTTTTTTTTTAGACTACCGCACAATGTTCTGCTGTATTACATTTTTGCAGGGCAGAAAATTCTCCATCATAAAAGTGACGTGTTGGAGACTGTGGTCCTTATCAACCCCTCGGATGAAGCTGTTAGCAATGAGGTGAACGACCTGCTCACCCCCCCTCTACTCTCTCTCTCTCTCTCTCTCTCTGTATTCCCTTCCCTCTCTCTCCCAGATTCTCTCTCTCTCTCTCTCTCTCGCTCTCGCTCTGTCCTTATCTTTCTTCCTTCTCACTCATCTCTCTTGCCCTTTCTCACTCTCTCCTTCTCTCTCTCTCTGTCTTTATCTTTTGTTATTGTCCCTTTATTGTTCTACCTTTCCCAAGATGCACCCAGTGTTAATTATCATCAACAGAGCAGACATTAAAACATGTGCATTTGTTCACCAGCATGTTTTTGTTAAACATATAGTTGGATGTAAATTGTGTGTCGCAGGAAGTGCCACAAATGAGCAACACACATCCATATAAAGCCTTGCTTACACACAGTGCAGCTTAAGTCTGCATTCATGAAATAAAGCGCTCCAGGTCAGACACTGGCAAACATCCCAGAACATTCAAGGGCATCCCACTGAAAGACAGTCAGAACGAACAGGAAATCTCTTTTTAATCATTTGAAACCAGGAAAAGTAATGCTGCTTTTTAGAAAGCGCGCTTTAGATAAAACAGTCATAGATCTTTCTTATCTTTTTGTAGGTACGTGTGATGGTCTCAGATACGGCCCATCATAAGCTGCTGGTCCTGGCAGGACAAAGCTTTGAAAACACAGGCAGACTTATTCTCCAGTCAGGTTCCTTTTCTTTCTTCGACTTCATTGACATTTTCACAGATCAAGAGGTGAGTGTTTGCCGATTTGGCAGTTTTATTTGCTTTTCTGCTTTGCTATACAGTTCAATGACAAACTTTCTGGTTCACAGATTGGAGAACTTCTGAGCAGCATACATCCCGCCAACAAAGCCAGTTTAACCCTCTTCTGTCCTGAACATGGTGACTGGAAAAATTCCAACCTGGAAAAACATAGCTTACAGGAGTTTATCTATTTAAAGCTCAACTCCCCAACCATTCTTCCGGAAATGGAGGGTCTTTCTGAATTCACAGAGTACCTTTCAGAATCCATAGAGATTCCTTCTCCTTTTGACATGCTTGAGCCTCCAACATCAGGAGGATTCCTCAAGTTATCCAAGCCATGCTGCTACATATTCCCAGGCGGCCATGGTGACTCAGCACTTTTTGCCGTCAATGGATTCAACATGCTTATTAATGGTGGCTCAGATCGAAAGTCTTGTTTTTGGAAGCTGATACGTCACCTTGACCGAGTGGATTCCATACTTCTGACACACATCGGAGATGACAATCTTCCAGGAATCAACAGTATGCTGCAACGCAAAATTGCCGAACTGGAAGAGGAACAGTCACAAGGATCGAATGCAAACAGTGATTGTACAAAGAATATGATCTCGCCTGATATTGGTGTCCTTTTTCTTAACCTGCCCAGTAACCTGGACAATTCAGAGCCTAACTCCAGGATTAGAAGAAATGCGGAAGAGGCTTCGCTGACTCAGCAATATTTGAACAAGCTATCGTTAAAACCCGTCCCTCTGCATAGAAGTACTGAAAACATAACAGAACCTATAATTCTTTTCCAGAAAATGGGCGTCGGAAAGCTTGAAATGTACATTCTTAATCCTGCGAAGAACAGCAAAGAGATGCAATACTTTCTAAAGGAATGGACAGGCAGTGATAAAGACAAAGCTAGTGTTTTATTACCAAACGGAAAAGAATCAGAATTACCCATCTCGTACCTGTCTTCCATCTCGTCCCTGATTGTGTGGCATCCCGCAAACCCTTCTGAAAAAATTATCCGCGTCCTTTTCCCTGGAAACGCGACTCAGTGTAACATTCTCGAAGGACTGGATAAACTCAAACACTTGGATTTCCTTAAACATCCTGTAATCACACAAAAAGAGCTTTCGTCAAGTCTTCCTCCAATATTGAAGCAAGCAAAAATTAGGCATATGTCGGACAGTAAAGAGAGTCTTAAGTCTACATCAAAACCTCCTTCAAGTAAAAACCTTTACAAAGAATCCAAAGCAGCATCTGAAAAACCTCAACGCCTTGCTGGTAAAACAAACTCAATTCAGTCGGTTGACACTCAGGAGTCAGCAAAAGCGGAGAAGAAAGAAAAAACACTTGTAAGAAAAGTAAAAGCAGCAAACGTCAAGGGGAAGGGTGAAGAGACGATGAAAACCGAATCTCTGGAGAAAAAAAAGGTTGACAAACAAAAAACTATTAAAAAGGAAGCAAAAACGATAGGGGAAAAAAGTGATGGAAATAAAAAGAATGCAAAATCTACACTTAAAAGAGAAGAAAAGGTGAAAAAAGACGAGGTTAAGAAGGAGATTAAAAAACGAGATGTCAAGAAAGATTCTCTCCAAAAGGAAGGTAGAAAAGAAGATAAAAAAGATGAGAAAGAACTTAAAAAGGACTTTAAGAAGGCTGGAGGTCTAAAAAAGAATCTTCCAGTAACAGCCGAGGTGAAAAAAATTGCACCAAAACCAAAAGTTGCAACGCGAGGAAAGTTACCCGGCAGTCCTGCAAAATCCAAAGAAAAGGCCAAGTTAAAACCCAAGAAAAGCACTGGAGAAGCAGTGGCAGAACCGTCTGCATCTGCTCCTTCCATTGAGGAACCTGCTGTTGAAGCAAGTCTAACAGAAGCTCTTGAGGCTGAGAGATCAATAATGTCTTCACCAGAGGACCTTACCAAAGACTTTGATAATCTTAAAGCAGAAGAGCTTGTTGAAGAGAATAAAAGACCAAGTCAGAATGAAATAGATGACTCTGAAAGTCAGATGATGAGACATGATGAAATAATCCCGTGCAAAGAGTCCCCAGAAGCTGCAGAGTCTCTAGATGAAGGAATAGCCACCATAGAAGCAGAAGAGGAATGTGGAAGTACTCCGTGCGATTTAGAACACAATCACAAAAGTAACGGCACAAGTGAGAAATTTGAAGACGAAGGAACAGGCTTGGAGGAATCATCTGAAGCCGGGGATTATGAAGAAAAAGGTGAGATGGAGGAAGTTGGTGAAAACGTTCGGATAAGAGCAGAAACGTTGGAAGATCAATTAATGGAAGTCAAAGAAAAATCCAATGGAAGCAAAGAGCCTCACTATGAGGCTGAGAAAGACTTAGAACATTTATTTGTTGGAACTTCACCAAAGCTTTCTGGACCCGTCTCTCCTGCTATTTCTATTAATGATGAAATTCTGCCAGTTGGTTTGGAATTTGAGGCGGCCTCTGATGATGACAATCGAGATGAGCCTCCAGAAGAATACACAACGTCTGGACACACTCAATCCACAATTGAAATTTCTAGTGTACCAACTCCTATCGATGACATGTCGACGCCTAGAGATGTAATGAGTGATGAGACAACCAATGAAGACACAGATTCTCCATCACAAGATTCCAAATACGGCATCACAGATCCGGAACAGAAAGTCTCACTTCTCAAGAACCTGTCTGAATTAGAGAATTCCAACAGTGACGCTACTGAAGGCCACGACTACACCGCTTCAGCTTCTACAATTTCTCCAACATCCTCCCTGGAGGAAGACAAATCCGTCAAAGAAACTTTTGTTGGGAAAACCCTGTCATTTAATTCCACAGAACTTGATACATCTTTACCCCTTGTCAGGTCGCCATCTTGTGATAAAAAGGTCAATATTGATCACGTTCACTTTGGTGTATCTTCTCCAGTTGAGCTTGGCACAACCTTGGCAGGAATGTCTAAAGTCACCGAATCATCCTACAGTTCAGATGAGAAAACATTAGAAGGTCCTTTATCTCCTCAGTCTTCCGGTCACACGCCTTACTACCAATCCCCAGTAGATGAAAAGGCTGACATTTTAACATTCGAAAAAACAACATCAGCACAAGGTCCCATTATTGTCGACATCACAAGTGACAAAGAAGGCTCTCCAAAAGAGGCTAGTCCTATTGATGAAGCCGTGCAGCATATTAAGAAAGTAGAAACATCAAGTTATGAACCATATTCATTAGACAAAGAAAATTCAAATTTCAAGGTTGAAACCTCAAGTCTTATTGACAGTGATGGTAAAAAACCAGTTGACGTCTTTTCATCCACATGTCCAGTAGTTAAAATGGAACCTGATGCAACCCCCTTCCCACCATCTAAAGAAGACTGTATAATGTCCATATCTGAGGGAACTACTTCAGATAGATCAGGAACTCCAGTAGATGAGGTTGTTGCAGAAGATACATTTTCTCACATCGCCTCAGCCTCAACCGCATCACTCGCAACAAGTTCTTTACCAGAACCAACAACTGATGATGTTTCTCCATCACTTCACGCTGAAGTGGGATCTCCTCATTCCACGGAAGTTGATGACTCCCTATCCGTCTCAGTTGTCCAAACTCCTACCACAATGCAAGAAGCAGAAGTTTCTCCATCGAAGGAGGAATCCATGTCTATTTCTCCTGATATTTCACCCAAAAAATCCAAATTGAGAATGCCAACGAATCAGGAAACAAAATGTGCCAAAGAGTCAGTTGACGGTGGACAAGGTTCCCCAGAACATTCATTTGCACTGGATTTCAGCAAACAGTCACCTGAACACCCATCTGTTAGTGGAATGCAGCGTTCAACCACTGAAAATGGTCCAACGGAGGTTGATTACAGTCCATCAGATGGAGCTAGTCCCATGGATAATCAACTCTCGGGAGAAGCTGGAGAGAAAGTAATAGTTCCTGGAGAAAATAACAGCAATCAAGTTCCTTCTGCTTCTCCATCAGATGTATCTCAGTCTACTCCATCAGTTACAACACCTTCACATGTAGTGGAGCTGAGGGAAGTGTCTCCCAACACAAGTGGTTTCTCTGAGTCAGTTGCCAAGGTTTCACCCTATAATCAGTCTCCGTTATCTGTCCATTCAGATGTTCTAGTTGCAGCAAATACATTAGATGAATCAAATTGCAACTTAATGTCTGCTGAGGTAGAGATGTCTAGAACAAAAGACAAGATGGAACTTGCCAAAGAACCTTCCGATGACCTACAGAAGACTCTTCAGAAGAATATTTCACCATCATCTCCTAATGTTTCGTTTGGTGTTCTTCAGAAAAGTGAAGAGCACAAACTGGACTCGGCAACAGATCTAAATCTGCCCAGGTTTTCTCCTTCCAATGATCAAAGAGAGTCTCCAACTAGACCCAGCAATACCATTTTATTTTCCAACAGCTCTCAAGGAGAATCAGCCAAGACCAGCGATGGGCCTGAAGAGCATGGAGCCTCAAAACCATGCTTTTCTCACTCAAGAGACAATGTGGACTTGTGTTTGGTGACCTCTTGTGAGTACAAACATCCCAAAACAGAGCTTTCCCCTTCATTTATAAACCCCAGTCCTCTGGAATACTTCATGAACGAGGAACAGGAAGAAGAAAGGGTATTTGAAGCCTCTGGAGGAAGACCACCAGCACCTGATGAAAAGCAGCAAAACAAGCAATGTGAAGAAACCCCCCCGACCTCTGTAAGTGAATCGGCACCTTCTCAAACTGACTCTGATGTTCCTCCTGGAACTGAGGACTGTCCATCAATAACTGCTGATGCAAATATCGACTCAGATGACGATTCGGAAACATTACCCACCGATAGAACTCTCACATATCGACCATTAGATCCACCTCCGCTCGCTCCCAAAGACCCAGCTCCACCATCTCCAGGTCCAAACGCTTGCATGGTGGATCCTGAGGCCCTCAAATCCAACGATGGTCCAAAAAAAGATGGAGGAACGACAAAAAAGAAGACCATTAGCGCCAAGACCAAGAGCTTGTCTAAAGGCAACACCATTAAAGACACAAAAGTTTCTCCTAAAAAGGCCACAGAGGAAAAAGATGCAAAAAATGCCACAAATACTTCTGCATCAAAGGGAGTGAAAAGCACTCTGGGTAATAGTATATTCAAATTCACAAGAAAGAAATGTCATACTGTATCGTGTTCAATGTTACTTTTAAACTTATTTTGGAATGTTTTCCCTGTTAAGGAAACACCAAGTCAACCAATGGAATGTCTTCACCAGTCTACATGGATCTAGTATACATACCGAATCACTGCAATGCCAAGAATGTGGATGCAGAGTTTTTTAAATGGGTTCGATCCTCTTATTATGTTGTCAGTGGAAACGACCAATCAGCACCCGAGCCCAGTAAAGCGGTTCTGGATGCTTTGCTAGAAGGAAAGAGTCAATGGGGAAACAACATGCAGGTTTGTGCAATTGTGTGTGTGTGTGTGTAGAGAAGGAATCATTTCTCTTAATGATAATGGTAATAAACAATAAAGCCATTGTTATTAATCATTAAATTATCAGTAATTAAAATAAATACATTTAATTATCTATAAGAATGCACGTTTATTTATAGATATTATCATACGAATATGTTAAGAAATGAGTGCATTCTTATAATAATTTATTTACTTTCATACCTGAACAATGTGTTGTTTGATTTCTATTTTATTTTATTTAAAGTAGTATTTTAAAACTGTTACTTTTTTATATTTGAGTATGTGTTTTAACGGCCACTCTTTTTATTATTTATTAGTTTTATAATCATCGGTTTTTAGTTCTGTTTTGGCATTGTTTCATAAAGCTTTTCATGCTGTGTGTTTTCATGTGTGTGATAATTGAAATTTGAATTTGAATTTGAAAATAATAATTAAATAAATAGTGGCCTCTGCACAAAGGTGATATCACATCATTGTTTTTTTCCAACTCATTTAGGTCACACTAATTCCAACCCATGACACAGAAGTCATGAGAGAGTGGTACCAGGAAACCCACGAGAAGCAGCAGGACTTGAACATTATGGTTTTGGCGAGCAGCAGCACTGTGGTCATGCAGGATGAGTCTTTTCCTGCTTGTAAGATTGAGCTGTAACTAACATGATGCACTAATGAATGCCGGAAACAGTAAGCAACGGGGGAAAAGGATGTTATTACAGTAATTGTAGAAAATCAATGTTTGGGTTCAAACCAGAAACATCTGCTTTGCGTTGTTCTTCTACAGTGATGCCCGACCTTTGGGCCAAATATGGTGCCAAACTTGACTGCTGTGAATTTTGCAGGCCACAACCAAAATGTAATATGGATATTTAAAATTTGTCAAGTTGCCAAATTGTATAAGATAACTGAATAATTAATTGGCGGACTCAGCAACCAATGCTTATAAGTATTATTAGCTGCATGTACGCAGTTGTTTTTTTAGAAACCAATTTCAGAATCTTCGGGTCAAGATTTGAAACATCCAATTTTTCAGCACGAATTAACGATGACGATCTGTAATGCGAAAACGTGACCCATGTTTTGTTCTTAATCCTGGAGAACGTTGTTCAAATATTAAGCTACATTCAAAAGTCTTTCTTTCTAAATGGACTAATATCACAAAATAAATATGTACTGTATGTGAATATAGAGATATAAGAGCCGGATGTGGCCTGCGGGCCACAGGTTGGGCATCACTGTTCTACTACAAGTACTTATTAAGATAGAATATGGCAGGTTGTGAAATATAAGGATGACACACACACACACACACACACACACACACACACAAAACAGCGCAACCCAAACAATTGATTGAATAAATGCTCATACTGTACAATAGATAAATCATACAAATACACTACAATTCAACAAATACAACAGATTGAAAACAAATAATAAAATGTTCACATAACAATGACCATTCAAGACAATGTTTACACCAAAGGTTTGAAGGCTTGTTTCAAACGCCTTAGAAAGAAAAACTGAATGTACAAAAGACGCACTTTTGTAAAATGATGCACTTAAACGAATACATGTCCAGTATGAGCAACCACACAAAACTGTATCTATCCCATACAAGCACTCTGCAAAACACATTTCCTTCCCACCAAGTTCTTTAGTGCTTAGTAAATGTCGTGTGAAGCTTGCAACCTTTGCAATAATTTCTCAAATACAAATAAGCAAAAGGAAAGATAAGATGAAGTGCCCAATAAATAAAAACCCATGTTAGACATTGATTTCATTCCTCGGCTTGACATATGAAAAACTCAATAATTGTATTACGAAACTTTATATATTATGAAAATCAACACCAGCCTTTTTGAAAGAATGGGAAGAAAACATTATTTGATCTTGGGGAAAAAGAAATGATGTTTCACATTAATAACTGATTAGTTATCACACGTTTTATGTTACGTTTAACTTTTATATTACACTGTACATGATAAGCACTTCATTCTCATATGGTTTGTAGAGTTGTGTCAAAGCTCTGCTGTATTTGGTGTAATTCTTCTCAATCTGAATACCGGGATCCCGTTTTACCCAACAATATTTTTGTGGCAGTAAAACATTATCCACAGCGTCTCTCTATTTTGTCAAGCTTTACTTTTACTGAAAGTTTCAATCGTCACTCGTTCCCCAAAAAGTCAATAAAATATTATCATCCCATTTAGACACAGGACGTTGGATCTTGCTAAAGGGATTAATAATTAATTATTAATTAATTAAGCTGATCTCTAGTGCCACAGTTTGTGGGATCATTGTCCTAACGTTCCCCTTCTAAATGGCCTGATCACAGTTTGAAGTGTAAACTACAGTCGATTCTGATTTATTTGGCACATTGGGCCTGTAAAATTTCAATAATCTTGGATTAGTGCAGAGATGAATACAGGCACACACACACACACACACACACACACACGCACACACACACA
>CM051493.1:4149349-4171288 GCA_028031935.1 Paedocypris micromegethes
GCACGCACACACACACACACACACACCATCAGGCTAAACTGCAGTTGTCAAGAGGAAACGCCCCTGGCTGCCACCACAAATTCTGTTTTAATAACGTGAGGCAATTTGTCAACCAAAGAAACGTTAGTGACCTATAAATGCTTAAATATGTGAGAAATAACAGTGTCAAATAATAAACAATACAAGTAATCAAAATGTATTAAAATCATTACGACTGATCATCACTGATCCATGTTGGAGTTATTGTTAAACCTGCTAAAGATATTTCTGATGTACAAATAATTTCAGACACTTACAGTTCATTGATGGGCAATAATTCCAATCATACAATTCACATAGAATACAAAATTGCTGCTTAGAATATATTAAAACCATTTTTGCGTTTTGTAAAAAAAACAATCAAGAATTTTAATTTAATCACAGTACATTGAGAATTACTCGTTTTATTTACCATTATTAGTGCTAATAGCGCCATCTGCTGATTAAAATCTGCAAGAGACTGAAGTCTTTTAATAGCCAACAAAAAAATAAATAATTATAAAACAGCAGTATCAATGCGATTTACTTTATCCGCATATTCTGAAAGCAATGTATTTGGAAAGGAAAATGTGCGATAAGAAAAGCATGATATTACTTTGATGTTACACGTTAGAAAAATGCCGACTTTCGTGTTAACGACATCTTGGACTGTTCCAACTGTACTTTAAATGGGGGTGTCATCGTAAAAAAACATCGTTACTATAGATCACTAATACGAAATACTACGTAATTCTTTAGACTTTGTTTGCTTTTAATTGATGCGTTTTGTGTAATTAGTTTGTTTTAAAAGCTCGGTCGATTGAAACTGCATCCACTAAAACAAACGCGAACGAATTGTTTTGGCTCAATGTGAGTCTGCGCGAGTCTTGACATGGCGCTGCGTGGATTCAGTGTCTCTTTCGGCATTTTACTCAGAGATCACAGCAGAACATCGTCAGTGCTGCGAGGAAACCTTGCGTTAGACTGTCTGAAAAGTCGAGATGGAGGTATTTGCTACAACGTTGTTGATCGCAGTATTTATTTATTATTTATCGCAATTTATTCTGATGACCTAGTTCATTTAACCAGTCGTACTTTGGCATTCACAAAGACAGAAACCTTAAAATTTAAGACAGAAAATAATATTGTACAAAGTAAAAATGATGATAATGTGAAAACTTTAAAGAAACTGTATTAAAAGTTGCACGTGGAGGTTCTGCACACTTACGTATTTACAGTCTCTTTTACCTCCCACTTTCGTCACGACAGTCCACTGATAAAGTGTTTCGTCATTAGATATTACAGGGGATGTTTTGACTTTCACGTAACTGATTTTTTTTTTCTTTGTAGCCAAACGCAGCCTCTTGTCTGAAGATGTGGTGAAGCTGCAGGACTTCCAGCAGAGGAAACTTGCTGCTGCTCGCCAAATGTCCAGATCCAAAGGCGGGTTAAAAACAACAATAAACTCAATCACTCATTGATAATATATTTACTCAATAATCAATATGATGATGATGATGATGATGATGATGATGATTTATACTTTTTATTCCTGTAGATTATTATTTTGATACAGTAAATCAGAAAATTCAGAAAAACGAAATTATCCTAACGGATGAGTTGAAGCTGATTCTACATATATGTCAGTGTGCCGAAGATGTTATTATTGCAAGAAATGCTATTTACAGGTAAACACACATGAACACCTGCTTTTTATGGGGCAGAAAGGAAATTTTGGATGCAAAATTACTGAAGTTATAATCATTTTTCAATATATAGTAAATTGTAAATATGAATTAATCTATAATAGCAAATAAGTTCAAGTTCAGTTGATTTATACAGCGCTTTTTCAGTGCCAGACCAAAGCAAAGTTGCTAAATATAAATATAGAGAAAAATAAATAAAAATGTCATTCATGCCTAGTATGCACTAGCTCAGTCACTTACAGGTTAAATGCAGAGAAAAAAAATTTCCCCACTGAGGGACTAATAAAGGTTCAATTATTATTATTATTATTATTATTATTTTATGTAATTTGCTCCATCAATTGTATGATTTTGTATAATGAGTTGAACTAAAAGACTGTTTCTTGGCAGATACCACAATGAGAACTGTAACATGGCGTTTGGGGAATTCAGATTTGGTCCTCTTTTCATGAGATTATGCTACGAGTTGGGTTTGGAGGAGCTGGCATCTGCTACTGTAAAAGATCCGGTACTTATTCTCAGACACACAATACATTGAACTATTCCTTTTCTCTGTTCTGCATATAATAGATGGATTGTTCCTATACGAAGCAGGAGTTTCCATTTGACTTTTTCACACGTTCTCCATTCTTTCTCTGCACAGGCTCTGAAGGGATTCTTTTCTGACTCTACTTCATTTAATATTGCCATCGACATGCTTTTCAATAAAGGCTCTTATGAAAGTATGTTAATACTTATCTGTTTTTTATTTATTTTTGATTCTGGGATGTAGAATTGAAGGAATCGCTCAGTATATTAGGTAATAGGAATAACCTGTAACCTGTTTTAATTTTTTACAGATGCTGAGGAAATCTTAGAAGTCATGAAAAAGCAAAGAGTTCCATTTAACAAGGATACATTCACACTAGCCTGCGCTCTTTGCTATAAACTGGTAAAATAGTTGTTTTTATTTTATTTGACTGAAATTATACATATTTTTGCTACATCTGCATTTTTTTCTCTTGCAATTTCCAGAACACTGCAAAGTCATATAATATCTGTCTGGACTTGTTGGAAGACGGTCAGTCAAACGACAGCATCATACCACGACATGCTTATTGCTTTGCAACAGCTCTTGCTTTAAAACAGGTTCGCTAATTTATTCCCTATTTATTATTTCAAGCCAATCAACAGTTTAGTAATGTTTTTCTAGAATGACTTCGAGAGAGCCAAGAAAATCTTTTCACACATTATGAACACGGACAGTCGGCTGTGCCAGAACCTCAAAGTAAGTTTGGACTTATCAAATAATTTAATCTGAACATTTCAAAATGTGCACGTGTGTTTCTTTTTATCCTTTCTAGATTCTTGTTCTGGCTATGACAGGGTCTTTTGCAGAAGCTCTCTCGACTCTGACAGCATCACTTGAATCGAATACGACAGTGCTTGTGAAGAAACCAGAATTCTCCAAAGAAGTGGTGAGACATGCACAGCATCGTACAGAGAGGAAAAACATTTTTATTATATTCCTTATTAAAAAAAATAGAACAGAAGTAATAATAATTAGCTTGCTGAGAACTCTTCAAATAGTCAGTTTATTGCTAGTCAGTTTATAACGCCCCAAAACATTGGAATATTTATTTGGCATTCTGTCCCAGGTGACTGCATTGTGGGAAAAGAGTGCGAGCGGACTGTGGCAGGACCAGGTGGCGCGAGTGGTTCTCCGTCTGGAAGAGTCTGGGCAGGTTACTGAGCGCACACTGGATGATTATCTGTGCCACACTCCCACGGGCAAGAGGAGACCTCTGGCACTGATGGAGCCAGGAAGAAAAAGCAGTCGAAGGACTTTTAGGCCTCTGCAGGCTTCATTATTATCAGAGTAATCACATTGATTACTGTAGAAGAGGATGTATACAATAGTTTGGATCTACCTCCCGCTGTTCTTACACCACTGTTACCTATATTTATAATAAAAGTGGGTGAATAAATTAGCACATATGATGGTCATGTAACTGCAGCATCTTGTTTTTCAGAGACTGATGTGATTCAGGGGTCACCAACCTTTTGGAAACTGCAACGTCAGTATTCATTAATTCAAAAGGCAATTTGATACACTGAAATGACTCAATTTTCTTGATTAACATAGAATTTTTTTGTTAATGTTTATAGTTCATAATATATACAATTAATTTAACTGATAATTCAAATATATATTAATTGGTGCCAAATCACTAATTAAAATGCGGAATGAAATTTTGTAAACATAATTTTAAAAAATGTCACTTATTTTCACTACATATTGTCACTGTAATGAGCTTTATAATAGGTTTGGTAGTCGACACGTGGTTCTGGCGGACGACCTGGAGTGGGCACTATGTTGGTGACCCTTGTATTAATAAGTCACTTTATAAAAGTGTTCTGCAAGGATTCTGCAAAAAAAAAAACATTATGCAAATTATTAAACTGTGCAGCATTGTACATGCAGCACAGGACTATTCTGTGGTTATGAAAATTCATAGTAGTTTTAAACTTTTACTTTCGAAGTGTAGAAATGGGACAATCAAAAAAAAAAAAAAGAACGATGCTTTGTTTGACTGGCTAATACAAGTTCTGGGAATAGCATCAAGTGATTCTTTCATAGAACGTTGCTAGAGCCTTTTTACTTTCAAATTGTATATCAGCCTTGTTTATTATAATTTTAGGCAAATAGCTGTATTACAACTATTGAAGTGTTGTTTGTCAGATCTACCTAAAACATAAAAACATATACCATGTTACATTTATCTATATATAATAAATCACATATATATTAGAATTAAAAAGTATACATAAGAATAAAATTTTTTATATTTAATTTACCCTTTGCATCGACTAAAATTGCATTGATCTTATTCTACTTCAGATACACAATTACACAATTCATGTAATAATTAAACATGTTCATTGCTATTTACTGCTTATTAATGTGATGAGATTGACTTGAAGTTCAGTCTCATTGACAAATGTGACATTTATTTCCTCGCGTAAAAAAAAAAATACCCAACATTGGTCGCTACGTAACATTGTCAAGAAAAATTTTTCGCCCAACGTGGGGCTCGAACCCACGACCCTGAGATTAAGAGTCTCATGCTCTACCGACTGAGCTAGCCGGGCTTGGTACACGTACTAGAAAACAAGCTAAATTTCAATATCTTTCTAAACCAAACTGGGCGGGCACTGGGACCCGGCGTCCGGCGCGCAGCGGCTTATCGCCTTCTGTATACGACGATCCGGCGCAAACCGAGTCAATGCATGTAAGCTAGCCTAGCGTTCACAGCAGCCCGACAAACCCTCGATAACGCTCGGTTTAAGACGGCTTCATCCTCCACAAACCTCCGCAAAGGAGTCGTCGTCTTCTACCGCTCAAACGAAGACGGCGTTGGCGCTGAAGGTCACCGTGGAGGCCGTTATTTGATGTGAAAGGGCGTTGAATCAGTGCCTGGTTACACAGTGAGAGAGCGACAGACTCCGGCAACACAAGATGGAGTGCCAGTGGAAACCCGACGAACAGGGACTTCAGCAAATCTTACAGCTGCTCCGGGAATCACAGTCCCCTGACACATCCACGCAACGATCCGTCCAACAAGTATCCTTTACCGCACGGCGTTACAGGCTCCGGGGATGGTGGTCCGCCGAGGCCCGTGTGTAGCTTGTGTGTTTGTGATTTGTAACCACACGATTTTTCCATTTGTTCAAATGACACGATATGGAAACGTCTGGAATGTTTATGGGAGTGTTTAGGATTTAATATTATACGTTTGCGGAGCCGTGGCACCTTCTCCCTTCACAGAGCTGGAACATCTCCTCTGAGATCGTGTGCTGTACTTACTTCCATATTTTGAAGTGTTTTGGGTTTAACATCATGTCTCTCAGCATCTTGACCTGATGGACAACCTTCATGCAATGCCAGGGGGGTTCGAATCTTGTTCAGCTTGGGCCAGAAATAAATCAAATTAAGATTTATATTGAAAATGTAAATACGGTATTTTCAGATCTTTTGGCTGTAGTGTAATGTTAAATGGCATTCGTTGTTTTGCATGGATTTCAGCCACAATCGTACGTGTTTTCCCTTCATATCACACTGTCGGCATAACCCGGGCTCATTGTGGGTAAACTTTGGCCCTTGGCCCTAATTTAATCACCTCTGTTCTATTCTGTTTACAGAAGAGACAAGAAAAGACTTATCAGCCATTAGTTAGTGATCTTATTAATATAAACGCCTGTTACTGGGTTATGTTTCTGTAACACAATAGGATTAAATAAAACTTTACAGATGTCACTTGTCATGTATAATTGAGAGCATTAATTATTCTGTGGTATAAAAAAAACATCCAACACTGTCAGTAAACATAAAAAATAACGTTTGTCTATAGTTGCATAACGCATTTAGCCTGAAGATGAATGCAGAAGGTATAAAATGTTTTAACAATATTCATATTAGTGTACTTAACTACATTTTGTGTCCAATATTTCAGGAGCATCTCTTCATCTATCATTAATTCTGTCTTTTTGTGGAAAAGTAAATTTTTTTTAAATTTGTTTCATTATACATTATACATTTTCTGTTTTTATCATTATACAAATACAAGATTCTTAAAACAATAATTGTTTAAACCAACCTTCTTCCTCTTCCTAAAGCACACACATTAGCTTGGTTTGTCTAATCATATAAGACATTTATGGTAAATGGTAAGCAGTTAAGTGAAGAACCATAAAATCCCTGTAATAATGTGTTCCTTCCGCTCTGTGTTTTCGTGATGGCTTCGCTCTGCGGACCGCTTTACTTTCCTTAATGTGTGCCACAGAAACTCGAGCAGCTCAATCAATACCCCGACTTCAACAACTATCTGATATTTGTGCTCACAAAACTTAAAACCGAAGGTGAGACTTGTGTGTAAAGTGTACATTTACTTAAAATGTACAAGTTTACATGATTTACTATTGTATTGTTTTGGATGCCTTTTGACAAGTCGTTGAACATTTGGTTTTAGACAAGTCTGAGGTGAAACATGGATTCTCAAAGATACACATATTTATACAAATCATTCAATAAATGATTTTAGTATTGTTTTGTGCGGTGTGATCCAGTTCTATAGAAATAGTAAATAGCCACTTGAGTCCAGCAGACGGTATATTTTATAAAGTCTCCAGGTCTTACTGGTAATTTCCAAAGTCAGTCTGCACTGCTTCTTCGTCTTTAGGTCAGTGTTAATCTGTCAAAGTCTCTAGGAGCTTAACTGCAGTGAGCTTTTGTGTCTGTCTCTTCTGCCAAGCTTCAGGCCACCGGCACACCACATGTTCAGTGTATTTTATATCACACGATAGTTTGTCTTAATGTTCCTCAGGCCTTGTTTGGATTACCTAAAGTGTAATTTTCCAAAATATATTTATTATCTTAGTAGCTTATTCAAATCTCATGATTAAACCTGTTGGTATTTTTAATAACCAGAAGAATTTTATTTTACAGTTTAATCTGTATGTTAATGAATCTGTTATTCCCAACACCTAAAGAGAATCAAATTCTATTGTCTCTTTCTCGCAGATGAGCCGACTCGCTCTCTCAGCGGCCTTATTCTGAAGAATAACGTGAAGGCCCATTACCAGAACTTCCCAAACGGTGTATCGGACTTTATAAAAAATGAGTGTCTGCAGAACATCGGCGACTCTTCTCCTCTCATAAGAGCCACAGTGGGTGAGTACAGACCGGTCTGAGTTTGCCTTTCGTTTCTAGCTTGGTTTCTCTAAACAACTTTTAGCCTTTAGGGAAATCATGCGACTGATGTGTTTTTATGTAATGCATTGAAAG
Organism: Paedocypris micromegethes; assembly: GCA_028031935.1. Lineage (NCBI taxonomy): Eukaryota > Metazoa > Chordata > Actinopteri > Cypriniformes > Paedocypris > Paedocypris micromegethes. The sequence continues at coordinate 4,156,898 of CM051493.1, forward strand.
TATGACCTTAATATAAGCTCCTTCGCTGGATTAGCATTTTGGGAGTAATAAATTGGCTGCGGTATGAGCTGCAATGCCGTATGATACACACATCCATATACCGTAACTCAATTTTGTTTAGAAAATAATGTTTTCTGATGTTTTGTATATTTCTAAATAAGATGTTGGATATCATACAAATCTGATATCCAACATCTGAAATCTGAAAGTACACATTTTAGGGGAGAAAGGTATACAATAATTTGCAAATCTCATAAACGTAAATTTATAAGAATATCAACAACATATCATATCAAAACCATGCCCAATATTGGCTCGGATTTCGTCTTTACTCCAAAAAAGTTCGGACAGGAAGCAATAGGAGACATTTACATATAAGCAAAAACTGGAGGATCAATTTGCATCTTATCAGGTCATTTGAAAACATGATTGGATATAAAGAGTCTCAGAGTGGCAGTGTCTCAGAATTCAAGATGGTCAATGTATTACCAATTGTCCAAATGCTGCAGAGAAAAACGGAGCAATATCAGAAAGACATTTCGGAGAGGAAAAAGTGAAAAGAGTTTATCGTTTTCTATAGAGCTAAAGAGAATCTCTAACAATCTTTGAGGTTATTAGGCATAAATTCCTCACTTAGACGGCACAGCATCACATGCAATAATTCTACAGTAATGGACATCACAACATGAATACTTCCAGAAAACGTTATTGATTGTTTTATTCAATAATGGCCAGAAAAAAAAAATGCCAGAAGCAGAAGATGTTTCCTCTGGTCCAAGGCTTTTTTGAACCGTGCCACGCTTATTTAAACAGACTATGACAAAATGTTTAATTGTTTTCTCAATTGTTTGACAAAAAGAGGACAAGAACAACCCACGTTGTTATCGGAGCTCAGTTCACAAGGCTGCATCTCCCATGGTCTGGGATTGCATGGGTTTCCTGGCAGCTTACACATCAAATCTGCCATCGATGCGAAACGCGTTTTCCAAGCTCTAGAACTACAAACGCTTCTATAAAGAAGTCGTCCTGTTCAGAAAAGACATTGCATTACACCAGACCACATACTGCATCCATTGCTACATCATGGCAGCAGATCTCCAACCCAGAGAAAACATTTGGCACATCATAAAGATGAAGATGTGGCAAAGAAGACACATTCCACATTCCCATTCTTAAACTTGGCCGACTTGAATCCTTAGTCCCCAGACGTTTGCAGACAATTCCACACAATGGTCAAAATTGCTTTGTCCCAACTTTTTTTTAGATGTGTTCATGCCAAAAGTTATAGAAAATGTATCTTCCTTTTAATAGGATACATTTATGCAGTTTAAGCATTTGATGTCATTGATGTTGCAAACTAAGAAAAATTATGAAATGTGAAATGATAATCATTTCATTTCAATTTTAATCACAAATTGTAGTGTCACAACCATTGTGGAGTTGAGTTTGTGTAGTTCTATACTTATAAAATTATTATTTCTTTCCTCAGGTATTCTGATCACAACTATTGCTTCTAAAGGAGAGCTACAGAACTGGCCAGAGCTCTTGCCGAAACTCTGTTTGCTTTTGGACTCTGAGGACTATAACACTTGTGAGGTAAGTCACGCTTGCGTTATTGATTCATCTCTCCCCTTTAATTCAGAGTTAGGAAATTACATTTTTGTTGTGGGTTTTTTTTTTTTTTTTTTTTTTTTTTTACATAAAGCGAAGTCTCAGAGCTTTTGTCAGCTCTCAGAATCCTACAAATCTACTACAAATCTTTGCTTTCAGCCTAAAGTGGCTTGAATTGAATTACTTTTCTACAGTGAACTTGTTTTTTGTCTTCTGTCTTCTGAGAATCAAACTCACAATCTGTGTTGTAGTTACGCTGAAAAGGAAAGAGCATTTTTACTGGGGATATTTATTAAAAGTTCTAAATTAGGTTGTACACAGCATACGTCTAAACCTGATTTGTCATCATCATTTAATAAATCTAATACTTAACATAACATGTATCATAATGTGTATAATTTTATTTATGTTGTGCATAACATAATACAATTCTTTAAAGAATCGAAACAGACAAATTAGATATGGCTCTTGGGGCGATGTAATACTGGCATGAAACAGAAAAACAGACATTTCCTGTGAGCCGCGTGATGATTGGACAAACAGGTGCTTCAAGTCGTGGCTGTTATATTTGATGGATTCTGGAATGACTGGAATGTTTTTCTGATCCAGACCTGATTTGTTTGTATTTTTCGCCGTTTCAATAAAATAGGGATTGTTAAAACCTTTTGGCTAGAGAACGCCTCGTGCAGACTTGCAGATGCACTTGACACTAAGGTGAAGATGTTTTTTTGTTGTGGCATGATTAAAAAAATTCTAGGTTTAGTAGTTAGGTTTTGAAGCTTCTAAAATATGAGAATTATATGAGCACATTATTGTGACACGTCAAAGACCTTGATCTGATCCTTGATCACCGATCTGATGCAAATGCCCTGATCTGGGTGGCTCTTCAGCTCTCTTGCTGCTACATTCCGAGGTCAGTTATTTTCTACAGTAGAAATTAGACACGGTAACTGCAACATGAATACGGGGAACAATTCTATACATCCCCTTCTGAGCGGTTTAAATCTCCTTGCTTTTTTAAACATGGTGTAACGTGAAATTGAAAATGGATTTTGGTGTTTTCCATAATCGTCGTCAGATCCTCACACAGTATGCCGCTTATTTAGAATATGCATCTATATTTAGCAGCGTTCATGACCTCTAAAAAATGTGGTTAGAACTGAGGTAAGGTGTCGCACGCGGGCCTGGTGCATGTTTAGTGCACAAACAAGCAGATTTTTTTAAGATAGATTAAAATGTAGTATTTATTTTTCATTTCATTTTTTTGATTTCGTAATTTACATTTGTGGAAATAGCTTCCCTGTTGCTCAGTTAAACTGCATCATATGTCACAGATTTTACTTCTCGGGAGAGCGTTACATTTTTCATTAGGTACTGTTACTACGTTTTGTGTATTTAATGTATTTCTTTCTCTATATATTGCTGGTTTACTGAAATTTCCTGATGGATAAAGATGATCTTTTATGCAACAGTATGCTAAGTAAATAATAGAATTCACATTTATGCCTTCATCAGATGATTTTTTACAATTTATTATAATGTAAATGCCAAAACTCAAAGCCTTCAAGTCGGGATTCGAACCGGTAAACATTTATAAAACACACATAATTGTTTTACCTAATTGTGGTTAAAAACAGCCAGGAATATTATTCCAGATTAAATATACTTGAACTTTAATTACCTTAAAATATGTTGTCGCCCAAAAAATATACATTCTGCCAAAATATCACAAATGTGTTGCAAAAAAGGGTTTGTAAAATTAGCTTTTAAGAGAATGTTACAATGTAAGCAATTATAATCTAGACAAGACAAGGCAGCTAAAGCACTGCATTGTGGGATCTGGAGTTAAATGGGCTATATCTACACTATATCACCAGGCTAATATTACCCAAAATAACAGCTCCATACTGAAAAAAACTGGACGTGCTTTTGTGTGTCGTGTTTTCCTCAGTTCTCCCAATAGGTCTTGTCTGGAATATCAGACACCTCGCCAGACAAAGATGGCTAAAAAAGCCTCAGCTTGCTTTTCTCAGTGGAGTAGTGGCTCTTTGAGCTCCAGATCAGTACTGAGATTAGATTGCTGCATAAAGCAGTAATATGGTCTATTTACACATTTTTGGGGGGGGAAACACTGACTGGGCAAATCAGCTTGGACAGATATTCGATTAGCGAATAGATTCAATTATACTAATTTGTTTAGTCTTTTTTTTCTATTATTTTAAGATCATCTTAATAGTTTTGCTGTCTTTCATAGGCTGTTCATCATCAGATATTTGAATAAATCCTGGCTCTTGCTTTGACCTTGGGTTCTGGTGGTTTTCTCCCAGTTTTCCTCTTTCCATCTCTCTGCCAAATGTGTCATCTCCATCCAAGTACACGCTCCGAGACGGTTGCCATAGCGACAGCCGAGCTAGACGGCATGTTGCCACGGCGCTGTGTGCTTGTGACCTGATTACAGGTAGCGTGTCTGAGATCGAGTGGAATCTTTTAGTTTAAAGTTAATATGTTTAAACCTTTGAATATGTTGTCTCGGTCAGGCTCAGAATGGGATTGGATCACAATTATGCATTAATATTTACAAGCACATTGAAGTAAAAGTATAAGTTATCCTTTGTTGCTCTGTACCAATGACGCAAAATATTGCTTATTGTTTAATGAAGCAAACAATAAAACAAAAAAACTCAATTTTTGTATTAATCTGCTTTCTTTTTTCTTTATTTCTTTCACAGTTTCTTTATTCTGACCACTGATATGAGCTGAAAACTCTCCGACGTCAATATTTTTAGTGGCACGTCAAGCTATAAATAGAACCGATGCACCTTTAGGCCTTGGCGTGTCACTCTGGCACTCAGTGCTAGTCTGAGAGTTTATGATTTATGAAATTATATATTATTTATTGGGTACATCTCGCAATCTCCCACACTTTCCCTATAGGGGTCTTTTGGAGCTCTACAGAAGATCTGCGAGGACTCGGCTGAGATCCTGGACAGTGACATTCTGGACCGTCCGCTCAATGTGATGATACCCAAATTCCTGCAGTTCTTCAAGCACAGTAGTCCTAAGATTAGGTAATTTATCAAATTACGGCAATGACTGGTGATAAAATCATGTTTCTGTTGTTGTAGATCACATGCCATTGCCTGTGTCAATCAGTTTATCATAAGCAGAACACAGGCCCTGATGCTGCATATAGACTCCTTCATTGAGGTACCACCATTTTTGTCTCGGTTCAACCGGAAACATTTACACGGACTTTAATTTTGCCCTAGAACCTGTTTGCCCTGGCTGCAGATGAAGAGCCAGAAGTGAGGAAGAACGTGTGCAGAGCTTTAGTTATGCTTTTGGAAGTCAGACTGGACCGTCTTCTTCCGCACATGCACAACATCATCGAGGTCAGAACAGATCCATTCTCTCGGTTTCTCGTCAATTAGGAATTATAATTACAAACATTCACAACAAAATGTTTCTTTACCATATGTTTGACTATGGCACACTTAATATCATAAGAAAATGTTTACAAATTGACAGTGCCCTATTTATAGAAAAAAAAAAGAAATTGATGTTTATTATTGATGTGCCTTGCCTTAAAATCAAATTAATTAATTAGTCCAAAATACATGGTAGTTGGAATTGATTTAAGACCTAAGAGTCTAAAAGATGTTCTGTATTTTTCTTCAGTACATGCTACAGAGGACCCAGGATCAAGATGAAAACGTTGCTCTGGAGGCCTGCGAGTTCTGGCTCACATTGGCTGAACAACCTGTGTGTAAGGAGGTTCTATGTGGACACCTCCCCAAGTGAGAACACACACACACACACACGCAAAGACAGACATACACGCTCGCACACCGCCTTTTTGACTCAAGATGCCACCGATTATCAGGATTATCCGTTTTCTGAGATTACCACAATTTTCTGTGTTTTTTTTGCAGGCTGATACCAGTTCTTGTCAACGGAATGAAGTACTCAGAGATTGACATAATCCTGTTGAAGGTCGGTTTCTCTCTTCTCGCTCATTTGCCGGTCTGTTTTGATGGCCTGTTGGTTATTTATTGATTATGTGGAATAGCCACGTACACATTCTTTAAAGCGTCTGATGGGCAAAATGGCAGGTCAGGAGCATAATTCTTTTCCAGGGTGATGTTGAGGAAGACGAGGCAATCCCAGACAATGAGCAGGACATTCGCCCAAGGTTTCATCGCTCACGCACCGTTGCTCAGCAACACGAGGGTGGAGACTCCATTGAGGAAGATGAGGATGATGACGATGATTTAGATGACGACGAAACCATCTCAGATTGGAACTTGAGTAAGGAACACTTTAATTTATACAATTAAGTAAATTCATTGATTAAAGGTTTTCTTAAAAAAAGTGTCAAAAAGCTTTTTTGTTACACTTTTCTATTTTAATTTGATTTGACAATAGGTTTCTAAATGTATATTTTATTTTTTCTATTTACAGTTTAGGGCAAAAATATTAGTCACCTACAAAATAGTCTTTGTTTTTAAAAAGTGCTTTTAAACAGAGCGAAAACAAATGAATGCAACTTTATTAGATATCTCAGTTAGCTGTCAAAATATATATATATATATTTTATATATATACTCTGTTGAAAAGCACCTTTGAAATACTTTTAAAACAATTAGTATTTTGTAAGGGGGCTAATAATAATTAATAAAAATAATAATTATAATTGCTAATAATTTTATCCATAACTGTATGTGCAAAGTCATATGATCTTATCTATCACTCTCTCACACAAACACACACACACACACACACACACACACACACACACACATATATAATTATTTTGTTTAATTATTATTTTTTTTTGCTCTTGTAGGAAAATGCTCCGCAGCTGCACTGGATGTCTTGGCCAATGTTTTCCGAGATGACTTGCTGTTACACATTCTTCCTCTACTTAAAGAACTACTGTTCCATCCTGAATGGCTTATTAAAGAGTCTGGAATACTTGTATTGGGGGCCATTGCTGAAGGTACTTAACATTTTCTTATTGCACATTCTGTTTAAAATATAACAATCTAGCCATTTACAATATGTGATGGTGATTTTTTTTTTCCCTCCAGGTTGCATGCAGGGAATGATTCCCTACTTGCCCGAGCTGATTCCTCATCTTATACAGTGTCTGTCTGATAAAAAGGCTCTGGTCCGATCCATCACTTGCTGGACTCTCAGCCGTTACGCACACTGGGTAGTGAGCCAGCCGCCCGACACCTACCTCAAACCACTCATGACGGAACTTCTGAAGCGCATTCTGGACAGTAACAAGCGTGTCCAGGAAGCTGCCTGCAGGTGAGGATCTTTCCTGAGGGTAATAACACGTTTTACTGTCCCTCTGAACGCTCTGTCAGCCATAATCCAGATCTTTGTGCTTCCCACAGTGCCTTTGCTACTCTTGAGGAGGAAGCGTGCACAGAGCTGGTGCCGTATCTGGCCTACATTTTGGATACCTTGGTTTTTGCCTTCAGTAAATACCAACACAAAAATTTGCTCATTCTCTACGATGCCATCGGAACTCTGGCTGACTCTGTGGGCCACCATCTCAACAAACCAGTAAATGCACAATCAAATATAGCATTTTTACACATTTTTACATGTAACTTAACTGTCTTTTACTCTCTATATCAGGAATATATTCAGATGTTGATGCCTCCCTTGATTCAGAAATGGAATCAGTTGAAAGACGAAGATAAGGACCTTTTCCCTTTACTAGAGGTAAATAAATGAATGTACAAATTCCACAATGTACAAATGTGTGTACTTGTGGCCTTGGATTAAAGCGTCTGTCAAATAAATGTAAAGTCAATCTACAGTTAGAATTTCGATCTTATTGTTTTAGTTTTCATTTTATTTGACTCTTATTGCCATTATATTTATTCATATTTTTGTGACTCTTTCAGTGTCTTTCATCTGTGGCCACTGCGCTTCAGAGTGGATTTCTCCCGTACTGTGAGCCTGTTTACCAACGATGTGTAAACCTGGTGCAGAAAACTCTTGCACAGGCCGTGGTGAGACAATCTTGAGATTTAGATTTAAAGATTTGGGGTTTTAGATAAAATTTTAGATTTAGATATGGGGTGAAAAAAATGAAGGAAAAAAAAAAACTAAAATTTTGAAACGAAATGGTGAATTCAACAGTGGGATCCAATTTTCTTGTCTGTTTTCTGTTTTGCTCTGTAGCTTCACCAGACCCAGCCTGAGTTTTATGAAGCTCCAGATAAGGATTTCATGATTGTGGCTCTGGATCTGCTCAGCGGTCTTGCGGAGGGTCTCGGCGGGAACATTGAGCAACTGGTTGCGCGTAGCAACATTCTTACGCTCATGTATCAGTGCATGCAGGTAAACATAGAAATCTGAGATGCACGCAGTAAAACACAACCAAAAACGTTTCTACATCTTCCACACGTTCAGGATAAAATGCCGGAGGTTCGACAGAGTTCCTTTGCTCTGTTGGGAGATTTAACTAAAGCCTGTTTCCAGCACGTCAAACCTTGCATTGGTAGGCAGCGCACAAATCCACAGACACCTTCTCAGAGGAGTTTTTCCCCTGTTTTTCTGACAGCTCCTTTTAAATTTTCTTCTCTCTAGCCAATTTCATGCCAATCTTGGGCACAAACCTGAACCCAGAATTGATATCAGTGTGCAACAATGCAACATGGGCGATTGGAGAAATCGCTATTCAAATGGGTGAGGTCTTTTCACCAACAATGTGGTTGTCTATCTGTAGACAGATAGCCTGTAAAGTTGGAGTATTTTCAGCGTCTGTCTGTCTGTCTCAGGTTCAGATATGCAGCCGTATGTGTCGATGGTTCTACAGCAGCTGGTGGAGATCATTAACAGACCCAACACACCCAAGACTTTGCTGGAGAACACAGGTACCATTGGAGGGGTGCTGGACGGTCCGACCCCTCACAGGTTTCCACCCCATCCCCTTTGCCCAAACTCCCCCAGCCCTATTTTGCAGTGCTTATTAATCGCCATGTAAACTCCGGGAAGTGGATCTTACAAGGTTTGATAAAAATACATTCTTTTCTTCTTTTCACGGTTTATTTTGCAGTTTTTAAAGTACAGTGGATCCTCGGTTCACCAACAATTTGGTTTATTTTTTTTAACCATAATATGCTCCAGATCAGGAAACGGATGCAAACCAGTCAAACACTGTATTCTTTATCTGTATGTCTTTTTCTTACTTTTTATCTTTATCTCACTCTCTTTCTCTACATTTCCAACACTCGCTCTTATTATGACCTTCTTTTTCTCCTTTATTTTCACTTTATCAGTCCATCTCCTCCCTCTCTCCAAATTCCTAGCTCCCTCACTCTTTTATTCTTTTTCCTTTTTCTCTCTGTCTCACCCTTGCTGGGTTTTTTTCCCCTCTGAATTAATGTATCAGTCATTTAAACTCAAATTTAAATTTTAATTTATTTCCAATAAATGAGACATTGATGGACGTATCACTACCTGAGAAAAGTTACGTATATATTTTTTTCCTCAGCAAATTGTTATTTGAAAACAAAACACTATATTAATTGAGTTTACATTGAACTTTTCTGGAAAAATCATCGTCAGTTTAAGACCAATTCTGGAAAGTGAATCGAGGCTTCACTGTACATACTCTGCACTAAAATAGGACCAGATTTATAGTAAATCACCAGAATAATGTTTAATTATTATCAAAAGATCAACACCCCTGCGAATATTCTGTGTTCAGTTATGACAAACCAGACCTTGTAACCGTCCAGCCAGTTTTGACTGATGTGGATTAATAAAAAGCGAGTCTCAGGTTATGCATTGGTAAGGATAGTCGGAATTACGGCTGAATGAAGAGAAGCGATAACGCCTGCTGACTCTGATTTGTATGTTTGCACTTAAGTAAGACTATAAGCTCCCAATCCTTTTAGCAAACTCTTAAACTCGGTTTAACAAACTTGAAGTCTACTTTGTTAAGATGAATTTATAGCACCTGAATCTTAAGTCATTTGCCGGTTACACTCCGCTCTGGCCGACATGAATGTCTTCCTCGTTAATCTGAGGATGAAGTGTAACACACAAGTGTAAAATTCTCCCGCAGAAACGAGAGTACATGTAGCTGTGTTCCTGTTTGTCGACTTATTTCTGTTGTTTTAGTTACTTTTCTTTTTCAATGTGAATGCATATTTGCCAATAGATGTTGAATGTTGTTTAGGACGGCTAACGTTTGATGCAGGATCGCTGATGTCTGGATTATTAATGACATCCGAATGCCGAATTTTTGTTTTAACGTTTTAAAGTTAACGTTTTTGTTAATGATTAATAATTTATTAATGATTATGGATTTTCTAAACCAATGTCTGTTTTAATGCATGCTATACTGAACCATTGCCAGATGCTCTCTAAATTCAAATCTTTTCGCTGTCGTGATGATTATAATTTGCGCTTCAGCTTCAATGTAAGGATTAACATTCCACGACTTCCCGTGTAGTTCTTCTTGAAATGATTTTTGAACACGTTTGACTGATTCTAAATCAGCCTATCCTGCACTGAACTACGTTCTCTAATGAGCCAATCATCTGCTTTCTGCATGTCTCATTGGACTGTTCATAAATGCCTGTCTTTAATGAGAATGTTGCATAGTTTTGTGTCTCTTAAACTTAGGTCTCCTTCCTCTGCCTCTTAAGACCCCGGCGGAATCTAGTCCTGTCCATGTAGTTCGCTTGGCGTAAAATGCCTTTCTTAAAGCAACAAACGAGAGAGAAAGAAAAGACATTTCTGTTCTACTGAAGAAAATTTTGTGAGTTTAAAGGAGAAAATCTTAGAAAACAAGTTGGTCTCCCTCATTCATCCATAGGTCTCAAATTTTAACCAGTAATTGATCAGATTGGACCAATCATGGCGCTAGAAGACCATTTTCACGTCAACAAAGCTGTGTTTTCTAAGACTCCTCCCTTAAATGAATGTATGTTTTTGTAGTGTCATATTTTATATTTTGACCCCGTAGTCAGGGGCTGTGAAGAGCACTAGTGAAATCTTGTGTTTATTCTCATACACAGATTCTGTTGAGTTCTGTTTCTGAGTTGTCTGTTTGTTTGTTTGTTTGTTTGTTTGTTTCTTTTTGTTTTCTCCTTCCCCCTCATTCGCTCATGTCTTGGTTGGCGTTTGGTGCTGTATAACCGTGATTGCGTTACCTTAGCAATAACAATTGGTCGTCTTGGTTACGTTTGTCCTCAAGAGGTGGCACCCATGCTACAGCAGTTTATAAGACCCTGGTGTGTATTATTCAATCTTTTATTTCATTCATTTCTTTCTGTCTATCTTCTCACTTTCCTCTCCAGATTTTCTTTCTCTCTCTCTTTCTCTCTTTACAAGTCTTGTCCCAGTGTTCTTGGAATGGCTCCTACTTCACATCAATTGCAAATTTGGTTTCTTTTCTTTCGTTTTTGCCACCACAAATCCCACCATGTGGCTTTTGCAACTCCAGAGATCTGTTTCGAAGGGTCTTGAAGATGCGGTAGGAGACCCGTTCAAGACATCTGAGAGAAGGCCTTGCTCTCTCTTCCTTCCTCTCTCGCTTACTCTGTCTGTTCTGTCTGACTCAGTCTAAATCATTGCCAACCATGTGACTAACCATGTCCCTCTAGGTCTCGTCATTTAATTTGCCTCAGTAGCACCTTCATGTATTCCCAATTGATTTATTTCAGTTTTCACTTCTGTTTTTCGTCTTTTATTGTCGCTATCTAACTACAAATTGAATGCATGGGATAATACCAAGTGCTTGCTGGTTCCGGGAAGAGGGGAAAAAAAAGTAGTTGAAAAAGGAGAAGTGGAAATGCTTCTTTTCAAAGCTTTTTTCCTCTCCAGTAGATAGAGACTCTTGGCTGCATGATTCTATCCCAGAATGCCTCTCTCTAAACTACCGGTAGTGTAACACGATAAACTAAATGCTCCTCAAGTACATGGTGCTATATGTATTTCCTTTTTGTACTAAATTAAACTTTAGTGCAGCTAAAGAGCTTCGTAAATATACGTCTAAATACGGTGGAGCTAAAAGTAGATCATTTTACGTAGGTGTTAAATACGTACTAATTGTGGTGAAAAGTGATTCAATACATACAAAACTACCACAATTTTTCACTGTTTAAAGGATAGAACCTTATTTAGTGACCCACTCGCTGGTTCCAACTTTTCATCCCAAGGTGCTCTGAGGTTTTAGTCATGATATTGTGCTAATTTCTTTTGTCTGGCCAGTTTCATAGTAACCGCAATAGCTTGTTATTTGTAAATTGCTCCTTCCTCACTAGGTGCACTTCTCTTCGCAATATAAGAGACAACGAAGAAAAAGACTCGGCGTTCAGAGGAATCTGCACCATGATCACAGTCAACCCTGGTGGTGTGGTGCAGGTGAGTTCTAGAATGTTCACGGATGGTGTTCACGTGCGTACAAATTGCAACTGAAGAAATTGTGTTTTTATTGTTTTGTTTTTTTTTCTTCCTTTAGGATTTTATATTTTTTTGTGATGCGGTGGCATCCTGGATGAACCCAAAGGAGGATCTTCGAGAAATGTTCTATAAGGTAGAATGCAGTGTGGCTGATGGATGGATGGATGGATGAGTGAAGTGTGAGCCTCAGATTTGTACTGATTAGTGTAATCTCCTCTGTTAGATCTTGCATGGGTTTAAGGATCAGGTTGGCGATGAGAATTGGAGACGCTTTTCGGATCAGTTTCCTCTTCCGCTCAAAGAGAGACTCGCAGCATTTTATGGGGTTTAGAACTTGCCATGATTAAGAGGTAAAGTTTCATTTCCGCACCTATTTCCTGTCTAGATTAATCTGCGTGTGTAAATAAAAACAGTATTATCTTTTTTTTTTTTTTTTTCTTATTTCATAATTTGTGATTTGTCAATTGATTTTAGTTTTGTATAACACTAGAATAATATGTTTTGTATTACATTATAAATTAATACAATTTTATGTTATATTATAAATACATGCACACACACACACACACACACACACACACACACACACACACACACACACACACACACAAGAAAATGCATATATACACGTATATGTATACTGTATAACATTTCAATAAATGGAAATGCAGTAATTAAGAGAGAATACACATGGAGATGGATAGAACTGGTGGACATTTTCTTTAGTATGATAATTGTACTGTAGTGTAATTTGGGTTTTTTTTTTTTTTAGAAAGCAAATTTAAAAATGGCAATAGTTGCAACGAAATGTATAATAAAAGTATATTAAAAACACACATTGTCAAAAAGTATAAAAGCATGAAGTAAAGAATAACATTTTGTATGAATATATATTCCCAAATATATATATATATTTCTACACTGTCAATAGTATTGTTTATAACAGTTGTTTCTCTTTTTCCACAGCTTAATCAATAGAAGAGGACCGGAACCTCTAATACCCGGGGCACATGTTGCCCTCTACCTGGGGGGAAGGGTAATCTAGCAGGGTGGGATCCAAACACCTCAGCACCCCCGCTAGATTGGGTGGGAGGGAAGTGTTAGCTGTGGCGGTTTTCAAGACACCTCGCCAAAACAAACCAAAATAGGGAGGAAAAGCCTTTCAACATCTCAACAATCAGACAGTGGTTATAGAGCAGTTATAGTACATCAGGGGTTAAAAAAAACGACCATGCACAATCCCTGAGCGGCTGTGAAGCGCTGCACTGCTCGGTTTGCTATGGAAGGTGCCTATTCAGGGCTGTGTAGATTAACTGGGGTGGGTGGGACGTCAATCCAAACTGTATGCTAAGCATATGTCCTACGCATGGGGTGATATAGGTTTTAGCCTGACCGCATGAAGATATGCAGCCCACGTTGTGTGTGCCAGGGCTGCCCAGCAGTAGGCATTAAATACGCTCAAGACAGTTAGTGATAACAAACGTGCCGTGTCTCAGCCTAAAAGGGGAATATACTGTATTATGGTAATAATAATCTGTTTATATTGTTGAAACGGAGAAGCCAAATGAGGGTACAACATGCCGTGATGTCACGTAAGCATGCGCTAAGCGGGATTGTAATGTGGCACAGTGAGAACGTCACCCTGTACAAGTCTTTAATTCTCCTTTACCTTCTGCATCTAGTGGGAACGAATGGCCTGGTCCGCCACCGATCCGTACAAGTGAACCCAGGACACACTTTCTCCTCAGTTTTAGACGTTACACCATTCGTTTACCTTTTGCTTAGTTGGTTCGGAGCATGATTTTGATGGTGCTTGTAATCTCTGTTTGACCGATCTGGATAATCTGGATGTTTAGTCGTTTGATTTCTGCATGTTGGTGGCCCGAGAAATATCATTTACTTAATTCTCTTTTACAAAGCGTTTTCATTTAAAAAGCCATTTCTTTACCCCNNNCCCCCCCGTCCCGCACATATAGTATAACCAAACACGTACTCGCTATTCATGATAGCATTGTTTTTATTTTATTTATTTTGTTTTATTTATTTATTTCTGACCTCTTGGATCAAATGTCCCACGTCGTGTTGTGTAGTGATCTAGACTGTTCTGTGCGTCTGAAGGCAGTTTCGTCGTGTCTTGTTTGCATGAAGCATCTTCAAAAGCCTGAATGCATCCCAGATGAGGATCAAGCTACTGTTTAGGAACTTTGCATTGGCGCAAATTGATTCACTCTGATCTGTAGTTTCTACAGAAGAGCTGAAGTCGAATCTTGACCGAGAGCACAAAACATTCTGGTTTTAAGCCGAAATGCGTATTATGCAAGGGATACTGTTTTTTTTTTT
>CM051493.1:4171305-4210063 GCA_028031935.1 Paedocypris micromegethes
TTTTTTTTTTTACAAAATTAAATTTTTCAAGACTGGAGAGGAAATATTAACGTTTTCGATTTGACTGGCCATGGGATACTGTCAGGTGTTTGTCGCCGTGCTTTTGCTTTTCATTTTCAGTCTGTCTCTGTCACATTCCAGCTGTTTTTCCATTAGCAACAGAATCGGGAGTTTAGGGATCGTTCTGACAAAGACGGAAATCATGAACAAAGAGATCAATTGTAGGCAGAATAATGAATGTGTTAAGTGTGTTGTTTTACACTTATGACTGCTGCTATGTTTGGTAATTTTCTACTTGAATATTTTGTGTTGTAGTGACCTCAGGAGGTGTGTTTACTGTTGTTTTCCCCTGGTTTTTATGCCTTTCTTCACTTCTCACTCATAATAGCAGGATACTGCAATCCATTCTTGTGGTGAATGTCTTTTTTAATATTCGGATACAATACACACTCGAAAACAATAAATCTCTTGATGTTTTAATGTAAATTGTGGGGATTAAATGGAAGATACTGGCCCTTATATATGTGAAAGCTTATTTATGAAATGTAAATGCAGTATTTACTGTAATGCCTTGATGTTTGAGTTTCGGGAGATTTAGATTTATGATAATTTTGGTTATTTGTGGTATAAAATATGGTAATTGCACAGTGACGAATCTACACTTTAGATTAACGACACTTTCCCCACTGTTTTAATTTTAAAAATATTTTTTTTTAAATGGACTTGCCCCAGACTGCATTAACTACTGGATGGCTCTTTGTGCTTTCTAGAAAAACAATGGAATTTTCGTAGCAAAATGTAAATTTTTGCTCAAAAACTCTTTTTTTTTGACTGAGAAGGTTCATTTTTGGTGATTTTCAGATTTTGTTTTGTAATCTAAATCAAGCAAATACTAAATTATGAAAGTAATCATTTTTAGGGGCCACCAAATATTTTGGATCATGCAAAGATATATATTGTACTGTAGAATTTTTGTAATGATATTTGTATGACATTAAAGCATTTGTTTCACTGCTTGGATCTGTACATTGTTAAGAATAAATCCTTTTCAAAAATTGATTTGTCGAATTAAATTTAAAGGCTATAGTGTGTGTGTGTGTGTGTGTGTGTGTGTGTGTGTGTGTGTGTGTGTGTGTGTGTGTGTGTGTACGTGTTTGTATTTCTGCAAAGTTGTACTTGAGTTAATAGAAATAACCTCATAGTTTTTAATTTTTTAAATTACCAAATTATTTTAAATTCTGTTATTAAAAGTTACATTTGAATTTCTTTTTTTTTTAAATACAATTTTTTTTTAGGTTTTTCCACCATTTTTGTTACTTCTTACAAACAGATTCAAAAACAATTACAATGAAATTCTGCAACTAATAAATTGACAATCATCTTTAGAGTACATCTTTAAGAAATGTTGCAGATTGGTCGTTTCTTTTTTCATAACGTATTACAAAGCAGAATGAGTAAATTTTACTTAATGTGAAATATTAAAAGCTCTTCTAGTGTTTTTTGTAAGCGTTCCTTTGCATCCAGTTTTGAAATGATTTGAATGTTTATTTTTCAACTAAATACATTTATTTGTTATCGAGTAAAAATGTACAGTACTTGATGTTTTCAATGTTTCTGGGAAATGTGGGTTCGACATTTTGACATAAATCCGATTCCCAGTAACTCCATTATACAATTAATAATTGCACTACATAATAAAGGTACATACACGCTAATGGGTCCTAGAGCGGCGTTATTTCTTTTCGCCACCACTAGAGGCGCTGTTTGACCGAGCCAGTGGAGAAATGGTTGGAAAAAAGCAAGCGCTGTAGAGGTGGAGTCGTGTTCAGAGGAAGGAAAACCCACCGGAACAGCAGGGAAAAGGGAGAAAAAGCCACCAGACATAACAACATCGGGGAAGGACGGTGGATTAACTGACAACTGAGCAACTGAACTTAAGGACGCAGTGATAGAGGGAGGACAGCAAGATGATAACGCCCTATTTCCTGGAAAATTTCTGGGTACGTTGCTTATTCTTTGCGCTTACTTGCAATGTTGGTTTGCAGACAGCTGAAGGGGTCTGTCACTTTTTCGGGTCTTGTACGTGCTGCTTTTGTGGATTTTGGGCATTTGAACGGTTAACGGGTAATACCGGCACAACACGGTCGAGACAGCCGCGACAGGGACTAGCTGCCCTAATGCCCCCTCACTTTTCTCGGAGGAAGCTGTCCGGCTAGACCGGGGATTGGGCCTTATTCCACTCCAGTTGACACAGGCAGCCACCTTAGCCCCGCCTTCCTTCAATGAGATTGGTGGACGCTCGGTGTCTTGGCCAGAAATCGCGCTTTTTTACATTTCCATTGGTTAGTTAAACTGTCAGTCACATAGTCTGTTCGAATCTTCCGTAATGTTAAAACCGAACTCTGATATATTTATACATGTAATTAAAGTTTTTGTTGTACTGTACTCGTTATCAGTGTCGCTCAGAGTGCGCACGTTTTTTTTAACGTAGTGCACTTAATTAGTATTGTAGCCCATGAAATAATGTTGAATTCCATAATATTTTGTTAATGATTTATAAGAGCTTGAGGCGATTTCCCCACCAGTGTTTGACGTTTTAATTCCTCGAAATCCTCAATTTAATTCTAGTACAATTTCAAAACAGGGTCGAGTTGAAGTTAATTTCAAGCATTTGGTCGAAAGGCTTTTGCTTTGTTGTAGTTACACACAGACGCAGACTTATGTATCCATGAGATCAAATATTGTTAAAATATGAAATGTTCCAAATTTCTGTAGTTATTTTGTGGAATTGCCGAATAAACGAAAATTGATTTTGTGTTTGGGTGTGAGCAGGTTGTCCGCATTATCTCTTCCAAAAGACCAAAGCTTTTGAAGTTTTCAGTCATGAGTCCTTTCATTTTTGTGAAGTTACAATCGTCACGTTTTTCTTTTGTGCCGTGGAATGTCGAATGATTGTTCATGCTGAGAAATGTCCGGTAATGTACACGTGAAAAGCAAGTAGGTGTCAACTTGACAGTTAAAGGAACTACAAATGCTGATGATCGTTGGACTATTTCAGCAGGACTTGACTGGTTGATGGAGACGACGAGAGATGCGAGAACGCACAGCAGCCGAGTCTTGGTCTCAATCAGGTCTTTGTACTGAAGGCCGAGTAAGAACAGGGTGGTCTATGATCAGCAATGTGCTTGGTATGCAAGGCACAGATATACACAAGACGAAAGAGAGATGCTTGACATTTCTGATTAAGAAGCCGATGCTTTTTAGGATAAACTCTCAGATAAATTCTCATCTTTCAGTGTTGTTTGTATCTAGATTGTGGCGGTTGTGGCCTAATGGTTGGACTTGTGCAGGTTCGAATCCTTCACTTACGGGTTCCTTGTGCAAGACACTAATCCCGATCTGCTGCCCACTGCTCCGGGTTTACTTGTGTTTTCAGTATGTGTTCACCTTACTTAGAGGGAAATTATCTCATTTAAATTCCTCAATGTTTAATAAACAATCAATCTATGTTCTGGTGTAAAGTACTTGATTATGGACTTCATTATTTGACTTGAGTACGTAATTTTTTGCTACTTTGTACTGTTCCAAAATATGGTGTTGCTTGTTGTGTAGGTGTTATCACTGAAATGGAAAGACGTCAAACTGAAACTTGGTGTTTGTGCCAAGACTTGTGCGGTTTAGACGCCACCATTTCCACAACAGAACGATGATCAAGCGAAAACCTGCTTGATTTCCCACAGACAGACACCAGTAACCACGAATTTCCTGTCTTACTGAAAAGCTTTTTTGAGCTTTTAATCTCCATTCTTAAATCTCAATCTCCTTCGCAGGTTTCCAGCAATAGATTTTGGGGTTTTCTTTTACTGTTAGAAGCTACCTGGATAAATAGTTTGTTTGTAGCTTTATTGTCATTGTCAAAACAATGAAATTCTGTTTGGCAACTCGGCACTAGCAAGGAAACAGTCAACAGCAAACAAATCAACATCACAACGTAACAACAGTAACATGCTTCACAAAACAACAACACAACATCGACGTAACAACAATAAAGTGAGGTGAACAGTATACGTGTGCAAACGGAAAGTGTGAAAATAACAGAGGCATTGAAATAGTGCAAAAAGCCTAAGAAGTGAATAGTGCAAAAGGTCTGAGGTAGTGAATATAGTGAGGTAGTAGCATGGTGCTCATGTATTCAGGGATTTAATTGCCTGTGGATAAAAGCTGTTTTTCAGTCTGTTTAAGCTTCAGTCCAAGTCCTTTTGAAAGTATTTTTTTCTAGCGATAATCTATAGACTGCATGAGTAGAATGAGTAAAAGATAAATGAGTAAAAAGATGTTAAGAAATGATTGGCGTTTACAGCCATGCATTCTAAACTCTGAGAACATTGTGTGATAGTTTGTCAAAAAAAAAAGTTAACTAGCAACATCAAATTAATGAAAACAATTGAGTATTTTTTGCTGAAAATAGTAATAGAAAAAAAAAAAATGCAGGGTGGTGTGTGTGTGTGTGTGTGGTGTGTGTGTGTGGTTTGTGTGTGTGTGTTGTGTTGTGTGTGTGTGTGTGTGTGTGTGTGTGTGTGTGTGTGTATTGGCAGAAATTATTATCACAGTAATTTCCACCGTTTTAACAAAATTGATAATATCAGAACAGGTTCAGCTAAGTGCACAGAAACAAAATGAAGTTTAGTTGTAAAAACAGCAGATATATATATGTATATATATATACACCAGTAGTGAAGGATTATGATATAGAATTTAAGAGTAGTAATGCCAGTCATATTTGTTATACAGTGAGGGATGATACAAAGCAGAAATATAGAGTTGCAGTAGAATTTACTGTGATGATAAAGAGTGCAACATTAGCAGTAGTTGGACATGTTACTGTAAACACAGTGCAGGTATACAGAGTAAATGTATGATAATTAAAGGCTTATGAAGAGTGAGGGGGTCACAAGAGTTCAGTAAGACAAACCCTTAGAGGGGAAAAAAAATTAAGAAAGCACAACCTGTTTCTCTTCTGAATGTTTGGCAAACTTGCTGAATACTTTAGTCGAGGCTGAGGCCTAGTTTCAAATTGTGCAATTTTTTCGGGTATGCCATGCGCATTTTTGCTTTGACATTCCAAGAGCTATAATTCTGTGTGTGTGTGTGTGTGTGTCTGTGTTTATGGTTTCTTTTAGTCAATAAATAATATACAAGTATTCAACTTTTGTTCCGTAAAGCACAATTAATAATATCATAGCATATTAGTGTCACTGTAACTTAGTTTTATCTGTGTGGAAATGTGTGTGAAAGACAGAAAGAAAGTTAAGTTAAAGAAAAAATATTTGGATGCTCAATAAGTTTTGTTTAATTTTATTTCATAATTTTCTTTCTTTCTTTCTTTCTTTCTTTCTTTTTTTATTTCATAATTTTATTGTGATTTAATGGTCATAATTCACAATTTTTATAAAAATTGTGGCCCTTTCAACACCTCAGACAACAGACAGCAAGGATCTATATTGTTTACACAAACACACACACGCATCATAATCCTCATGTGGTATTTTCCGTGTACACAAAAGCTGATGGGAAAGTGTGACAATAAAGCGCTGAGAACAGAGCTTCATCTTTAGATTTGCTCGTTCATGTCGTTTTCCTCTGAATGCCACCAAATGTGTAATTATTTTAATATACACACAAACAAACGAATAACCCTGAATATTTGTTTGGTTTGTTTATGTTATTTGATGGTTGAAGATTCTTCTAGAAAAGCTTCCGGAAGTGCGTTGGATTTGTCTTCTGTGACATGTTTGCTGGACAAACACAAAATTAGACCTTTCTATGTCACAACTGTCCTGTACAATATTGACTTTATATAGTGGTGTGTTTAGTCCACTTTGAAATCAATGAACAAAACGTGGATAAAAAAGTAACATATAGTACAATGTGGATTTTTTTTATATATATTTGTTGCATTTTTGGAGTATACAGGAAGATTTGGTTCTTTATGTATAAATTATGCATCATTGTCCTTCTTGCATTATTAAACGCTGCTATTTGACACTTATCCCTGTAGCCACATAGATGTAGACAAATTCAGACGCTCCAGGACTTCATCATCACTCCAAAACCAAATGTCGGGTATGAACATGATCAACCACTCTGTGTTAAAAAGTCAGCTAGCCGTCATTGAGAAGAACACGTTATTACTGCTCGGAAAACCGGTTGAGGTAATGGAAAGTGAAAATTTTTTTCCATCAATTAATTAGCATTTTCCCTTTTTTCAATTGCAGGGTGAAAAAAACAATGGCTTCGACGTGCTGTACCACAACATGAAACATGGCCTGATATCCAGCAAGGAGTTGTCAGACTTCATCAGAGAACGGTAAAACCTTCTAGAAGTGTTTTTTTTACATCACGTTGATTGAAGGTTTTTAAAATGTATTTTAACTGTGTTTTATAGATTACATTCTTAATGTATTTTTGTAATCTTTAACAAATTAGTCAAGCTGAATGTTGGTAAAGGTTAGTGTGACTTCCTCACTGGTTTCCTGGTGAAGTCTTGGTGTTGTTCAGCGTTTAACACCCTTGGGTTCCTGGAACGACACAGTATTGATCGGATTGTTTAAGTTGCTGTGAAACAACTAATAATGTACAGGAATATCCTGGTCACATTCTTCAAGTTACACATCAGAGTTTTTTGTATTCCTTTTTTATAATCTCTTATATTATGATATTATATATTTTATTATGTTTAATGTTTTATATATTAAAAAAAAAAGTATTTCAATATTTAGCTTGATCTGATACCAATTCCTTATCTGATTTTCAAACACACACACACACCCGCGCACAGTCATGCCCTCAAAACAAGCTCACACATTGTGTTTGTGTAAGAGAGAGTGAAAGTGTGTGTTTAAGATTTGTGTGTTAAGATTGAAAGTGTGTGTTAAGCACAAGTTTGGTTTTACTGTCTGACTGTTTGAGTGTCTGAAAGTGTGTGTTGTTTGAGGAAGTGTGTTTGTGTCTGTCTGTTTGAGTTGAATGTGTGTGTTACAAACAATGGATTGCACAATTTTGTGGTAGGTTTTTGCAGTCAGTTTTAATCTCGCTGTACTCAATAACCAGAATTGGTACAGTGACAATAAAGAATCTTGGAGCTTGAATCAACGGAGCATTTGTCTCCCCCTATTGGTGATTCTTTTAAGAGAAAAAAAGTGTTAAAAAATTGGAAAAAAATAAAATAAAATAAAACATTATCTTTCCTTATTCATTTTGTGCATACATACACTGTTTTTTTTTTTTTTTTTTTTTTTGCCAAATTTTATTCATCACCAATCAGAAGTTTTGTCAAATTAATAACAATGCAGTTTGTCAGCTTGGAAGAATAATTACGGTATATTGTCCAAAGAAAATTAAAAATGTCTTCATTGAATTATTCATTGAGTATTTTATATATATAAATACACACACATACACACACACACACACACACACACATACACATACACACAAACACACATGTGTTAACTGCATCTATCTTCAGTAAGTGGGTCTAATTTTTTCCGTGTATTAAATGTTTATTTTTTCAGAGCCACTATAGAAGAGGCGTATTCAAGATCAATGACCAAACTAGCCAAGACTGCCAGCAACTGCTCTCAGTTAGGGTAAGAGAACCACCATCAATACAGGATCCCGTTGGCTTCACGCATCAAATATCTTGTTCATTACAATAAGAATAAATACCGAATAACTTTTCCTCTTTTGCACAAAAGTCACATTTTTGGAACTTCCTAGAAAATATTTGTTCCATTTTCAGTATTTTACCAGTGAGTGAAAATCTTCATAAGCATTTCCAAATGGATTTACATTTTACCGTATTTTTCGCCATATAAGACGCACCGGCATATAAGACGCACCCAATTTTAAAGGAGGAAAATCTAGAAAAAAAAGATTCTGAACCAAATACTGTAGTAAACTATTTTTTATCAACTGTATAAAAGTTAACAATTCATGAATAAGATTTTTTATATAAGTATATAAACACCTTAATACAGTATTACACATTAGTTTCGTTACAAGTTGTAACTTACAACTTCTAATGACGGTATGGACATTGCCAATCGAACACAGAAAGCAGTGTAACAGACTGAATTAATAGATCACACCCGCGACGCACATATGTGTGCAGCTCCGTTTTCTAGTGCGCTGTCCCTTTAAGAGTGGCTGTTTTAGCTTAAAAGACGCGCGCGAGAAAATCTGCTTGTTTTATTTTTATCAAAGTCTGTTTTCTTTTGGAAATCATTGTTTAATTGTTTCACAAGATTCTGCGCGAGAAAGAAAGCGGGACATCGTATGTAATACCGCAGTATTGCATACTAATATGGCGGTGACTCCACGGATTTCTGCATTCGCCGCATAAGACGCACCAACTTTTCACCCTCAGTTTTGGGGAAGAAAAAGTGCGTCTTATACGGCGAAAAATACGGTACTTACTTTTTTTGCTATTGCTAATGTGTTCTTGAAATAGCCAAAGTGTATAAAACTTGTATAAAACGCTACCTTATCACAAGCAATAGAGCTTTTATTTCCATGTACATAATTTTATACCTTCACCAATCATATTGTCACTGCAGACATTAAAATGTCATTAAACCTTTAACAGTGTTTTTTCATTTAAAAAAGCAGCCAGAACCAGAGGAGAAGTATGAGAGCGGGAGAATAAACACTCTTTGGTGTCAAATCACAAATCATGTTCACGGTGCTTTTATTTTTCATCCCTGGATGTATGAGGAGTGTTATGCTTTACATGTAAAATGAAGTGGCCATTTGATCCACAGGACGTTTGCACCAGTGTGGGATGTGTTTAAACAGTCCACGGAAAAGCTGGCAACATGTCACATGGACCTGGTTCGCAAGCTGCAAGATCTCATCAAAGAAGTCCAGAAATATGTAGAGGAGCAAGCCAAAAATCATAAAAAGGTACGGAGGCTGTGTGATTAATACCTGTGATCGTGTGTTCAGGCTTTCCACGACACATAGGACACATGATCGCGTGTGTTGTCATGATTAGTATACATTTCAAATTTAAAATCACATTTTTACCTTATTTGTGTGTGTGTGTGTGTGTGTGTGTGTGTGTGTGGCATCTCTCACTGAGCCTCATGACAACAATTAAAAATTAGACAAAAAGGTGGCTCCGCCCATGGATGATGTCACACTGTTTCACATGTCTACTATGTGCAGATTGTCGCTGTGGTGTTCTTACAAAATTTCATCATGTTGTTTATCTTTGAAAATACAAGTGGACAAACCTGTTCTACTTATTGAGAATATTTGTCACAGTCAAAATTCAAGATTTCCAAGTTTTAAGTATCGTATTTATGCGAATGTATGTACTTTCCCTTTTAGGGAAAGTACATACATTTCCCTAATGAAATGTATGTTCCAATTTTAGAAGGTCAAAAATGTGAGTGGGTGCTTCTATGTGCGTTATTTAAAATACATTTCTTTTCTATTTTTCATCCCATATTTATTTATATATATATATTTATATTATTTTTTATTATTTTTTTTTTTTCACACATCACAAGTAAATGGAATAAATGGGTTTATATTCACAGGGTGCTTAAATTCGCGTAAATATGGTACTTTTTTATTTAATAATGAAAAAATGCTCTGTCTTAAAATCTGAAAAAATGTCAGCCTAATGTGAGAAAAGATTATGATATGTAGACGTTTATGAAAGGTGCGCCTTGTTACCATATGTTTTGACTAATTATCGTAAATTCAACAAAAGTGCCTCTTCTCAAACAAATGAAAAGTCTTGCTTTTACTGTGTCACTGACGGTGTATTTGTGTTTTTCTGATTTTCAGACAAAAGAGGAAGTTGCTTCAACGCTTGAGGCTGTTCAGAACATCCAGAGTGTGACACAGACCCTGCAAAAGAGCAAGGAGAACTACGTCAGCAAGACTTTAGAGCAGGAACGTCTGCGCAAAGAGAGCGCCACACAGCGAGACCTGGACAAGGTGCCAACTGATGCAAGAATTCATCACACACAGTCGAAAGTCTCTTAACAGCTAAACTAATGTGTGACTCTCATTACAGTTGTTTCTTGTTAATCACGGGACTTTTGATCTAAAAAATAACTTTTAATAGTAGTCTGATTATTATACAATTTTCACAACTATTTTATTTGTCGGTTTTAACCTACACTGCCCACTGCTCCAGGTTTGTGTGTATGGGTTTAGGACAAATAATGTCGCAGAGGCCTCAGTCACCTCACACTTTTGTACTACACAAGAGACACAGCACGAGAGTGATTGACAAGTTTTACAGCCAATTAGGACGCAGAACACAATGTGCTGTAAAAAGCACAATACAATCAGTGAAACTGCGAGGCTGGTTCTTGTATGTTGACCTTTTTTTTAACGTGTTAATATTTTATTTGTAGACTGGAGTGAAGGTCAAGAAAGCCACGGAGGGCTACAAGTCATACGTTGAGAAATACGCCACCGCCAAGACCGAGTTTGAGCAGAGAATGACAGAAACTGCCCAGGTGAGATGGTTTTCTTGAGAGGTTATGTGACGCTTTTTGATTAGCTCCTGCATCCTGCTCTATTTTTAGTTCGTTCTTACTTAACTGGTTCTTCAATGATAATATCACAATGAAAAGCTTTTCCAGACTTCCTTATTATTCACACATATTTTTGGTATGTGGTCACACCTGCTCCGAGTTACACCGTCATTATTATGCTTCTACTCATTTCCCCGCATTTTTTTTCCTCTTCCACTTATCAACCAAAACTCAACTGTCACTCTGAGAAGAACATAAACACCAAATCGGGCAAGAAGCCATCACCCATGCATGCACCTCTCTACCACGTAGACCACCCAAAGCTCACATTTTAGCCAATAACTTAAGCGGTTAATTAAGAGGTGTAAAGAGAACCTGAAAAGGTTTTAATTGATAAATTTAAACTTGTTAAATTGTGATTGTGCGTGATGAGTAACATTAGTGTCCATTCATATGTAGTGGAGTACAGAGTGCATAAACTCAAATCAATAATGTAGTCAAGTGCAGAGTAAACATTTCTTATATTATTGATACTCAGCATAATAGCCATAAATACTTTGGAAAAAGTAACAAAGTCCATTTATGTTGACCCATTGCACACAAACATTGGTCCAATTTCAGTCATGCCATTTAGTGATGTTTTTAAGTTTATCTGCAGTTTATTTAAGTGTGTGTTTTTTTTCTGCAGAAATTCCAGGATATTGAAGAGGAACATGTCTTGCGCATGCAGGAGATAATTCACTCGTACGCTCAGTCTGTGGAAGAGACTCACATTCAGGTTGGAGAGGTGAGAGACCGACACACCAAGCACAGCGTGGCATTAGTGCTGGGAAACCACTACTTTCCTGTTCTTATTGTTGATTGCAAATGTTTTGATAGTCCACCAAAGGTTTTAACTCGATCCTGAAGTTATGAGAAAATGCTTAACAGAGTTCCCGAAAAATGGATGGACGTCGTTTTAAGACAAAAGATGACAATATGTTTGATTTTGTTGCTTAGATTTGTAACAATAAGTAGCAAACATGTTTACTAAAAATACATAAAAGCACAGTTTTCAAAAAGAATTGTATTTTTGTCATGTGCCAAAAGGAATGTACGCATGGTATAAGAAAACATGCAAATATATAGCAACAGTATCATTTTAGTGACTATAGAGGGCGACAGAGACCCTTGAATTCTTTCACAGATGCATGACATGAAATTAAATGGCTTTTGCTTTGTAAAAAAAAAAATGGAATTTGTGTGATGAGTTTTTTTATAAAGATGTATGCATATTCATCAGTGACTTATGGTAATTTTTATCATTTGTCAGTGTCATGCAAAAACAAATCCAACACACACTGTTATCCTTAAAAGCTCACAGCAAAATGTTCTCTTTTTTTGTTTTAGATGGGTCTTCCTTACATGGCTATGCATTAATAGGATAGGAAGTCAATAGATTTATAATGTTGCAGTTTAAAAATAAAATTGTGTACAATTCCGTATTTACACTTGCATGTAGGACCTGATTTTAAGGCCCAGGGTGCTTTGTGTGAATTTTTTCCACGTTTTTTTGTGGATTTTAGTTTTTTGCCTCTGTTTTCTTTCACTTTCACTGTCTTCTTTCACGCATTTTAAAACAATAAGCTTTTTTAGGGCTTAATCACGGATTGCCCGATGCACCTGGAGGCTTTGTGAAATGAGTCAGTACACATTGCATAATGTACCATGAAACATCATAAATTCACAAGCCACACCCACATTCCATCACAGCCAGTAAGGTCACTCTTCTCCGGTCAATCAGTGTTGATTGACATTATTCCGTGGCACCGTAGACCCTCACAGACGCATCTTACACCAACTAACACGATTTAAGGGTTACAATGGGTGTCTCTTTATTATGTACTTTGGGACAATTTGTTTGTTGGCTGTTTATTAGTCCGTATAATTCAGTTTCTACTTTATCCTTTTTTGGGTCAACATTCCAGCTATTCTAGAGTATTGGTATTGTTAAATTACAACATGACAATACATTGGAACTATCAAATCCAAATTATAATGTATACATTTTGTATATGTTGTATATTTTGTATACATTTGTATGTATACAAAATGCATTGAATCGTTTAGATTTAATAAATTGATTGATATACCAGTGTTTCATGCTTCAAAATACTACATTCACCTCTTGGATTTGTCTTACCCAAAGGACCAACTAAACCGTAAAGGGACAAGTGCTACGCTGGATGTAGTTTACTCAATTTGAATAGTGATTGAATCAGTTTCAAGCCTGTTTGATGCATAATTCATCTAGTACCTTAAAGGACCAATAGGAGCGGGAGAGGTTGACGCATCTCATTATTTCCCAGTCCCTCCCTATTAAGATCAGACGTTTGAAATGACCTATTTTCCCAAGTGTCTCTCGACACGGCCGACTACGCTACTCACCTAGGTGACGTTTAACCGTGGTTTTTGACATTTATAATGGTGTCAGTCTTTCAACTTTGACCTTTAAGCGCATTCTCACACAAGACTAATCTGACATTAACCACCACAACCTGAGTGTGGATAAATCTTAGTACAGCCGTTTTATAGGATTCCAAACCAGTAAGGAGAATTACACGACTAGAGTTCACTGACGTTTGTTGGGTTTGTCTAGTTCCTGCAGTGAAACCCCTACTTGTGTTTTGTCTTTGTAAAGGTGCAGAAAGAGTTTGTGAACAACATGGAGAACACGTCCATCGAGAGCCTTGTACAGAAGCTGGCCGAAACCAAAGGGACAGGCAAGGAGAGACCAGGTAACACCCCAAGCTTCAGGAACTCCGCAGATCTTTTGGCAGATTGCAGAACAACATTAAGCGGCTCTGTAAAATCATTGGCATGTTTGACTCGATTTTACACTACAGGATTAGTGCGGCTCTGACCCTTATCAGAGCGTTGGGCCCAGGTCTCAGCCAGCGCTGACCATCACATGCTAACACTACCATCACATGCTAAGTGGAATGTCAAGCTCGCCCACCTTTACACAAGATTAGGTCACTTGAAACTGATAGAGCTTGACACGTCTACACTTCCCCCTTTTCTATAGCTATTTTTCCCCACTTATTCCTTTTGTGGTCTTTCAGTCGTCCTCTTGGTTTTGCAAGGAGAACATGTAAAATAGCAGCTATATATGTATTAGTGATGGCCGTGCATTAATGTAAGACTCATTATCGCGCAATATAAAAATGGTCGCTGTTAATATATTGTTGAGTTGGGAGCTGGTCTACACCACGCAAGATTTTATGGTTTTCACGTTGATATGTGGCACGGATGTACATGCTGAGTTCTGTCTCGTGTGCCGTTTCATTTTGAGAGGTGAAAGACACATTTGCAAGGCGTTGCTTTTATTAAAAGGAATTGCGTATAACAAACACATTTTTTCACGTTGCTCTGGGAAACCCCTACTGGAAATCTCAACGGGTTGAATATTTAGGATTTATATTTAATTAACTATATTATTAACTATAGCATACATACTAATACATTGTAATATACCACACTATATTTAATGTAAAAATAATAAAAATTAAATAAAAAATATATATACCTAGTTATATATAAATACATAAATATACTGTGTGTGTGTGTGTGTGTGTATGTATCTGTTTATATAAATGACTAGATATTCCGTGTATTGATTCACTTTTTGAATTACTTTGAAGTCTCGCTGTTGAAATTCATGACATGATCTGCCAAAAGTTGGAGTGTCTGTGGAAGAACTTCTCTCTCTTCCCGCTCTTAAGTGAGGAAACACGTCTACACACAGGTATCTCAGGGCGAGCACCTATCGTGACCCCGGGGGTCTCATTTGAATGGCCAGGCTTTCGGCTGCCCTCCATTTGTTTTGACAGCAGAATTAATTGAGACTAAAAGCTGTTTTGGTCAACAAAACATTCTTTCCCCCGTATCAAGCTGTTCATTAGGGATTGGGCGGCTGTCAGACCAATAACCTGCGCGGCCCGCTAATGAAACCAGAGCGGCCCTGGCCAGTACAGGGAGAGAGAGAGAGGTTGAACAAACTTTGTACCACGGAAACAATCCCAAAGTGACACGCTGGGCTTTAGGGAGGTTGCAAGAGCAGTTCAGCGACATCCAGCTGGGCCGCGAGCTGGCCGCCCGCCAGACACGCAAACTCTCCTCGCCGCTCCATCCCAGAGCCCATGCTCAGCATATGCAATTTAAAAAACAAAAAAAAAACATCCTCTGTTAATGCATGAGTGCATGCGTCTCTCATTTACAAGCAGACTCACAAGAGCGCATTTACCTTGCCGGGTAAACAAGGACTTACCACGGACTTGAAATGTTTTTAAATAAAGCTCATTTTAATAGCTGGGGATTTGCTTGCAGTCGAAACATGAGTTTTGAATTTTTAGAATTGAAGAATAGGTAAATACTCGGTGTCCGGCTTTTAAGGACATTAAACATCAGCGGACAAGTGAAACAACAAAATCTGGGTTGTGTTCCTTGCGTGTGCAAAACAGATTTTTGGAACTTCGTTGAACCAAATAAAATGTATTTAAAAATGTGAACACATTTATAAATATTGTAAAATGCAGAATAAAAGGGTACTTTTTGCGTAAAAGTTATTTGCTTTACACAAGTATGCGTAAATGCGTGTGTCAAAAAAATGCATGTTGGGGACTTGGTTGAGCAACAAAAACGAATTTAAAAATGCATATAAATGTAAATAAATTCCAACCGATGGCAATTTTGTGATCTTTACAATTCTGCAGAAAAGTAAAGCTGGGTGCACACTGTGTGTAAAATAAATAAATGAAATACATTTGAATAAATTTATAAATTAATTAATTAATTCTATTATTTAATAAAAAAGTAAATATTGTCTTTAATAGATTTCTATGCATATTTATACGTTCATCCGTGCCACCTTGAGTGGAGAGGATCAAGGTCACAACCAGACAAGCTGTTCAGACGCGTCTTAAAGTGTTGAACTGGGATGAGACGGTGTCCTGGTCCTCTGGCGTAGAGCGAATCAGTGGTCCTGGATCCACGTCAGGCCTTCGTGACTGAAGCGAGCGGTGCGCATGAGGTCTGCTCACAACCTCCGCTCTCCAGGGAAGCTCTATTGAACCGCTTGAGTTAAATATCACACGCTTTTGTTTTTTCAGGTCAGGGCATTTTCTCTGCAATGAAAATAGTGCTCGAGGCCGTCAAACGCTGCCTTTCGTTTTCTTGGACAAGCATTAGCTTTTACTCGCATTAACACAAAGAGAACCGGCTCTAAAGGCTCTCAGAGCACTGAGGGGCATCTCCGCTCTCTTTACTACCCGTCACGAAAGCTCAGAATTAATATTTATACGCCGTTCCCGGTGTTTATTGAGAAGCTCCTACTGAGGTTTGTAATGGAGACACTCGAGTCTCATTTGATGTTCTTTAATTCCAAAAGTGGAGAGTCTCTCTGTAATGGAGCAAATGAGAACTTGGCCGACGTGTTGCCAGGTCACGACTGGAAAACAGCAGAGCAGCGAGACAGTAAAAACCGTCACGTTTGTTTGCTTTATTCTCCTCACGCGAGGAAATGGGTCAAGTTTAAATCTGTAAAAGCTCGGAGGTAAATGTGCAAAATTGATGAGCGGGAAACCAGGCGTGCTCTTTGTTGTTTTTCCATAATTGGCATTTCAGTGGTGTATTAATGTTTATTTTTTTCCCTATTTGAAAGCATCGATTTAAAAAAAAAAAACATAGTGAAAGCACACTGTGTCATGTTGAGTTCATTTATTTATAGGTTTTTTAAGGTTAAAAGAGTTCTTTCAGGGCTGTATGTTTGTGCAAGGCTTTTTCTCTCGGCTTTTAATATAAATTCATTTTCAAGTTAAATAATTCCTGTTGTCACCAGATCACACAATGTAGCTGAATCTATTTGCTATATTCAACCGAAACTCTATTTCTAGTATTTTTTTCTATATTCAACCAGTTTAAAATGCTGTGTGGTCACGCTGTTGTTTTTTTATT
The DNA here is from genome assembly GCA_028031935.1 of Paedocypris micromegethes. Taxonomy (NCBI): domain Eukaryota; kingdom Metazoa; phylum Chordata; class Actinopteri; order Cypriniformes; genus Paedocypris; species Paedocypris micromegethes. The sequence continues at coordinate 4,187,859 of CM051493.1, forward strand.
TTCCCAGGGCCCATTGAATTTGAAGAATGTAACGTTTCCATTCCCACTGAAGGTTTGTTTGTTCTTCATAAAATTGTGTTGGTTTTATTAATAGTTCTTTTTAATCTCTGTAAATATACTTGTGAAGTAGATTGTACTGTATTTGAGTTTTTTATGAAAGAAAATGAAATGTTTTTATTTATAACATTTTTAGTTATTCGATCTCAATGTTGGCTTGCCTTTTGTTTTTGTTTTAAAGAAGATTTTCATCATTTAAAAAGTATCTCTTTCTGGTTTAACATTGAACATCTTTTATAATTAGGTGCCAAACCTAGAAAACGAAAGACCTTCGCCATACCAGGAAGACGAAAAGACAAAGACACAGATTCTACGTATGTCTTTTAGTTTTGCCTCTTTTCCGTTATACAAATCACAATATTTGAAATTAAATATAGTTAAACAAAAATAAAGTATATTTTATGGATTTTATTCACACTCGTATTAAGGTATTTGCACGTTTCAACAGTATATTTTTTCAATTCAGTACAGTAATTTTATTCTTCTGCATTGTCTACAACAGGGAATCTGCTGACATAGAAGCTGTTGTAAGTATTTGTGCAACCAAACAATGTATCAAGTACAATGACACACACACACACACACACACACACACACACACTGAGTTGTGCTGAATCCCTTTTCTGCTCTTTGCAGAAGTTTAACAGTCGCATTGTTCTGATCAAAGAGTTTTGGTTGTGGTTATATTGGAGAAAATCCATTTGAGACGAGTCGCGCCCACAAAGCCCCTTTTGTTCATTCCTCTTTCAGAACGCGTCCAACGGAGCTCCCCCAGGTTTCTATGCTGCTATAGATCTTCATAACGCAGTGAGTGGTGACCTAATGTTGTTGAAGAATTGTCTATAATTTTTACAGTGTTGAGTAAAGACCGCGTGGACTTGTCTTGTGGTGTTGCTAGCATCACAGCGGCCTGAAGGATGGAGAAGTGTGACTAATGGTCCGTATTTCGTGATCTGTTTGATTTGCTGCAGAATATGCCTCAGATGGACGAGGAGGGCTTCTGTATCCGACCAGAAGTCAACGAGAACGATATCCTTTCTCAGATCACTCTTTTTCATCCCCTTTTTCTTTTCATCTTACAGATTTAGCCTCGTATATTTTCTCACGTGCTCGCAGTGTTAAAGCCAGATCGTTGTTTTTGGCCTGAGAACATTCAGCCCCACTATTCCATCTCGTCATTTTTTTTTTATACTGCTATTCCACACAATTCTTCCATTGACTTGCATGTAAAAACAAGCAAGCGGCTACTAAACATTGATTATCTTCATTTCGAGGCTGCTATACTTTTTAAAACGTCCAGGTTTTTTCTATTTTCGTTTTCCGTAACTTTCTGGTCACATGCCAAAGAGAACAACTTCTACTCGTCCAGTGACTCTGAAGATGAAGACGAGCCAAGAAAATTCCACGTCCAGATTAAACCTGTGCAGGCCAATAACGGCACACACCAGCAGAAAGCCACCATCGATGAGCTGAAGGCCTCGATTGGGAACATCACCCTCTCACCCACCCCTGTGGTAAGACCAGATCTTCTCACTTCACTCTTTTTCTGTCACAAACAAAAAGACAAAGTTATGGCCTGTACTGTGATGAAGAGTTGCTTGTGTGTGTGCTAATAGAGTCTTTCTTGCTTAAATAGACACTAGAGGGCAGTATTTCCAAATGGTTTTTACGTGACTAGCATTGTTTTTACAGAGATGCTTAGGATGAATAATTAATGTAGCGGTGTTTTAAATTGTTCATAGGTTTCAAAGCTGTGCAGTGGAACAATTACTAGAGTGTTGAACTTGCAACTGCAAGGTTGCCGGATTAAATCCCAAACAACAAGTAAAGTGTCCGCAAACCACTGAACCCAGGAATATCACTGAAAATCAGGATTTCCATAGACTGGATGTTTTAACTGTGTTTAATATTAAACAATAGTTGATTTCAAATGTTTTTTAATAGCTAGAAACAAATGTTTGTCCTTTTTTTATTATTTACATTTTTTTATTGTTTGTGTGTTTTTATTGTTTTTAGTTGTGTGCGTTTCTGATTTTTAGTGTGTTTTTGTGTTTGTGTTTGTCAGGCCTGTGCACCATATGTGTGTTTGTGTGTGTCGTGGTGGTGGTACAAAAATCCTTGCTACTTCCTGTTTGAATTCTCACCACAGGAAGGACAAATGATCTCTGTTTCTAATGAGGAAAATCACATGGGCAGAGATTCGTTCTCCATCACTTTTTGGCTACTCTTCATCATTATGTCGTTTTTTTTTTTTTTTTTCTACATTTGGTCTTTTAATTTGTATTTTAGTTACCATAAGAAATCATTAATGCTCTTGGTCTCTTTTTCTTCCCTCCTCCTCATCTCTCTCTCTCCTCTCTCTCCCTCTCTCTCTCTCCCTCTCTCTCTCCCTCTCTCTCTCTTCTCTCTCCTCTCTCTCTCTCTCTTCTCTCTCTCTTCTCTTCTCTTCTCTTCTCTTCTCTCTCTCTTCTCTCTCTCTTCTCTCTTCTCTTCTCTCTCTCTCTTCTCTCTCTCTCTCTCTCTCTCTCTTCTCTCTCTCTCTCCTCCCTTTTCTCTCTCTCTCTCTCTCTCTCTCTCTCTCTCTCTCTCTCTCTCTCTCTCTCTCTCTCTCTCTCTCTCTCTCTTCTCTCTCTCGCTCTCTTTCTCCATATTTGGTGTGTTCTTATTGAACCCATTTTCCAGATTTTTCCCGTTTTCCTTTTTTTGTTTTCATGTGTGTTTGGATGCCTTTATTCGGCTTCCCTCATAGTTCCTTAATAACACAATCGTAAATATTACAACTTGTGTTTATATAAAAATATACAACAAATTATATTTCACATAAAACCGATAATTTGTATATTATACTGATTTTTTTTTTTTATGTAGCACAATTCCGATTGTCTAAATGTGTAATAACAATCTGTGTTTGTTGTGGGATTGCCATGTATGAACTAAGAATGAACAAATGTTGTTGCTTAACTTCAGGGTGGAAAACGTAGTTTCATTAATGTGTGTGTGTGTGTGTGTGTGTGTGTGTGTGTGTGCGTCGTCCTGTGAGGCCAATATCCACTGAATGAATGTGGGGACGAAGCACTTCATGTCTTCTGCTGTTTTCATAACTCCTCTCACTCTCATTAATAAAAGCCTGTTTTTATTTCCAGGTTCATATGAAGAGGAACCAGTCCAGTGAGTATTCCTTCTTTTCTTCCTTCATCCTTCTCTTACTCCGAAGGTTTGGCTCTGGAGATTGCCTGCCATTTTGACTTCTCCTTTTCGTTTTTCTTGGCCGTGACGTTTCTCGCCAAGCCCCCTTCATGTTGCTCTGGTGACCCCTCCAAAGCCAACTCATCCCATGAGAAAATAAACATCTTCCCCCTTTTTTTTCCCCTCCATCCGAGCAGTACAGCATTGCCGCTTTAAGCCTCCAGTAAGATTAACAGCTTAATTGTGTGTTTATGTTTTTCTATCCATCATAATTTTACATTTTTCCAGTAAATTGTGGCTTAAATGAACACAGATGCATGTCAGAATCTCGTGTTTACACTGTGGCGTGCTCTCGCATCAAAACGACAGTTTCAACTTTCCAGCTTTTAGACGTTTTAGCCTCATGGTAGATGAAGGTTTGACTCTTTCCATCTCTCTTCTGGACCTGGATTATTATTTTGCCAGATTAGGATCTTAAGTTAACCAGTTAACAATGAAAAATGATGGTAAAATGCTATAAAGACTTTTGCGAGGAACACTTAATGTTATGATTTGTGCATCAAATGGCATTTGATTTCGAAACGTGAGAAACTCTTCTTGAGCGGCTTCAGTACAGAAACTGAAGAACGGTGTTCATTGTGAAATCTTTATTTATATTGTTGAGATTTCAAATTTACTATTTAAAGACTATTTACATGTTTCAGTGTCTCTTACACAAAATGTCTTACACATACCTACTATAGGGATGACACGACAACACACAATACCTTGTGCAAACCCAAAGTCTGGTGAGTATTTTTAGTCAATAAGGTGAATTTGTGCTGGTGAATCAGATTCAATTATATAAAATTCCATGTAGCATTTTAACATTAAGCAAATGTATCAATAACACTATTCGAGCTACTAAGTCAATCCTGTCCTAACATTTTTTTATGGAAAGTTCTCAAAGTCTATGTCGCCGCTAAAACTCGCTGATTGGTATTTTAAGTCCCATTTATTCTGGGTTTTTCGGGGTTTGCAGGAACATGTGTCTCATGAAGAACCGTTTCCATGGTCCAGCACTGCTTTACCGATATTATTAAGTGGCTGGTTTAAAAACTAAAGGCCTCATGAAACACATGCACTGCGGTTTTTACGGGAATTTATTGGGTAAAACGCGTAATTTCCAAATGTTTGATTTGTTTTTTTTTTTCTTTTTCCTCCATTGATCTGCAGGTGATGAACTGGGTCGACCAAGAACAACACAGTCATCCTACGAGTAAGAGTTTTTTTTTAAAGCTATTACAAAGAATCATGTCCATTTGTTTATTGATTTGACACTTTTCGTATTGTTTTAAGCAGTAGATCCGCCAGTAATGATCTTCTGTCCCTGGATCTCTTCGGCCCGACCAGCACAAGCTCCGGCTCTGCTTTTTCAGTTCCACACTCATCAGGTAAAAAACAAAGCTGCTTTACTGTAAGGTAAACACGTGTGAGTTATCGTGCTTTGGCATTCCTGTAAATGCGCAATTAAGTAACTAGAATCCCAGAGATCTTTTCTTTTTTTATGCTTAACGTGTTCTTTTAGGGGAGACTTTGGATTTATAGATGCTCTGTATCCCAGGGTCAGCATATACACTAATCTCATCGGGTTGGTTTTAGCGTTGGTGGAGTCATCGACCGCACACGTGTACTGTACCGTCAGATCGTCGTAATTCATTCATCCCTCCATCCCCCAGCATCTGGGAGGCTTGTCTTAGCTCTGACCTCCTTCATTATTGATGATGCTTACAGGCTGGTAAAAGTGTCTAGGCTTTTCCAGTCCACAACAGTCGCCCCTGGAGAGCTTGCTCAGGCTCCTGTTGTCACGGAAACCCTCACATCCCACTGCGACCTCGTATCTCACTCTCTCCTGCTTTGTTGTTCGTTCTGTATTTACTGTATTTTTTATCTAAATGTTTGAAAAACTGATTTTTCTTTTCTGCGATACAGAAATGTGCTGATTTTTACCGCATACTGTGACTGCTGAGTTTTCAAATCTCACTCTCTGTGACTCAAAATCTTGGTTTTTTTTTTTTTTGCTTCGTGTGCCTTTGACCTTGATTGTGCCGGTCTGACGGCTCCACTTGAGAATTTGAGATCTTGGGTAGTAGTCAGTTTGCGCTACTCTTGGTGAGATGCGCTGCTCTTAATAAGATGCAATACCTTGAATATTTAAACAAATTTAAGTTATAGAATAGCTGCTTTAATTCTATAGAAAGAATGTATTCAGACAGCACTGTTGTGATGTTATAAAGTGTCTTTGCAAACAAGTACGTGGTTGTTTTTTGAGCAAATAAGCCTTTCAGTGCAGTCACTAAAAGAAGCCAACTCGTCATTCAATGGCTGACCTTAACTGCGAGGGCCAATCATAATCCAGAGGTAATTGGCACCTTTAGAGGTCAGAGGGCGGGGTTTGAGCCTCCACGTCACAGACATTGTCAAACATGATTTTGTTATACTTGTGACCTGGCAAAGGAACAAAAAGAGCAGTAATAGGATATTGGTAATGCAGCAAGGTATTTCTCTTGCTTTTTACTCTGTAAAAACAGGGTTTGATTTTCTTTATTATTCAAATGTTGTTGTTTTTTTTTTAAGTTAAGTGTTAGGCGTGAGCTACATTTTATTTATTTTTTTTTATTTTTTTGTTTTTTGAGATTTGAGAAAATCTTCTTAAATGTGGAATTATGTTCTTTCTTCTTAACTTCTTATCCCACATTTTGCTCCGCTGCAAAGAAAGATGAAGTGTTTTAGGAAATTTTCACAGTTTTGTTTCTCTTGTATATTGCCGCAGCCGTATCATTGTTTATTGTTTACACACCAGAAGGATTTTAAATTTGGATCTAATTGATCTAAATAAATTAAAGTTTTAAGAGAATTAAATGTTGACCATGTTGCGATATATTGATATTTGAAGGTGAAATAATTCAAATATGATTTGGTATAGATATGGTACTTTTAATAATTGTATAATGTAAACATGTTTTTCAAGTATATTAAAAGTATTAGTTCATCAAAATTATTTGTATATGTAGGATACATTTACAAGATCATAAAAAGCAATCATATAAAAGGATTATCAATAATATTGTTTTTATATGATCTTTTTACTCATTATCTCAACTTAAAAATATTTTTTTTTCCATTTCACTTGCTTTATCGTTTTTGTGTTTTATCGCATGAGCATCACATTACCGAGCGTGTGGAAAAGTTTAATCATTGCTAAATAATATTTTCTCTACAAATGTTTTGTGAAAATGTAATGTAAAATGTTTTTATTATTTGTGTGTGTGTGTTTTTTCTGATCACCCCTTGACAGAATTGCATTCACAGCCGGAACCAACTTCTCCTTCAGCAGTTAATCTTGAGGTTACGGAGACAGCTTTTTCCTTTCCCTGCAAACTCCCTCCTCCGTCTGGCCCAGCCATTGCTTGCACTCTGCCTTTTCCTACTCTTCCCTCTTTACCTTCCACATCTTCTAACAACGATTCCGCTCCACCCTGTGCCTCTTTAACTCGACCAGTCAGCATGATTCAAGCTCTCCCAACTACCTCTAAAGACTTCATTACCCAGAAAGCCCCTCTCAGTGCTCCCGCTGCTGGTCCAGACTCGCTCTCTTCCTGGGCCCAGAGCCAATGGATCGCTTTTAATGACGCCTTTGTGCCCCGTCATGGGCCGCCCCATGAACCAGCAAGACCTCAGTCCGTTCCAGTGTCCCAGCAGCACAAGATTTCCTTTAGAGAGTTTTCAGACTCATTTCTCACAGGAAAAGAGGAGAGCTCTTCCTCCCTGAAGGAGGCATCGGCCAATCCGGTGCAGGACGGTAATTCTGAGGAACGACAGTTCTAAGCATGTTCACGTTTCTGTGCTGTGACAACTTAACGTTTTTTTTTCTTTTTTTTTGCTGTTTGTTTTTTGTTGGTTTGGGGTTTTTTTTTTTAACTAAGGTGTTTTTAACTTCTATTGTAAAATTATTTTCATACTTTTTATTTGAATTAATAAATTATTCGATATGTAGATATCCTTAATTTTTTTATTGAATTCTCTTGTTGACAATTTTTACCTTTAAACCATATACTGGTCTGATACATTTTAACCAATTAATTTTCTAACACTGTAATAAAATGTCTTTTCTGAAGAATATAAAAAAAATCTGGATGACACAAAAAATGTAATGAATAGCTTTTAATTCTAAGATATTTAATGCTTTTATGCACACATTTAAAATTAAACGTTCAAAGGGTTTTTTTTTTTTCTTGTTTGTTTGTTTTTGTTGCCGAAATTTTTTAAATCTTGGTTTAAAGGTAGACATTTTTGATATCCCTTTGTCCCCAGGAATGCTGTTTGTTGTTTATTGATTTTTTTTTTTTTTTTTTTTTTTTTTTTTTTATTACGTATCATGTAAGATTTTTTTTAAGTTGTGCCTTTAGTAACGTATTGTTACCTGTTTCTGATGTGGATGTTGCCTGAAGTGGAGCATTTTTCTCTATTGTTTTTTTTTTTGTTATTTAATTTAATTTAATTTATTTATTTTTGCATCAGTTGTGTTTTTCAGATTTGTTTGCATCAGTTGCCTTGTCATCTAGGTTGTAGTCTACTTGTCTTGCGGATTGTCTTACAGTTTTACCTTGCTAACACAGTCACACCTTTTCTGCTTTTTCTCAATTTACACAATTTTTAGATTTTTTTTTTTGCTGTTTTTGCATTTGCAGTTCCTCTAAACAGGCCAACGACACCACTGGCATCAGCATCCATAGTGCCACCACCAAGACCATTATCCCGTCCCAAACTGTCCACGGGCAAGCTGACGGGCATCAATGAGACTGTGAGTGACGTATAGATTTTTGGAATTCCTATTACTTCGGGAGCATTAGAGAAATGGATTTGAAGGTGGTGAATTATTGACGGGCTTCTTCTGCAGGGCCGGGCGTTCAGTCCTTCTAAAGCCTTAAACTCCAGTCCTCCGCCGGCTCCTTTGGCTCGAGCCGAGAGCTCGTCTTCTCTCAGCTCCAACACGTCCCTCAGCGCCAGCAACACACCTACTATCGGTTGGTCCATTCTGCTTTTCACACACTATTAACACCAACACAATTAGGTTGAAACAGGTTGCACTTCTGTTTTGAGATTACATTATTAAAATGTGTATACTTAAAAAAAATATTTTTATAAACTTGTGTGTATATATATTTAAACTATACATTAGCATGTACAATGTGTGTGTGCGTGCGTGTGTGTGTGTGTGTGTGTGTGTATTTATACATAAGCAAATGTATGGTTTTAATAAGTAAATCTTTAACTTGTGAGAATGCACAAGTGTTTATTAGTACTTGCATTACATTTTTTTTTTTGCATTAAGACTTTACATACACCTACATTAATATGTGGATTGTGACAAGTTTTTGTGTGTGTGTGTGTGTGTCTGTGGGTGTGTGTAGTGACATGTATAGAGAAATATGTTCCACACATTGTATTTCATGGTATTATAAACACATCACTGACCAAATTCCTCCGTCATCAACTTTCTCTGGTGGAATGTGCTGCTCTCGTCCTGTTTTTTCTTTCCCTTTGTGGTTTCCATCTTTTCATTTTGATTTAAGAGGACGATGTGTTTGTGGGGAAACTGCCCACGTTTGAGAAGAGATGTGAGACTCCAGCAGGTAAAGTGGGACTTATCCAGAAGATTTATCCTAACTTTCTAACTGATTCCTTCATGTTTTTCTGCCCCTAATCCAAACAAAATGCTAAACTATACACGTTTCCATATGTTTCAGAATTTTCAGAAGTTGTGTTAAATTAGCCAAACCGTATTTATTCTCACTTTCTGTGACTTCTTTATTGTATGCTTGCTGCGATTCAACTTTTTTTGTGTTATTACTATAATTATTATTTTAATAAGTGAACTATAATTGTGTATTAATTATTTGTCTGCATGGCAGAAACATTTTGATGTCTATTTTACTCCAATAAACTGAGGTTAACTGTAAAAACGACTTAATAAAAGAAATACAAAAATTATTTTTTTCTAATAAGAAAACATTTTTTTTCTAATTTTTTTCTCTAAGTGTGTTTGTGATTCCCCTTATTGTTCTTTTTTTTGTTTGTTTGTTTGTTTTTTCCTGCCTAGGAACATCTCGTGGGCCCAGTCCAGTGACTCTGGCTTCCCAAGATGCATTGCCCATTGCTGTAGCCTTCACCGAATCTGTTAATGCCTACTTTAAAGGTTCCGATCCCAACAAGTATGTCCGGCCTTACATTTGATGCTTTAACACACAACAGCCATTTACAAATCATTCTTTATTTGTTTTAATACACCTCAATGAAGTATTTACTCTTTAAACACATTTCATTTACATTGATGAATAGACTATTGTATCAAAATTATCTCCACGTTTGTGCTCCAGGTGCATTGTGAAGATCACAGGAGACATGACGCTCTCCTTCCCCAGCGGCATCATCAAGATTTTCACGTCTAGTCCGTCTCCGGCTGTTCTGAGCTTCAAACTCTCAAACACTAACCGGCTTGAGCAAATCATGCCCAACCAGCAGCTACTGCACAGGTATGAAAGCCAGGACGTTTCTGCAAAGATGATGGCATGATGTTGAACATTTCAGTTGATGATTTGCTTTGATGAAGTATTTAATAGACACAATGTATAATGCTGCGTTTGTCTTTGCATGTAGTGACTCATCGCAGAGCGACACTAGCTCAAAGGACTTTTGGCTGAACATGCCGGCACTGATGGCCTTCCTCAGGAAGAGCTCTGAGCAGAACCCTGCTGCTTCCTATTACAACGTGGACATCCTCAAGTACCAGGTTCACAGATTTTTATTCATCTACAAGACATTTTTTTTTCTGTTAATTCCCATATAGTCATTCATTCACTACTGTATCTACAATTTGCCCCCTCCATCCTAAATGCAAGGTGCATCCATAGTTGCGTTGTGATGAACTATGGAATCAGATTAGTCAAATTTAATAGATTAGCCAGAAATATAAAACGTACATGGTTATCATAGTTTACCAGATTAGCCAAAAATATAAAACGTACATAAAGCGTACAAGAAACAAACAAAAATGCTCTACATTTTAGTTTGTTTATTTTTTTTAGATTGCAATCTTTACTTTTTTGTTTTAAATCTTTTTTTTCCACGTTAAATTCTAGTTAACACAAAAGACGAGTTTTTAAATCAAATGGAACATGTATCATCATCAATAATAATAATAATAATACGATTGATTCATAACACCTTTTAGGACCTTATTGTCACAGACACAGTTTCATAATATTTCAATGTGTAGAGACAATAATATCTAATATTATTCTGAAGTATTAGTCAGAAAAAGAATTCGGCAAAATTCTGCAAAAATAACATTTTAATTACATTTTATTGTATATTCATATTTTAAAAGCTGTGAATGTGAATGAACTGGTCTCACACTTCCTGGTCAACTGCTGCCATTCACATTCTCTCCAGCCAATCAGAGTAAGGGCCGCCTCCACGTGAAACTAGTTCCAAAAGTCCCAAGTGCAAAAATCTGCATTGCACGAAGAAATCTGAAGCGGGAAAAAAGTTTTGAACGAAAATGTGAATATTGCAAATGAAAAAAAAGACAATGTGATGCATTTTTTGTTTTTTTTCTTTTAAATTAATTTTTCGCATTAATCTGATTTCATTAAGAATGACAATACATGTTTATTCTGTTCTCTCCTTCCTTCTCGACTCCTCAGGTTTGCTCAAATGGGATTCAGTCGACACCTCTCAACCTGGTGGTGTACTGGAAATGTAGTTCCGGCACCACAGATCTGCGACTGGACTACAAGTTCAACCCGGAAGCCATGTATCCCCCCACAGCCCTCACCAATGTGCAAGTCCTGGTCCCCGTTAATGGAGGGGTCACCAGCATGCAGGCCATCCCCAATGCTGTATGGTGAGTGGGGTGATCATGGAGAAATTAATTTAAAACAAGCGTTATTCAGAATCAGTTCAGCATCTGTTTGGTGTTTTTTTTTTTTTACGTAGGAATGCCGAGCAGAATAAGTCTTTGTGGAAACTCAGTGACATCTCTGACAAATCTGAGAATGAAGGTAAGAAATGATCTAGTTTCTGTACATGAGCTAATGTATGATTCATTTCAGCAGTTAAATATAGAAATATCTGGTTTAAGGTTCTTCTGATTGATCACAAGATCACATCAATGATCTAAAGAACTTATCCTGATTGACACTTTCAACAGAAATGGATGGATGGATGAAAACATTACTACCGTATTCCCATGGGAGATAAATAAACATTAATTTAATTAAGTGTGAGCTTATATGAAGTATAAACATCGTATGCAAAATTGTCTTGATTGAAACTTGATTTCTTTATTGAAGACGCTCTGATGGCGGCTCTGATTTTCCACCTACCTGATGCATATTAACCTCTTTGGTCAAATGTGCGTGAATTGAAGACTAATTTTGTTCGCAACCACATTTTAATTTTCACCATTTATGTTCATGACTCGGGGCCTCACTGTCTCTATTCTACTCTATTCTTTTTCATACAAAGCTCATTTTAAACGTGTGTATGTTTTTCAGGCTCTGGTTCGTTGAGAGCAAAGTTTGATCTGTGTGATGGTCCGTCCGTCCCTGCCACCCTGGCGGTCCAGTTCTTCAGCGAGGGCAGCTCTCTGTCCGGTGTAGACATGGAACTCGTTGGTTCCGGGTACCGGCTTTCCCTCAACAAGAAGAGATTTGCCACTGGTGAGAGTTTTTAATGTCATTTGGCGTATATATTTTGCAGTTTTGTCATTTAAAATAATCCTTATTTGTGTGTGTTTTACAGGCCGCTACATGGCCGACTCCTGAGATCTGCTCTCCACCAGATTCTCAATGAGCAATTATTATTATCCATTGCTTGTTCTCATTGGGGTTTATAGAGGTTCTTTATAAGGAAAGGAAGAAGAGAGTTGTCTGGATGAAGGTCGGTTTCTTCTCTGCTTTATGATCCAGTTTCAGTGAAGCACCTTTTCACAGGCAAGAGATTTTCTACTACAGTAAAATAGCACTGAGATTGAAACACTGTACAATGCTAAATAAAATGAATAAGAAGAAAGAGATGATGGATGGACGGAATCCATCGGGGGATGAAATCATTAACCGTTGATGCTTTTAGATTCAGACTTTTATAAAGTCAGAACGGTCGTGCTTTCTGGTTTGTATAGAACATTTGTACTATTAATTGTATTCACACATTGTCGCCTAGAAATCATGAAAAACGTCATTCGTTGAGTGTAATTTCCACTTTTATTCGCCGCATATCTGGTTCACAAGGATGCCTTACTTATCCAAAAAGCCTGGACCCTTTTTGTAGCTGAGCATCACACACTTCTGTTTCTCTTTTCAGTTGCCTTTCTTTTCATGTTCTCCAATGTGCAATGAAGACACACAATGAGCTTTCTGATTTGTTCACGGACGACCGGTGCCATTTTTACTTGAGGATTTTCACGAGAACCTAGAGAGACCCAGACCACAGTGCCTCTGTTTTGTTTTTTATTCAATAACTGTACAGGAAAATAATGCATCTTTACTAGATAAAAAGAAGAAAAAAAACACCATAATGTTGGCTATTTTATACTCCGTCTTTTTTAACTTTTGAAGTGCCAGTTTAGATCTTTCCTGATGGGATGTGGAAGGGAAAACGCTGTCTAAATATTATCCGTCGGCCTTTAAACTTCCAGAAAGTGCTTTAGCTAAACACTGGGCTGAGGCGAAGTGTGTCGTGGCCCATCGCTCTGGAAATCTGTTCCAAAATCCATTTAATCGTGATCACTGTGAGACGCAGACTTCCAGACCAAAATCCCCAATGTAGAAGCACAGACCGCCAGTTTTTAAGGGACGTCCATGTATGTTTTCACCAAATGTGCCGCCACTGTTAGTAGAGCTCGGAAGGCGTGGGTGACGTCTTTCAGCTAGTTTGCCAAATATCTGAAGAACGGTGAGAAAAGTCATAGGAAAAGTGAACGTAGGGTCCGAGTGTGTCCCCCATAGTTACATTCGCAGTGCATTATGGACCCCGTGTGTCCTGACACCAGGGCTTTTACAAACACCAGCGGCGTAAAGTCAGCAGATCAACACTAAACACCAGCCATGAAGGATTGTTTTTGGACGCGGAACCTGTTTTCACTGACTGCAGCCTAACAGTTTTGCGAACTAACAAAGCGTAGATTCTGTGGCTGGAATCATCACTGTTATTTGTACATTTATTAACATGTAATTCCGTTTTTTTTAGTTGATGTTTTTTCAGTATAAATTGGAGAGGACTGAGACATGTTATTGATTCGCCCAGTTCCAGTAGATTGGCTTCTGTTTTCCCGGCATTCGAATCAGATGAGTTGTGTAGCTAGCGAGCTGGTTCTTGCTGCCTCCACTGCCATCACATGAACATACAAAGCTTTTTGTTTGCAAATATATCTTTATTTTTCATTTTGTGTTTGTTCTGTGGCAAAAATGAATGACTGGTGCCTGTAATTCTGTTTTGTTTACTCACAGTGTTGTTTCGTTTCTTTCATTGTGTTTTTCTGCTGTGTGATGCTCTGTCTTTAATAAATGTATAATATATAAATCTATACAAATATAAGAAATATTATACGATGCTGTTCGTGTGTGTCTTTATTTTGAGCTGTTTGCATTGGGGAATTGAACATGTACTAAAGTTTTTTTCACAAAACCAAAGAAGAAATAAGCCAGGTAAACATATATCATAGATACAAACATTGCAATTACTCACCTGGAAAAATATCTGATATTTCTCCAAAATAATACTGGTAGTTATTATAGATCCGTGTGTTAAAAACACAAAATTAATTCTTTGCAATTATAGTAGGAAAGATCCGTTGTTCACTACTGTTGATCAGTTGTTGCTTCTCTTTCTCCATCATAAGTTTTCGAAAAAACACAGAAGGTTTAAGGTAATTTTCATCAAATTTGGTGGAAGTTTCACAAATTAATTCTACAATGCGAAACTACAGAGCTGTATATGAAATGAATCCTGCGCCTATCATCTAATATCACAATTGAAGTCGAGGTCCGACAAAGCATGTTTTATATTACATTAAAATGGACAGAAATACTATACCTGAATAGATATCAATCCTTCAAAATATTTTGTGAGATACATAAACATGATGCTACAGTCACATGAAAAAGAAAAAAAAACAGTAAATGTTACAGCTTACACCACATGTGTCAAACTCAAGGCCCGGGGGCCATATGTTTTTGACAATGTGATTTTTATGTGGCCCCAGAGAGCTTAAAAGTTTTGATTGTCTAAAAATAAATACCTAAAATTAAATGAAGAGATTTCGTTGACCAAAAACTACATTTCAGAGTATGCCTTTCAGCTACGGTAGCCGTGGCAATGTTTCCTCAGCTTTATGCTATTTTTCTTTATTAACTTGGACAGTTTGATCCTTTAATAATTAAGTTTGTGTGTTTTCGTGCTGACAAAATTTTAAAGGATTTATGTTAGAGCAACAAGCATGGGTTTTCTACACAACTGCAATTGCCACTTGAATGAGTTATAATAAATAGTGAGTTAATTAACATTAAGGAGTAGTTACATTTGTTTTGCATTACATTTGATCGCACAAGTTACATCCGGCTCTTTAAAGACAGCCCTTATGCGGATTTGGCCCTTAGCGAAAATGAGTGACACACCTGGCTTACACAAGTATAATTTCTACAAGGCAAGGAAGCTAAAGCGCTGCATTATGGGATAAGTAGTTCGTGTGTCAATACCGATTGTTGTCAGAACTATTTTTTTGGGCAAAATGCGTCTTTTTTTTGGTCCTAAAAAGATCCACAGTTTACCATTGACAGGTGTGCAGACTCAAACCAGTCCGTGATCCAACTGTGACTTTGACTCCCAATCCTGGCGTCATCTGCGTCTGCTTCATCCGGAACCATCCCGCTCGCGCACTTGATGGTTGATTTCTAGCGGAGGGGAAACCCACGGAGAGATTTAAGGATAAAGCAGCTCGGCGTTGAGATCCGGTCATCCTTGAGTTCCGTGAGTGACACGCTTTGGTACTCTCTCCGCGCTCGGTGTTGACACAGTCATGCTTCTGAACACATCTGCTGCACTTCCACTGCTCCTCGCAAAGTGAAATAAAACGCGCCACATGTGCGAGCCATCCGGCTTTCCAGCGCACCTCGTGTGTGTCTTTTATGTGTTTACGTATGCGTCAGGGTTGCAGACCCCTTCGTGAACCCTTTCAATAAAGCCTCTTGTGTTCCGTTCGATCCACATCACCAGACCTTTTTTAACGCGCGCTAACGGTTCCTTCTGTTAGAACGGGACCAGGCACTTGACCCGATGCGGCTGTTGTGTTTGGACCAGTGGTGTAAAGCTATTGAGTAAATGGATCTAACTATAGGCAACTTCTACTCTCTACTTGAGTACATTTTTGATTGAGTACATCTGATTTTGTACTCATTTGATTGAGTACACTACATCTGAATGGACACTACAATTGGGATCTTTTTCCGCCATAGTACATTTCTTGGGATGATGTGGTGATATCACCATCTGTATTGGTGATGAAGGTACTGGATGCTATTTATGAGCTAAATCACTTAAATTAGCGGAGTTTGACACTTTTGAGTTTCATCTTCTTTTTTTGTTCTGCCATTTTGAAGCAGGTGTTAAATTTCAATTCTATATTAGGAAACAAAACTTCATCAATTGTTTCTTGTTTGTTTTTTTTTTTTTTTTACTTTAACACTGTGGCCTAAATTCAGTACGAGTAAAATAGTAATTTTACAATTGAACACCTTACGACTTTTACTCAAGTCTTCTTGGAATTAGTGACTTCTTACTTTTAATGGAGTAATTTTTACTTATGTAAAGTATAGTTTTCAGGGACTTGGTTTAGAATGATCGACGCTCAGTACGATGCAAATTAGTTTCCAGCGAGTAAAGCGGATTAAAGATTGGACGTGGCGTGTCGAAGGTCGGAAAGGCGCGGATCTTTTGTCTCGCAGCTAACTGATTTAAAAGGTTCTTTGGATGTTGTCACAGACGGTGTTTTCGCAGGGACTCGGTGGGGCGATAGAGTTGAGTTATTAAAGAAGTCGAGAGCAGAAGCAGCATCACTTACGTTTATGCTCCATTACGGAACGACATGGCCTTTTGATCCACTGCCCCCCTCTTCAGCGTGAGCAAAACCATCTGAACAAACACACTAGTTGGACCTTCATAACTTAGAAATGTGTTTGCTTTTCTCCTCCATCTCACACTGTTCCACTCATTTGCTCCTTTTTAATCCCTTTGACGCTCTCCCTCTCCCTCTCTTTCTCCCATCACCTCCTTTTCTTTCCCTCTTGTTTTTTTGCCGTTGTTCATATCCTCCTGAACCGACTCTTAACCACACCTAATATCATACTTGATCTCACTCCACATCTGCTGGCTCTCCTTCTCCAGCTCTTGGTCCTTCTCCCAGAACAACAAGTGCAAGAGACGTTTGCTTCATACCATCTGAAATCTTTCAAATTCTCTTCACGCTCATATTTCATTGTCTTGAATGCAAATGATGAGAGATGTTTTAATAGAAACCATGTTCCTTGTCGTCTTCCCGGTGACTTATTTTTTCTGGTCGTTGTGGCGTTCAAACTTCGAGATGATGGGTAATTGGGTTCCCGTGAAGATGAATCCGACTCCTTCTTTTGCTCTGGTTATGAACGCTTGGCTTTTAGATCACAAGGATATTCTGTGAACTTTGAAGATCAGAAACTGATGGGCCTTCATTTATGCCAGCAGTAAATCTGGGAGAAGATGCTCAGATGATCCATTAGTGGTGTTAATCTGTAGTTCGCATCTTAAAATGATGTGCGTGTGTGTGTGTTCCGTTTAAATTAGTTGGGTGACATTTATATGTTATAATGTCTTCTAGTTGTATAAGAAGTGCGACTAATGTTTTCACTAAACTATACATTTTCTGGAAGGGGGGGGGGTTTCGGGCTGGCTTAAGGCTGCCCACTGCTCCGGGTTTGTGTGTGTGCACTTTCACGGATGGGTTAAATGCAGAGCACAAATTCAGTATGGTCCCTAGTGGCCATATTGCCGTCACCTCACTTCCTTATCCTAATGCATTGTGGGTCATTAAGTTTTTTTGCTGATGTGGATTCCTCTTGATTGTTCATAGTCTCTTGTACCTCCTGAATGAATCAGTCAGGATTGAGAATTGAGTTTCACAGTGTGAACATTCATTGCATAACTGAACTACAAGCTTGTTGGCGTAAATAAAAATGCTGCGTGTATATATACACACACACACACACACACACTCTCTAGATTTCATTTTACAATGAATGTGCTAAACGTCTAATTATTTCAATACAGAATTTGACTATGAGAGGATGATTGTTCAAAGCATTGATGCCCAACCTGTGGCCCACGGGCCGTGTTCGGTACCTGCTCTTTAATTTCTAATTATTTACATGCAAATTCACGTAGTGATTTAGTTCATTTGGAAGAAGGTGGATTAAGAGGTGATGTTTTTTATTTATAATATTAGGATGCCGTCATTTTCTCACTCTGGTCCACACATCTTCTACTTTCACACTCTCTCTGTTCCAGATTCAAAGGCAGATCAGACAACCATACTTCAAACTCTTTCTCCATTCCAAACTCTTATCCAAAACTAAATTTGTAGATGATGCATCAGCCAATAGATGGAATCAGACGAGATAGAGAAAAGCAGGTGGAGAGAACGAGAGATGCAGGAAAGAAAAGGGTTTCGTGCCTGGCGAGAGGAGTCACGTCATGGGCAGTTTGTCTCAAGGTCGGGGGCCGTGATGGAGGATGGTGACATCTCGGCTCATCGGAGCTTCCCCACAGCGTTGCCTGCACTATCCCTCAGCCAGCTGATGAGGTAACACTTCCTGTACCACATCTGTGTCCTGCTGTGGAGCAAAGTACAAAACAAGTCATGCTCATTCTTGTAGCTTAGCATTATCAGGCACAACACATTTTCCATTTCAGTTTATGTATGTTTACTTCATCTTATTATTTTCTTTTTATTAGCAGATGCATTTTTTTTATTGTAAAAGAACACTTCTGTTTACTTATTAATACAGCACAGTAGTTGTTTTTTGTCTGATGATCTGTCTGATGATTCAGAATATTAATCTCAATGTTTTGATTTGAATTTTAGGTATATATGTGGATTGATTATTTTTTTCTCATTAACATATTTTTTTTTTTTATTCATTATTTAGAATATTTAATTATTTATGTTGGAAAAGCAAAACGTTTAGTGACAGTTACTAAGCAGAAAGGAAAATGCTGCTTTTTAAATTGACTTCAAGATGTACTGTATTAGATATTCAAGGAATGTTCAAATGTTTTAATGTGGGGATTTACGTCAAATTAAATGTAGCATTTGATGTATCACCTGGTCACTTGTGTAAATATGATTTCATTCACAAAATGACTGAAATGATGAATGAGAGATGCAGTGAAGTCTGATGGGATTGTGAAAAACATTGATGTGTAGTCGCGTGCATGTGCGTGTGCGTGTAAAGCCATTCAGGCCAGTTAATCTCACTGGACATCTTAGCTTCTTGCGTAATTTATCATGCAGTCTGGATATCGTGCTGCATCAAGGCTCTTCATCACATCTGAGCGAGGAAGACTCAGGCTGAACTGACAGTAGGAGAATCAAGTGACTGTTTTACAGCTGAATAACGCACGTAATTGTGTGGCTGATCATTAAGTAGCTACGTTTAAGTTAAGTTTAGTTTTAAAGCGCTAAAGCAGCTGTATGAATATAAATATTCAAATATTAAATATTCAAACATAAACAAAACGAGCAACCAAGATTATGATTTACCAATAACTATGCCTAATTTAACAATAACTAAATGTAAACTTAATTAACATAATACTCGAATTAATCACTTAAGAACTAATTAATAACTTAAGTGTAGTTTGTTTTGTGTTTGTCATTAAGTGTAGCTCCAGTCACAGACATAAATAAAACTAGCAACCATGAATATCATTTAGCAACAAATATGACTAATTTAACAATAACTTAATTTTATCGTAATTACTTTTGTAATACTTTAATTAATCAACAATTTATCCTTGATTAATTTATTTATTAACTATTGCAAATAAGCATTTAGTGATTTATTAGAAACTACATAACATTTGTAGTCTCACATTATTTGTTCCGCTTTTACAACACATTCATAATGAAAAGTCAGATCTACGAAAACTCCAGGTTTGCTAAATCATTTGAGCTGTCGGCGTCTGAGATTTAATGCGACTCACCAAATAAATGCAACCTGATCCTGGACACATATACAAGCGCAGGCATTTGTTATTCCCGCGCACACCATAATCACACACCGGGAGAGATGGAAAGGAAATGTTCTCCTTATAAATATTTGGACTGTGACTAATTGAAAGTGTGTGTCAAGCCCCAAATTCTGGACAGATTTGGAACATTCTTGCGATGGAATCTGTTCCCTTCCTTAATGTCTCTCAGGTGTCTCCGGGGGGATTCAGGAAGAGAATGAAAATCGATTCTGATGCGCAGGACGGTTGGGACTGAATCGGCCGAGGAATCAGGGTGCGGTGGATAGTTCTTGTCTTTTCGTAAGCGAGAGCAATAATGTGCATTACTCCTATAAAAAGCCGTTTTCAACAATATAGCACATGTGAAGTGTTACAAAACACACACACAATATTCGGAAAATATTCTGTCTGCAAACATGCTTAAAGTAAATCAATTAGTGATTTGTGCAATGCCCAGTCTCTCTCTCTTTCTGTGTTTACTTTTGTGCTGGCAAAATTGTGTCTTTTCAAGATGCAAAAGTGTTTTTTTGCGTGAAGACTTTTGAAACTCCCTTATAAGACCGCTAAATTATGAATCTCTTCTTGCCAGTGACAGCGTATTCGATGTCGTACTGTGCCTCCTTTCTTCATACATTCAGTTGTATGTGTTTCATAATGCGAAGCCGTATTGTTGTACACACATTGGCATTTGTGATGGTAGTTGATAAATGGGTGAAGTCGACTTTGTTCTGTTTTTAGTAATGCGTTAACTACTTTGAACGAATTCGATCAATATTTTACTCAAGGTTTCACACGCATGCACGATATGTTAAATGTTCACTATTCTGCGCATGTGCTTTAATGATATTTCCTTGTATTTTCTTACTGAACTTGATATTTCAACCTGCCTAAAAACTATCAATCAGAACGAATCATTGTAAGAAAATTACTATATGACGCTATAGCGACGATTTAGCGAGGTTTCTGTGATACCTTTCCAGCAGGGAAATTGTCTCTGCGAAGTCGACCTTCTGTGCTTCTCTAACTGGAACCGGTTTGGTTCTGTAACGGAGGCCGAAAACAAAGTGAATGGTATTTCAATCTTTGAACCTGTTGTTATAGGGGAAATGTTTAGTTTGACGCAGCGATTTCACGTTTCCTTGCCGGCATGACTTGTTAATTACATTAAACATTACTGTAATTATATGTCACCCATTAAATATAGGCAAATATATTATAGGTAATGTTTAAGTGATTCCGTGATCCAGATGCTCAGAGCTTCCTCGTGTCAGGTTGAACGAAACAAACTCAGCACAGAGAATGAGATTTTAAAAAAGCGCAATGGAAAAAAGAAACCAACGAATAAGCCATTTGGACTCAACTGATGAACGTGCGGGTTGCAGTGTCATTTCGAACCCATGTCGGAGTGATGTTCCTGTGAGTGTCGGGTTCCCCAGCCGCGGACCGGCCCGTTCGGCTGTGGACCTTCCGGTGACTGCGGGTTACAGGGTTGGTGCTTTTCTGCTAGTGTTTGGTGTGTTCCTGGGTCTCGGTGGCATGTCGCTCACTATCATCGGTTGGACAGTCTCCGATTACTTTGACTGGACCAGACTTCTGGGTCCTATTTTGCTGTCAGTGGGGACCCTGTTGGTGTTTTTAGGAATATGCAAGTTCCGGTTCTGCTCCGGTGATGATGGAGTAAGGAGTGTAGGAGCAGATATGTTGCCGCCACTGTCAGGATCATCACTGTTGTTCAGAGGAGTCCATCATCCCATCACCTTCCACAGCGCAACTGTGGTCCAGTTCATCCCACAACCACACACCTCCACGGCACCGGATCCGCATAGCATGCTTCCCATTCCACTGGAAAATCCACCTCACGCTTCTGATGGACATTACGGCACCTTGACATATCTGCACGAAAGCAGGTATTATTTCCATAATTCCAATTGGCGATTGTTTCTATAAATAGCCAAATAAAATGTGCCTGCAGTTTACGAGTATTAAAGTTGTGTTCCAATGTGCGTCATTTAAGATGGATTTATCAAAAAATCTTGTAGTTTTTTTTTTCATTATTAGTTTGAAATAGCCGTAAATATTTAGAGAAAATACAATTCATTAAAACTATATTTATAAAACAAGTAATAATTTGGTGTTTTTGCTAACTGGCGCATTTTAAATGTTGTGCCTATTTTGGCAGGAATTGCCGCGTACTGGAGGAGGCGCGTGAGGACAGAGTAGAGCGCGCCCACGCTCCACCTGCCTATGAAGACCTGTTTGGGAAATAAAATTCATTTTAGGAATGTTTTAAGTAAAGTTAGTGTCTTCATGTAATAGGAAATCTGCTCTTGTCTTTTGTTTATTAATTGGATTTTTTTTAGTCTTGGATTCATGAGGTTGCGTGAAAGCCTTTCGCTGTTTTGTAAATATCGGTAATACCGGTAATAAATTGTGACTTTTTTTAACACATGTATTTTTTAGTTTTATGTGCAGATGTCAAGTGCCTGCTCGCTAGCGTCGAGTTTGAGCCACATGGGGGCAGCCGGAGTGTGGAAGTGTGGAGATTTCCCTGGTTCACAATTTATTATGAAGGTTACAAATGGTACAATTTTTTTCCA